>JAPMOQ010057505.1:829002-1029719 GCA_026543055.1 Argiope trifasciata | reverse complement strand
ATTACACGCTCATAAAAGTTTTGGTCTTTGCTGTAAAAAAAACTGATTGAGGTGGTTTTTGGCCTCCTCATTTGAAGGAAAAATTTTGCAAATCAGTTCTGGTACTGATGTACTGTTGACACATCTTCTCCACACATATTGGCTAATTTATTTCTGGCTTGACAGCATTTTTACCTTTTATATAGCAAAAAAGAAAAAAATGACGAAAATGCTGTTTATTGCTCTCCATATTTAAAAGGGCACCATCCAAAAACTACTGCGAAGAATCAGCTGCACTTTTTCACACTCGAGCCTTGCTATATCAGCTCTTAAAACATAAAATGATTTTGCGGTTTAAGTATGAAATTGGGTGCGAAAAATACAATTAAATCCTCTGTCGGGAAAAAACGAAATTACTTTCCGAACAACCTAATATAAATCTTTAAGAAATATAAGCATATTCTTGCTATAATCGCCTCATGTAAAGTCATAAAAGCCATTTTTGCAAGATTTGTTCGTTTTTACTGTTTAGAAAGACTTTTCTCGGAAAACACACTTCTTTTAAAAACAAAACATGAGACATTATGCTGACACAAAATTTAAAAGAAGGAGAAAAGGGGGAGGGCGGAGAAGACTGAGAGAAGAGAGAAAGAAAAAAAAAGGCAAGAAACAGAAAGAAAAACAAAAAGATAATAATATATATAAAAGCCCTGTCCAGTTACAAATTTTACGATGTCGAGGAGCCGCAACAAACGACTTAAAAATCATTAGACAGACGCCATAACCGTTCCAAAACTTGTTGAACGAACTTTTATTATTTTTTTCTTTCTCGGGGATCTCCATCCAGCTCGGACATAATGTACCTTCTACGCGACAAAAAGCGAGCATCTAGAAGAAATAAAAAACAGCACACGCTCTTGAATAGAAACAGTAGACTTTTTGAAAGACGCCATTAAAAAACGATAATAAAAATGTAGTAAAGTCGTGAGACGAGGTCAAGTTGAGTTGTAGGTTCCCGTTACGGGCGCCTTACCCTTTTTCGATACAAAAGATTTCGCCGGGGGAGGCTTCAATTTATGGGTGTTTTTATGGTCGTGTCGACTGACTCAGGTATATCATCCTCGGCACCGATCCCTCCTCTCCGGGGCATCAATGCGCACCAATATTGTGGAAGAGAACAAATACGTGGATTAATCACTGAATGCAACAAATGACGTGAGCAGCTATTTGATTGATCGTTTGTGCCTGCATAAAAGAATAGAAAAACACAAACTTCCTCCATAAATTTATGTTAAAAGAAGGATCAAATTACATCATTTTCTTATTTAGTAAATGAAAAATGTTTTCTTAATTTTTTACATACTTTTAATTATCTTGACTTTTTTCGTGTTTGTAAATGGAATTGAATCAAATTGTGAAAGTAATTTAGCTGTCTAGAGCATGCACAACTGCAAATTAATTTGATTTTATGCCAACGTTTAAACTACATTGACCTTGTTTTCAATATTATTTAAGACAAAATCAAACAACGCTTTAATTTTGGAATATTGACAACATTATTTTTTCATGTTGCATTAATTTAAATTAAAAAGTATCCTATAATTAAATAGCATTAACATTGTCATATTTTTTACTCGATCAATAAAATTTACCATTTCATAATATATAATAATATAAACTTATATAAGAATTAAATTAAAATCAAATAGAAGTATCAGATTCTGACATGTGGAGAAGAGAAGAAAATGGACCATGAAATTTACTTGACTAAAAGAAAAAGGAAATAATTTATTTGGCGCTTTTCATTGCGAAATAATTTTTTCTTGATGTGCTGAGTTCTTAATTAATTTACATTCGTAATGACAGCACATAATTTTAATATTTCTGAACTTAGTTACGAGCAACAGATTAATTAAATATATGAATAGGGATTTATGAGATGCATTTTATCATCATGAATTTGTATTTAAAAAATAATTTCATAAGATACTAATACATTTAATAATAATTTATAAACTGAAAAATAAAATTTGCAATAAAAAAATAAAAAATTAAAAAAATTATTAAAAAAATTAACAATGAAAATAACTTTTCTTATGATAAAATAATAAAAGTGTGTTTTCAAAAACCTTTTTTGATTTAATTTATTATGGTAAAATATGTATTAGGGTATCAATGAAATAAAACTGTGCTGGAAGAAATAGAAATTTCAAATGAATTTATCAGATCGATAATTCATACAGAAAATGATATAAAGAAATGAACTAAAATTAAATAAAGCGTAATATTTTTGTTGAATATTTGTGATTGTAGTGTCGTTATTTTTAACTCTAGTCAGCGATAACATTCATAGCATTGAATAGATTTTGATAGTTTAAAATCACTGTATTGTATTTAAACTAACGTAATATAATGAGCATTTTTACACAATTCGCTGTATCATTTAAATTAGAAACAAATTAGGGATTAAAACAATTCACTCACGACTGGATTTTTACTTTTGACTGTTTGCTCAATTACTCGTATAGAAGACTATTATTTGGAATAAGAAAGAACAACAACAACAAAAAAAAGCTTGAATTAAAATGAAGCAGTAAGAAAAGGCCATTGCAATTATCAAAAAAGCATATGATAAATATGTATTAAAACACCTTTTATAGTTTTCTCATTTATACGTCGCTTACACTGACATAATTTTACTTATTAGTCCCAATTTTTCTTTTTAAAATTGTAAAGATAAAGTTCTTCATTTATTTACCGTAAAGGAAGCAATATATTAGCTATATATCATTCTGACTTTTGAAGAAAACTTGAACCTCAAAAAACCAGGCATCACTTTCGAGAAGTAAGTGAATTGTGATGCTAGTGTCATGATTTCATAATGCTATTATATTAGCATCAAATAAGTTAGATGAGGATAAAAGAAGAACGGGAAAAAGTCATTTAATCTTCCTTTAAAAATGCCAAATATTTCATTGAATAACTTCGAGCTTATTTTTTATCAAAATACTAGTAAGCAAACAGGATTTAATTCTTGATGTTGAATTCAGTGTTTATTAATAAGAGACAAAACAGACGACGATTAAAGATTTTTTAAATCAAACGCCTACTTTATAATTTTTAAAAATTATTACAAAAGTTATTTTAAGCATTTAATAAGTTTACTTTATAAGTTTTACCTAAAATAGGAAATATATAATTAGCAATAAAGATATATAATAGTAATATGAATTTTGCTGTTCTTACAATGAATATTTTATTACAAAATTTTATTGTTTTCAAAACTATATATGTATCGAAATCACATTAAAGTATTTTCAAATTATTATTTTTGCATGAATAATCAATTGCAAAAATAAATTTGATGCCAAATTGCTTATTAAAATTTTGTAATAATGTATGATACCATTTATATATTGATTTTCATCAGTCTCTAGAAAAACATATAAATATTGTGGTTTAAGGAAAAGTCACGTAAATTTCAACTGAATGTCAAGTTCCTAAAAGTTGACCATTTATAGATGCCTTATTAATTAAATTGATTCCAATAAATAACAACTGATAGATATTGAAAACAGAGTAGAACTTGTTGCAAATTCCACTTTTGAGTATCTGATGCATTTGAAAGTCATCATGTCATCACTAATCAGTTTGTCTTCTTTTAGAATATCGTGCTAATTTATGAGAATGTTTGCATGGATAACATGTTGATATTGACCAACGAAATATAATTTTTTTTTATAATCTTGAAATGCAAGAATATTCAAAAATAAGTTTATACTATATGTTGCAAATTGTAAATTTGCACTGTACTTGCTCTTTCTGAGTATATGATTATATATATCCTTGTAAAAATCCTTTGATAGATATCGATTTGGATTTGAAAATATGTTTCTGAACGAGATATTTATCAGTCTTGATCTGAAAGCATTTCTTCGTTCCATTATTGAAAGGCATTATGACAAAATTCATGACTATCATTTTCTCAATGTTTAGAGTTTGAAAATGATTGATAAATTTTTTAAAAAATATAGTCATAATCAATAAATATATTGTTTTCTGTTTATACTCAACAAGCGTGCTATTAACGAGATTAATTTAACTGTTTAGAAAAGAAGTTACAATTTAAATAAAGATTATTATTAAGTATTTATTAAATAATATCATCATATATTCAGAAATTACAAGTATATAGTATAGACTTACTTTAAAATACTTCATTCAAAAGGATTTAAAGCATTTTTAAGCGTTTAAAGGCACGCAAATACACACACACTTGTGCGTGCGTGTATAGCTAAATTTTCGCAATTGTGTGGACGAAAGGAAGAGAAGTTTTGAATGAACCAATTTATTTTACTATAGAAAGTTTAATGTTTACACTGGAACAAAGGGTGATTCGTATATTCTCACCCGAAAACAAGATCGAAAACTCAGCATTTTCTCCTTTTCTAGGTTTGTTATAAAATTTTGATGGGGATATGACACATGTCGAACTGTTGAAAAGAATCTTAGCTATCTTTGAAACATCTGCATTGGCACCAGAAACTCTTATTCTTTCTCTCGCTGTGTGAGGGGCAAAGAAAAAATAATTTTTGCAACCCGTGCTGCTATTAATTAATTTTTTAAAATTGGAATTTGAAGGTGGAAATTAAAAAAAACCTTTTAGAATAAAGTAACACTGACTAATTTAAGATTAAATTAGGAAATTAGTTAGGATTTAAACTATATTAAGAAATATCATTACACACACATATATTACTGCTCAACATATAAATGTAAGTATCCGGTTTATTCCCCCCGAATAACAGTTGTTTGATATTTAGTTTTCTTGAAAATTGCTCTTTGAAGTAATACTTAACCTTTTCCATTTTTTTTTCCTACTTTCATGTCTCTATTGAGATATGCAAGTGAAGTTTTAATTCCTATTTCCCTTTCACTGTAAATACCATGTACTAATTTTTTATCTCTTCTTTCATCATATTTTTATACACTCTTTTGTTCATTGAATAAAAAAATCGTTCCATTGTGCAAGGGATAGACCATTATCAGCCCCACCCTCCAATTGATTCGATGACCCTCGAAAACCGCCCACCGCAAACGATATGGGGCACGTTGCGTTCTTCGTGAAGCGGAGAGGCAAAATTTCTCCCTTACCACGAGGACCCTTCAGAGCCCGCCGAGGACCCTCGTCTATGGAGGGAACCCTCGTTAACAATAGTTCCCTACGAATGATACTGAACTGGGTTGACTAAAAGTGCGCATCTGTTCGCATTTATGCTACTGACCGCGGTTTTGGATCTTGTAAACTTCGGTGCACGTGTGGCTTGCAAAACATGCCACTCATTGCGCAGCAGTAAGAACACTTCAATGGAGACCCAGACAGCTCCCTTGGCCTAGGAGAATGCAAGATGAATTTTGAGAAAGAAGGGATTTTCGAATTTAACTTGTATAAAATCGAATTTCATTTTTTTTAAATATAAAAGTTTAAAATTCAGTATAATGTAAGACTGCAATGATGAGAACGGGTGATGAAAAGTTAAACGTAAATTAAAAAATTAAAATTATAATAAAATAATACGATTTAACTAATAATACACTTTTTTTGGAAGGATTAAAGTATTTCATATGCAATATTCCATAAAATAGAATATATACTTAATCGAAGAACAGTAAAAAGACCTCATTTCAAGAAATTAATAAAAATAATTTTCAGGCAGTAAATAGTAGTTTTTCATTATTTTAAATATATTCTCTTCAACTCCATTTGCTATTATTACCAGGAGATTAAAATGTGCTCTCCCAATAATCTAATAATCTGTCAAGTAATAGGGAACATGTTAATTAGGGTCATTGTTATAACTCAAACTGGATACGCAATACATTCATTGAAAAAATATTTAATGAATTTTTCTGAACATGATTTTGCATTCATATAAATTATGGAGCAGATTTCCATCCCACAACATCCCAAATCAGACAAAAGGGCAAAGTTTGCTTTATTGATCCTGTTACATTAACTATAAAATGAAAATAAAACTAATCAGTAAATAACTCCATAAGCGTTTATACACAAAAAATAAATGTAATATTTTATTCCACCATTACTTGTATATATTTAAATAATACAAATTTCCTAATAGATTCTATAATTTTAAATTTAAATGTATAATATCAACTTTGTATTCGAATTTTTCAGCAAATGCTTGATTTTTTAAAAATAAAATTTCAATTAAAAATTGTATTTATGAAACTAAAAATACAGTAATCAATAAAAATTACAAACTATAGCATTACATTTCCAAGACAAATATTTTTTAAAACTTCATTTTAAATCGTGACTTTCATTTAGAGACAAGCATTGTGATTCCGGTGTAAACTCTTACATATATAAAGAAAAATTTAGCAATACACGACTTGAGCTATTTAGAAACACCTTTTTTTAACTCCAGATTCCTGAGTCTTACATTTCATACACCCCTGATCGTTAGAGCGTCAAACTTCTTTTGAATCCCTTTCAAACGCATTTATGAATTTAAGTGATATAAAAGGTTGCATTTCTTAGTAAAAACGTGATTATCCATTTCTATCCTCTCACACCTCATAAAGATGTCTAACATGCTCTTTTCCAGTGAGGTTTGAGCACTACAGAAAAGAATACTCCAAAAGAGCGGTCACTGAACGGTTATGTTTACCAGACGTCTGGTTTTTCTCTCGCGTCCAGACAGAACTAGACGTCATTGCGGAACTTATTTTTCCTTTATCTCTCTCCTCTGGAATAGACAGTCATCCTGTGACAAGAAGATCCTAAGAGAGAAAATCAATCCTTACCATAACTTTAATTATGCCATAATTTTCATTTTCGTGACAGATTCTGTCTAATAGGTTTTCTGAGATGTCAAGTATTATGTAATACTTATAAGATACTTCGAGTTTCTTTTATGGACAATATATTTTTTCTCCTTTTCTCATTGTCTATTTTTGTAAATAACCATCTGCCGAAAGCGAAAAGGCTATTTTAAAATAGTACGTGTGATGAAGACTCTCACGAATTTTAAATGATATAGAATTGCCTAATTGGATTTTATATTATTTCTTTAGAATATATTCTTCTATGAGAAAGTACGCGGTTTTATTAAAATGGAGATCCACCTTTCCATATTAATCTTTCCAATAGACTTGCTGAAATATATCCTCTATACTTTTATTGCAACAATTTGAGTTAAAATGTGCTTTTTGTCCTAGCAACGCATATTGCACTCATTTTTAGAGGGTTTTTTTCTCATACAAGCAGAGATATTTTCCCACATCTTGGTCTTTATGATTAGTTTTTTAAAAAAATTTGCCATTAACTTCTTGCCATCGCATCCTCTTTTTTATTCTGCAGCACTCGCAAAATGGAGAGTCATTTTCCCCGAGCAAAGTATATTTAAACTCGGGGCATAAATGTTTTCTAATATCTTTATTCCTAAAAACTTTGACAGTTTCCATTCCCATAATGCAATGTATTTTCCTGAAAAAGTAAGGTGGTCTTGGAAATTTTACGAGTAAGCAAAGGAAAACTTGTTCGATTCGGTGTGCAAGTTTTCACTTCCTCTGTAGGGGAAATGAGATTAGAGAGAGATAGGAGCCCATTGAGGAGTATATCACCCGATTAGAAAGAGATAACTAATCTGGAGATATGAGTTAACGGTTATCGTCAATAATTGGATGTACCTCCTTGCAAGTTCTACTAATTCTAATGGTTGAAGTGTCTTAACGCGACATAATAGGGAGGAATGCAATTGTGGAAGAGACAACTTATACATGCACACATGTTATTATCTGCAGTAGTTCGATCATCCAAGATTTACACTATCTCCTTCGTGACAGAGTGAGGATTCTTTTATTATGAAAACGTAATGTGAAAATAAACTTGCAAATAACTCAAAATTGTAAAATATAATATGCATATATAAATTTTAGCATGTTCATTTATAAAATATTTAAAATGATGTTTCTTTTAAAATATGATAATTTGAATGGAACTAAATTAAGATTTACTAAGATAGGAAACGAATGATTCTGAATTTGATTCTCGACGCTATTTTAACTGTTCTAAAGCTGAAATCGTAGCTCCTGTAATCTTTTCAACACTATTTGAAAGTCAATTCATATAAATATCGATATTAAAAAGGTTTGAAAAAGAATAAAAACCAAATAAACAAAGAATATAGTTTTATGATTTTCTTTGAAAATCAAATGAACATGATTCATTCGTAAAGAATTCCTGTAGCTTTCGTTTATAAAAATAAAATTGCATCTTTGCATAAAATATATTACATAAAATAATTGCAAATTGCATAAAATAAAATAATCTTTGAAAATCAAATGAACATGATTCATTCGTAAAGAATTCCTGTAGCTTTCATTTATAAAAATAAAATTGCAGTTTCTGGAAGTAAAGGGAAATATCACCTAATCTTGCAAAGATATTTACAGCCACTAACCGCAAGAGCTTTTAAATTTAATGGTGAAATTGATTTTTTAGTTTGGGAGAATTATATTAACGTCCCGTTGTAAGGTAACACTCGGGCTATTCTGAGATTAACCTCGCTCAACCACGATCAGATGACGATAACTACACTTGCTCTGGTACCACCGCTTTCCACACCCCACCAGCGAGAGGCTGTTTCCCCCCTTCCGGATTTAACATGCAAAAGACCCCTTTACACGACATTTCTTCAGTGGAATCGGGTCTCAAACCTGAAACCTTACGGCTCTCCAGCCGAGAGTTTACCCCCCAAGTCATCTGGCCCGTACAGTGAAGTTGAAGAAATGTCTGTAAATTATTGTAATGAACTTTCCGCTTGTATTTATGTAAAACTTATTAGTTTTATAATGAATGAAAACTTTTAGGATGGGATTGTTTTACAAATAAATGACTTTAATTGATTTTTTTATACTCGTTACAACAATTTTTGACCATTAAACAAAAACACAACTTTTTTGTGAAATTCTATTCTCATATTAAATATTAAATATCAACGTACATTTCAACAACACACACACGTGCTGTTCTCTGAATTCCTAATGTAAATTTTAATTGTAAATACAATACATATAAAAAAAGTATTTTTTTTTTTCTGTATAATAATGTGAAGTTTTGGCGGAAAAAACAAAAATGTTTAAGAAATGAAAAGAAAGCTCTTTATTTATATAATATTACAATAAGTGCACAGGTCTGGTGACATCCAACAAGTGATTGACATTCTCTTTCGAAGATACTAAGTGTTCTACGAAGAGTAGCGTCAGAAATTGAAAATTCTGCAATGAGGTCCTCATCGGAGTGAATTGAAGCCTCGTAGACACCGGATTTTTCCGCTTTGATTGTCTTTACACTTACGTTTTGAGCATTCACTTTTCACTTCCGATTTCTTATTATATATATATATTGACTTCATTTAACTCATGGTAAAAGCATGGGATTGAATAAACAGATGGAACAATGTCTGAATGTCATCATGACAACAATATTATAATTCAAAGAGGTATTAAAAAAAAAGAAAATTAAACCCCAAGAAAGTATTTTTTTTTTAAATTTTACTAAAATGCAAAAATCATTTTAAAGAGGTAATATTTGCTGATAAATACTATTAAAAAAAAACGAAAATTAGCTTAATTTCAAAGCATTTGAATTCAGAAAATTTTAACAGTGTCTTTCCTTTTTTCTTACCGAGCACGTGAACTAGATTTTATGAATTTTTGAATAGATTTTGTAGATTTAGATTGAACAAAAAATGTATACACATACAAACAAACATTCATCCCTTTTTTTGCGATTTGCTTATTTTGACTATGCATTTGAAAACATAATTATGCACTGATAAGAATTGCATGTTTCTATTTCAGTATCGCCAGATACTCTAGAACATTTCCCCTCCTGTAAAGGCCAAAATAAAGCTAACACATGGAAAACAACATTTTCTATACTTATTTCCACCGTTTACCTTTTTAAGGAGAATCGTTAAAATTTTTTATCGCAATGAGGAATTTCCACCTCTAATGAAGAGGGCAGAAGTTAATGGGCACTTAAAACTTCAGAAGAATAGTTTTATTATAAGCACATGTGCTACTGTGATGAGTAAAAATACTCTTCTGTTAGAAATTTATGACTGACTGGACAAAAATACAGGTAAATTTCACTAAAAAAGTATATGTCAGGTACAGATCGTGATTATGAAGTTTTATTACTTGTATTGTTAACTTAATGCTAAATTCGGGTAATATAGTAACAAAGGCATGCACTTTTTATTTTTTATTTTGCTACTTAAAAATGTAAGACGTATATTGAAAAAAAAACTCTCTTCAAACTCTCTCTTAACTTTTTAACACAGCTGGATTCTATTTTTCTAAGAGAGGAGGTACAAAATACATTTAGATAAGTTATGTAAAACGGGGGTTTTAAGAAGACGAATAACAATAAGAAAGTGAAATCGCTTAACCACATGTAATTCATTTCACGTATAAATAAGTGGAGTGGAAGTGTCCCAAAATAAAGAATAAATATGAATAAATAAAATAAAGTTTATAGCTTATTCAAGATAACTGAACAACCATGCTTTAATACTTTTTATTTCTTCAATGGTTAAATTTTAATCTACACTTATAATAAAGCTTAATGTGTGTGTGTTGGCACTCTAGAGGCCAGACCGTTTGTCCTACAACTACCAACTCTGGTGCAGTCCTACAATTTTTTAATTAGAATTTGTATGAATTAAAAATTAAGCGAAATGTTGATGTTTTTCAGCTAAAACTTCTGAAAATATTATCGCACAAACATGCTTTTTACATCAAGTAAAAGATTTAAAAAAATAAGCTTTTTAATGGTATTAGTGTTTTAACATATAATTTAAGCACCTATTTTTAACAATTTTTTTAAAAAATTTTTAATTATATTTTTGACAACATATTTCGGATAAAACAAGGAAATTTAATCTGCACAAGCACATCAAGGGGAAAAAATTAGGTTTTTTCTGCGTGTTGCCATCATATTGACGAAAGTTCAAATTTAAAAAAATCAACTATTACTGCAAATTAAATCTAAAGGATTGTAACTTTCAGCACGGGACTGGATAAAATAAAATAAATATGAAATTTGATATTTTCTTTAAAAAAAATGTGATTCAAAGGATTCTATGATCGTTTGCGATATCTAAATCATTAATTCAATAAATCATCTTTATTTACGGTAAACCTGATTGAATTTATACAGGATATGCATTCAAATTCCGGTCCAATCGTGAATTTGTAAAATATTAGTATAATTAGTAGTACTTTGCTCTGTGAACCATATTTTACAAAACATTTTTCTTAATATTTTAAATAAAACGTATTACATCAGTCAGTCTCCTAAATCAATCATTAAAACTGACTGATTTATAAAAATAAAAGAATATTAAAAGGAAAATGTGTTCTTTAAGAACTTTCCGCTCATCGTCTTAAAGAAAATATTAATTTAAATCAAAGCCCGGAATTACTTTAAGGTTGACAATCAAATGAATATGTGTTTGCGTATATGAGTGAAAGCGCATGTGTGTGTTAGGGCACTACACACCAAACCATATGATCTAAAGCTACCACACTTGGTATTTGCATATTTACTTTGGAGGATGAAAAAGTATACCATGATGGAGTTATTTCTGAAATTTTAATTATATAAAAATTAAGCTAACATTCGGAAAAGTGTACCAGTGATTGCCGTCACTTTGACAAAAACTCAAACTGAATATTTAAATTAACCCTTATTGCAAATTAAACCGAGGATAGTGTGATGTTCAACACATGTTGAAACAGAAGCTTAATGTGGAATAGATATAAGATGTAATATTTTCCCCATAACTTCGCAACAGCTGATTTTGAATCAGAGATATATATCGTGCAATGAACAAAGAATCGTAAGGCTTCTATAATAATACGAATTACTTGATTATCGGAGCTTGAAGTTTAAATATATTTGGCTGATAAGTTATAAAGAGAGCAAGGGACACAAGTTTTGAATTGAAAATTTTAGAATGAATTACTCATGGCGCTGGTCGCCAAATCGGCTAGTGATAAATAAATTATGATCACAATTAGCCTTTGATGTTTACGTAGTTTTTTTTTTTTTTGTGATCTGAATAGGCAATAATGCAGCTTTAAATATATTTTTAAAGACTATTTTAAATTGAAAGTTTAAAAACACAGCAAATGGATATAAACAATTACATGTAGATTCTTAGTCGACAGGTAAAACAATGACGATGATTTAATTTAATGAAAATTTACATTAAAAAAAGAACATTAACTTCTGTTTTACATCCTTTCAAATACTATTTTATTTACCTGTTTTCTTGCTCAAATAAACGTAGTACACAAATTTTACGTACCCTAATAATTCATCAGTTTGTATTTTTGATAAATTCTTCAGCCAAAATAAATTTAAATAAGTCTTATTATTTCTTATTTTAAAATAGTTTTGAAATTTATTTCTTGGTTTTTCACATTATTAGATACAAATTTTACTCTCAATAAATTTTAATGAAATTAAAAAAATCTTAAAGTTTTTTTTTGGGGGGGGGGAGTATTCTGCCTCCTACAAAGAGATAACAACAAAAAGAGGTTTTAAGACAATTTACTCTTCCTGAAGGTTTTTTTGTTTCCGGTTTCAAATGTTGGAATTAGGGGCCGTACATTTTCTTCTCTAATTGGTATAAACGTTACTCTAATGGAAAACGTTTAATGAAGTGTAAAATGGAAGTCATTTCTGAAAAAGTGAAAAGAAAATATATTTTTCTATTTAAAAATAGATTTTTTAATTATGCTTTGCTATTTTAAGTATGCTCTTGTGAGAAGAGACTATTTTTAGATAATCTTACGATAAATATGAATCAAGATGTTCGCAGATACGTTGCTTAATTATTTGATTATCAAAGCTGGTATTTTTCAAAAATTAAACTTCGAAATACATGATTTTTGTCGCATCTAAAAAAATTGTTTTAAGTATGTTATGAAAAACTTCAAGATGTTATAGCTATGAACATCCCAATATATATATTAAAATTTCTTTATTTTGAAAATAGCTTTGAAATTTATACTAAATATTAATTTCTAATTATTTAAATAATATTAATTTCTTTTAAAAGACTTTGGATATTTGATTCATTATTTAAAATAGTTGCCTCCAAATTACATGTTGTAAAGAAATATTCATATTGCAAAGATGTTTAATTAATTTTATATCTTTCTGTAAAATTTGTTAATCAATTTTGAGAATAATATTAAAAAAAAGATCTGTTGTATTTCTGAATTAAATGACTTTATAACGATTTTTTTTTGTACCAAATTGTCAGGGTGTAACACTTTCAAAGAATGAGATCATTTCTAAACTGCTTTAAAAAAATCAATTTTCTTGAATGCAATGCATTATAACCTCGAATAGTAAATGTTCCAAAACCGAAGCAGATGTGAGTTCCATGCACCAACTTTTTGTATAAAATTTGTAATTCTCGGTGCAGAAATTAATATCTAACTCCCTTACATTGTTATTGAGTCCATAAATATGATTCATTCTTTTTGTAAAACGAAACGAGTCACATTCATTGACATTTTCATGCAATCAATGACGGTAATTTCTACTGAAGTGATAGGTTTATGAATCCATGCCTACTCCCAACCCTCATACACCCTGACAAAATAAAACGCCTGCTCATCCCGTGGTACTGGGCTTTATAATTCATATGTAAATGATCTAATCACTGAATGTTCCCCGTCCTTATTAGAATACAGGAAAGATTATGTCACAACGTGAAAATGCAAGAACTTGATAGAGAGAGATAGATGAAACGGAAGTTGATGTACTATTGACTTTCAGGATAAATTTGCAAGCGAAAAAAAAAAAACACAGTGGAAAAGCCTGCTGTTGTTTGAACATTTCCTGTAAAAATAAACAAAGATTATACCACATATTCTCTATTCTTTTATATAAGATAGATAAGAATAACATTCTACTGCGCTTATTCTCAAAGAACAAATCTTTGAAAAACAGAAAATTCTAAAGGAATTTAGTTATTTAACATGGAGTAGAATTTTTCATCAATTCTCAAAAATTTACCAGCCCATTTTTTCAGACAATAAATATAAATATATTATAGACCAGATATAAATATATTATATATTTATATCTGGAACATTTAAGGAATTTATATCTGGAATTGAACTTTTAGACTTTTTAAAAAATAATAATCAATTTCAAATTAAAATAAAATACTTAAAGTATCGATTAGTTATGGTTTAATCAATAAACTATTTTTTTATTTTACATCTTTGGATAAAATGGTTCTTCAGCAGCTGCTTTTTATTTGAAAAAATTTGTAGATCTTAAATGTATAATTGTCTTTCTTTTAATAGGAAATTCACTAATAAATCAAATCATTCAAGTAGATGCCGTTACCTATTTAAACACACACGCGCACATTCATCTTATTTAAAGAGATGCAGTTTAATCTTGATTAAAACAACTAAACTGTATTTTGAATATTATAATGTAACAAAAATTAAATAAGAATTTGTTTAAGTAAATTATAAATAAAATGAGCTATGGAGTGTCTATTTTTCTTTAAAGGTTAAATCATTTAAAGAAAAAAAAATTAATGTTAAATATGATATAATATCTAACATCACAACTTAACGAAATGCAACTTTTGTAAATAGAAACTAAATATTTGATTTCCTGATTTTCTGCTGCAGGTTACATGACAGAATATAGCATAGTTAAAAATTAGGAAATAAACAACAGTCGATTTAATGAACATACTTTTTTTTTTCAATATATAGCTTAAAATTATCACTAACATTACCAACATCGAGGGGAAAAAATAGGAAAAAATATTTATTGGAAAATTTAAAAGAATGAAAAATTAAAATTAAAGAAGTATAATAGCAAATTAATTGAATAAGTAAAAAAAAAAGCGTTGTTAAATATTATATAATTTTGAATAAACATATTGTTTGAAAATAATGTAATTGTTTTTTGAGAATTTGAAAATAAGTGCACAATATAAAATTTAATAAAACTATATAATTCATCGAAAATGTGAGGTTTGTTTTAAAAATATTCGTCATCAGAGAGCATTTATTTCACAAAGAAAATTGAAGGAATTATTATTTTCTTTTTTCGTCTATCCCTTAATTCTTTCAATTTGTCGGATCATTCATAGCTTATCTGAAATCTACTCAATTAATTGAATTCCAAAAAATAATTGAAAGAACATACAATCAAATAATAAGAGAATGCAGTGTAATCGTTTACTAGTGCATCTCCTAATATTAACCACCCCGCACCAATTTATAGTTATGTGCGGAATAGATATAATAGAAGCCTCAATAGCAATCTATGGAATTTTTGCCGTGTAATTTAGCGTTGAAAATGGTTTTTCATATGACCTGATAAGGAAATTCACTACTTTTCTAATATGAATTATGGATTTCTTTAAAAAGTCAGGCAGTAGTTGCTACATCAAAGCGTATTAATATTTCTGCTTAATTTTCATTTATGTATCCTAAAATTGCAATCTATATCTAATAATAGTCAAATAACCTTTTAAAAAAGATGGGCATGAAATAAACTGATATTCTTATTTCAGTAATCATAGCTGTTGAGAATAATTGTAAAATTCACAAATTAAATGATAACAAGAATAAAATTTTTCATTCGTATGATTATTTCAAAATGTTTTCTATCACAACCAGTGTTAAACAAATGTGTAGATCCCCCTCCCCCATTACATTTCATGCTAAGAAATTAAATATAGCACAACGAAATATAACACTCTAAAAACACATGAAATGTAACATGCGGGTATTTATGTTGAATAACAATGTTTATAATAACAAATTTATTAGTTTGATTAAACTTGTACAGTCTTTGAATTCTGTTTTTTCTTGTGATTGTGTCTGATCACATACAGAGACTCATCCCTCTCCCAATATGGACAAATTTAAAAAAAAATTAGCGCAGGTTTTTAATTCAAAGCCAAATCAAACAAGTGAATGGAGTCCATTCTCCCATGCACCCATTACGGGACGTAAGCCCATCAGGTCAGAATCGTCACCCTTTGCACCTTTTGATCGACACACGCGTTACCCTTGTTGTGTATTGCCGTTAGCCCCACCGGGCCATTTCAGAACAATGCCCGCCTCCGCCATAACAGGGACTCATCAAAAAGGCCATCTGGTATCTCCTGACGACGGGTTGCAAAATTAACAATAGGGTGCCCAAGCGATCCGGTTGCAGTTGCCAAACAAAGTGGTAATCTGTAGGTAATGAATACAGGGGTAGGGCGTGATTGAATAAATTGTTGGATTCCCTCCCATTTTGGTAGACACAGTACTGAAAGGTGGAAAGGAAAATATTCTAACATACATTCGAAAAGTATTTAACTTATATATATTCAAGTAAATCCATTCATTTATTTATTTTGAAAAAAAGCGATTCACGTGTAAAAGAACCGACAATGTCGTAAGATTTTGATGCCAAAGTAAGTGCTTTTAAACTACTATCGGGCGTTGAAGACAAAATATGAATCGTAAATTTTTATAAATATTCTCAATATTATTATTATTGTTGTTTCATATTTTATATTATACAATGCAATAAACTGCGTTTTTTTCTTCGGCGAAACGACAAAATTATTTGTAAAATCAGAACTTCAAATATTTATAAAATCAGTTTGGAGCATTAGATTTACAGACGTGTTGCTTTAAATAAAAGAGCGAGAAAGGGATTTGAAGAATTACTTAAAAATAAATCCTCTTGAAATATAAATAACAAGCAAGAAATAAATAGATCAATTCTTTAATGTGTGTAAATTATGCTTCAGTACAAACCAAATAAACAAGCAAAATTTATAATTTATTATAAAGGTAAATATGTGTGTGGGAGGGGGAATGGGAGAACATGAAAAATTATGCATTAAAACTAAAGAAAAAGTAGATAGTCTGAATTATAAATTAGTTTTATAATTTCTGCACTGAAATTTTCTACAATACATTTAAGAAGACTATTGAATAATTCTTATCATTCAGAGAATGTTGAAGAAGAAATATTCAAGATAATGCTATTTATTTCTCTGTTTCAGATTTATAATTAAAGTTTCATTACTAGCCATTTTTATATATAAACTTAGCGCTAAGCAAGTCCTTTTTAGTGAGAAACGTTTGTTATTTCTTCGATTCTGAAAAAAACAAATACAAATACAGATCCTTTCAACTCTATTATGTATGTGTATGTGTTTTCAATATTTTTAATAATAATTTTATCAAAATACTTTAGAGAGACGGGGAAAAAAACTCAATCAAATTTTAACTTTACAGATAACTATTTTAATATGTATATAGCCCCTTATTAAAAAATATTACGAAGGAGCTGTCTTTTTCCTTCGCTGTCTCTGCAATCAGAAATTGCTTGTTCTTCGCGACATTTGCGGGCAACAGATATTCTGCCTCCTTTTTATGATCCCTGAACTTCTTTTGAAGCCTTTTATATTTCACTGGAGGTGCAGTTAACTTTCACCGCAGATCATGAAGGTGACGAGATAACTAAATTTACGATGCATTTCTATTCACTTCGAGTCCCCCCCCCTTTTTTTTCTTTACTTCGTTCGTTTCGCTATTCATACTTTTACCTTTTTTTTAAGGGCACAAAAGAAATGTTTTCTACGGCTTCTCAAATTTCTTTCTTTCCTTCTTTGTTTCATTGGGAATTTTTCTTCTTGAGGTTCAGCGTTTAAATCTATGTCTTTATGATGGCCCATACTGAATCGTCACGTCAAATTGCATTCGTTTAGTGTGCATTTTAAAAAAAAATTCTTTCTTGTTATTATTCATGTTTGACGTTTTAAAAGGGATAGCGATTTATTAAACACAATTTCGCGAATTTCACAGATAAGAAATTTGCAGTTCAATATAATAAACACTTCTTAGAAATTTACTCCGTTCATTATTTCTTATTTAAAAAGGGACGTAAAATAATGTTTTGCAGGATTTTTGATTGCTAAACTCAAATTTTCCGGAGTTTATTATTTATCGAATACTATAATCTAAACCAAATCTGTATTTCTCATTCTTTTAAAGTTGACTTTAATTTTTCACTTTATTTTATTTATGTTTCATAAATTTTTGTCTAATTCTGTTCGTCAATAAATAGTAGATTTTTAAAAAATGCACTCAAACACTTTGTTGTCTTTAAGCATGAAATATATTTTGAAATCTACTGCATTAAAAAACACATTTCATTGCTGTTATTTTTTTTATATAAATATTTTAACACATTTTACATTTTTTTCTTGGCATGCCTAACTTTCCATAAGTTAATGGAATACAAAGGCTTTTCTTCATTGAATCTGTTCAGGGCCTTACTGTTTTGAAGAATTAATTAATATTCCGACCCATATTTCAAGACACAAGTTCATAATTTCCTGCAGTTTTAATTTTTAAAAATCGCTGACTCCAGTATCTTACAGGTTACCACAGCAACACCAGAATCAATCTCCCGCCACCACGTAATTTACAACAAATCAAATTATTATTACAGTTAACAGCCAAAAATATTATTCTAGCGTATTAACAGAAAATATTAAAAATAGTTTATCATTGAACTTTACAATCTTTTAATTCGTGTGGTCATCTCGTGGCAAGAAGATCATAACTCCCTTGCCAGAAACAAAGTTCCGATACACAGAAAATATATGGAAAGGCATATTCTGACAATTACTTAATTGAATTAAAGTTATTGTATGAAACCTAAGGAGAAAATAAAACATTGCTAAGAAAGTATTTGCAAAGTATTATAGGAGGAAAAGATAATGTTCAGCATATTTCAAAACAAAACGATATAAACGCATAATAATAATAATAATAAGACATTCAAACGGAGTTAAAGTTTCTTGATTAAACAATTTTTTAAAAGTTTATTAAGTTTAGTTTTTTAGTTAAGTTTTTTAAGAGAGTTTATTTCTTTATTAGCTTACATTTGAAATAATTAGTGACCATGAAAATTTTTCTGTTAAATATTCGGAGAGCAAATTTTATTCCCTAATTCTTCTCGACAGAATTAATTTAAGACAAATAAACGAAAGACGCGTTACTCCAAATTTCATAAATTTCCTAATTTTTTAAAGCATATTTTAGATTTTTGTTAATAAATGGCTGAACATTTGTAAATATGTTGCTGTGCAATCCACAATTGATTTTTTTTTTTAGATAATACTTTGAGTCAATATTTTACTGATTTAATAAGTTTTTGCCTCAATTTCTCTTTTGCAGTAAATCTTCTTAACCAGAATGTTATGTTTATACTAAATTAGAAGATATAAAAAAAATCGAGGAAAATGATTTATGTATTAATTTTTTAAACTATAAATCAGTGATTATCCCACACGTATTCAAAATTATAAGAATGGTATATCTTTGTCAATATCTTATCAATGAAATATCTTATCTGTAGCCATTTCAACAAAAATGAAACAGATTTGTTTAAACCATCTTTCACGCTACCGTTTTTAATGTTCCTCTGCCGTTTAAAATATTTCTTTTTGGCCTACTTATATTTCATAATTTATTTCCTACTAAAGTTATAAAGATTTTTTTGTATATTGAAAAAATCTTTATACTAAAGTTATAAAGATTTTTCTTATAAAGAAGATAAAATAATTTCTATAAAGATTACAAACTTGAAAGTCAAATAAAAGATATAAGGAATTGGAGATGCAAAAAGAATCTTTTCAGATATGAAGCAGTTTCTATGTTTTTAACCTTGCAACAAAATTTTTAATAACCTAAATATTATGCTTGTCATTAAAATTCAAATATTTCAGGCAATTTAGAAAAGTTTACTGCTTTTCCAGTAATTCCATATTCTTATAAAAAGATAATCAAATTTAAAAACTATATATTTTAACTACTATTCATCTGTAGATAAGCGTAAGTACAAAAGCATACTGATGACTGTCTATTAACTGACATCTGAAATTTATTTGAGATAAGTATTTAGATTGGAACGAAATATTCGATGATATCAATAATGTAATGCATTTTTCTATTTTTTTTTTCATGGACATTTCTACTTATGTGATTTTTTCCATTACTTACGCCACTATGCCTAACACTCTTGAATAGAGACAGTAAAAGCGGAGTAAAACTGAATTGTAACATATGCTTCTAAGAACCATCATGACTACATCATAAGGAGATCTGAGAAATACCTTAAAAACCATTCTTGTACACCTAGCTTACTTTCCCACCAATTTTTTCGCTTTTTAAATGACTTCAAGGTGGCATTTCTTTGCTTCTTAATCCTCCACAAATAGATATTTCTTTCTTAAAGTATGCAAATGGTGTTGGGTACATTCATATCGCAACACAAAGCATTGACAATTAGTTTGAATTAACTGTACCAATTAGTCTCCAACTCATTAACATGTTAGCTCGAAATAAGCAATTCTTCTCCATACTTATTGTTCTTTCTCGTTTTCTGAGCTTTCATGGGAGGTAAGAGGCAAAATTCAGCTACCCAAAGGTGTTTGTACACGCAAGAAAACTTCATTGAGAAACATTCTCTTTGAGGCCATTTATTTGCTAAGTGCGATTCAGGTTCATATCCCATTATTAGAATGCAACCCTTTGAACTGCGGCGTTTATTCAACAACCATTTCTAATGTTTAACGAGTTGTATTTTTGACCCTTGTTCAAACGTTCAGTGTCGCGCATATACGTGTCTTTATGAAAACTAAGCACGAAGTTATTCTTATTACTTTTCCATTTTTTTTCCAGGTGGTTTAATCTACCTGTGCAATTGTTACTCTTTGTTTAAGCGGTCGCTTCACAGAGGGAGTTTGGAAGAATCCTATGCATCGTTATTTAAATCAAATTACTCAGTTTCTTCAGTTTCTACAACGTTTGCTTGGAACGGCTGGTGGTCTTATTCTTCCTTCAGTCGTTTGGGAGAAAGGCCAATAACCATAAGGACAAAAGAACAGGTGGTAATTAATTAAACCTTTCTGTCTATTTCCGTATTCAAAGGAGACCTCTGGAATTCATGTGTTTTATCTTTCTTTTAAATTTCTTTTTCTTTCCTGCCTCTTTATTTTTCTTATTCATTGCTGTAGAAGTTTGAAAAACACACTAGATGGATTTTCTTGCTTTTAAATTTCTTTTTTTTTATTTGTGCGAATTTTTAAACTTTTTAGCAAAATACTAAATGATACTTGTGTCTTTTAAGTTATAGATAAAAATTCAAACAAATATTGTAAGTAAAATTTAAAATAAATCTTTAAAATGTGTTGCAATTAAGGTTAATTATTTTATTTCATAAATTTTTGTCCAATTCCAAACAAATAAATATTGAGCGACACACACACACAAAGTTGAATTTCTGCTAAGTTTTAAAGCAAATCTCGGTACAAAAAAATATTAAGTTCGTTGGAAATGCTATAAAAGTGATTCAGTTCACTTAGTAATATTTTGTTACTTTTATTTTACTACATTCATTTTAAAAAAATCCTCAGATTGCAAGAATTTTTTTTTTCTAATCTTGTGTTTAGTTTAAATTGCAAACTGTATTTTAATCAGAATAATTAATATGATTGAACAACAGTAAACTGTCTTCTGAAGTTCTTAATGATATCGTTTTAATTAATAGAAAAAAATGATGTTTTAATGTCTGAGTATTAATAAACTTTGAAAAAAGCCATAATAAATGTATATGTTACGTATACCACCAAGTAGTATAGATTAGTTATTTTATTTCTAATTAAATCCTTTTTGATTGACATAGCAATAACATTTTCATTGCTTGTGATACAAATGAATTTGCAAGGTGAATGGTTTGCAGCACAATACGTTTTTTTATGGAAACATTTTTTTCCTTTCATTACCATATACATTTACGATTTATTTAATGGATAGTTATTATGAATTATCATATTGCTTGAAACTTGTTTCCAGGCGGCAATATGATTTTATAGCCCTCAGTTAGATTAGATTTTCTTGCAAATTTAGTTAAAAGACACATATTTAATTAAATATAGAGTTATTTCAAGGTAAACGAAATTTTTAATCATTATGAAATGGCGAAAACGAACCATCTGTGAAATTTCGAGTTCTGAACCTATAATGAGCCAATCTGAAAACTGAGGCTTTACTATTAAGACACCGAAAACTTAAAAAATACTATTTTTTAAAATTTAAAAAAAAAACTTAAAAATTATTATTATATTTGCATATGGATAAATTTTTTTCTTATTCTATTTATCATTGGTAAAAAAATGAATTCTTATCCCATATAGAATATACATATAAGCTTTGGATTACGAAACTGAATGGCATAAAAAATTATCTCCCCACCTCCCCCAAAAAGCTCACATATTTATATATTACGTGTAACATACACATTCGGAAATCCTAGCTTTGAAAACTGATTATTCCTTGTGTGTCATTTTTCTGTTTCTATTCAACAAATCCCTTTCCATAGATACTCGATCAGAAAAAAATGACATGTCATGATTGACGAATGAGTTCCTCAGGTGTTAACATATCATATAAGGATTTAGAAATATGTTTGTTAAGCTGAGAACTTATCCAAGCTTGCTCCCGAAAAGATAGTTATTACCCTTTCCTTCACACACATCCCTTGATTTGTTATACAACATAAAACATAGTTATCTTCGTAACGTGTGTAGTAACCGTTTGAAATAACCCACCTCGGTACAGCATCTTGATGCCTGAGGAACACGCTAGGTATTTTACAGCATCATTACAATGTCGTTATGTTACCGTATATTCATGAATATCATCGGATTAGTTGATGAAGCGATAGCGGAATTGCTTATTTTCCTCTAAATATGCTGACGAGGTGGAAGATAGAGCTAATGACTTTCTTTACCACGGATGTCGCACGCGCGGGACAAAGTAAAGAAACAAACGATAATAATATTTGTTCGTGACCCCGGGTCGGTCCGAACAAGACCAGATCCAAGCAGCACGACACGAAGTGACTGTCTGCAGGAAAATAATAATAACAACCGGAGTGAAATCAAAAATAAAAGAAAGTATCTATCTCAGAAAGGCAAAAGGAAACCAAACACAATGCAATAAATAATCTCGAATGACCCTTCCTTCTTGCGATGAGTGCCCGGGCGATCGCCATTGCTCGTGTCCGTTCCTATCTATCTGCATACAATGGGCGTCATGATTTTTTCCCACAGTCCGTCACAGAGATTCCGAGAAGTGTTTCCTGGTGGGAAGAACAAATGATGGCGATGCTGCGTTGGAACCCTTTAGCATGGAACTGGCCAACTAAATGTGTTGGTCCATGTCACCAACTTGATCCCGGGAGGTTCGCTTTCACTACAGCATGCACAGTTTCTCAATGAAAATAAAATAAATAAAAGTTAACAGCTATAATGATTGCAGGAAAAGCCTCGATAATAATATGTGGGAATAAAATTTTATTTAAACGACTTGAAGTTTAATTTTTTCAAATGTCCTTTCAGTCTAAGATTAAATTAAAGTATATGTCTGAAGACCAGTAAATTTTTGTTCGTTTTTAGATTAATTCTAGTGATGAAATATCTATCATCCAAAAGAATATTTTCATTCTCAAATAATATTCCTTTGCATCAAATTTTGCTGTTCGATTTTCAATTTTTTAAATTCTAAATTAAGTAGGTCGATTTAAAAAAAAAGGAATCCATTTATTATTTATCTTGAAATGTCCAGCAAAACAAAACTCATTGGGTCTTGTATAGAATATTAATCCAGATAATTAAATATTCTGATAATAGATCCACAGATAATACTCCTACAAATCACAGATAATACTACAAATCGCAAGATTTCTTTCCTGGAAAGTGATTGGTCATTTGTTTAAATCGAAAATATGTAGAAAAGCCCAGGAAACCAGGAAATAAGTTGGATTTTTTTTATTTTATACTATATTGTGTTTTAAACTTGAAAATATTTCTTAACTCAAATAAATGTAATTTTTTAAAAACCTGGATCAGAATGGCAACGATTACAAGTTAAAAATATTCTCTCAGTTTTGAGAACAAATACATTTGTCTAAGCGTTAAAAATGTTTTTCGAGTTTACTTTGTAACTAAAGTTTAAGTTTATAATTATATCAATACTCTTTAATTATATAGCTTAGGCCTTTCAATAAATTGTGACATACCATTTAAAATTTATGTTCGCAGCTTTAGAAATTCAGTAAAAAGAACTATTTTCTATTTTTTTTTTCAAATGAATAAAAAAAAAATTATTTTTCTGCTTAAATCAATTTTTAAAAATAAAATGCAAAAAATTTTGAACTTCAAACACTTTTAAAAAAAAATCGTAATTACTATTACTCCTTCAAACATTCACAATTCACAATTTCCGGAATCGAACAGAATTTTTCAATTTTAAATATATGCATTCATGTTAAAAGTTTCAGTTTTGATAGAAGACATCTTTAGATAAAATCACGATTAGATTTCTGCTGTGATTTTTGTGTCTATATATATTTTTGAATAATTTTTTTTTGAAACAGATCTTTTTAAAAATAATCTTTATAGAATATTTACGACTTGTTTAATCAAAATTTACCTTACTGGAAATAGTCTAGTAAAGAGTTTAACCATGATGGAATACAATCTGTAAAACTGCTTCTTTATGAAATTAGTTCAAATTATAAAAAAAATTTAATTTGTTTTGAATTTCTTCAATAAAATTTCAAATTTTTCTCATTACAAGGAGAAACGATTTTTAAGAATTTATTTCATCAGTTATTGGCAATTGAGTTTCTTCTATGAAAATAAAAAAGAATAAAATAAAAAGAGAAATATTAGTAAGTACACTTTGAGAAAATGCAGATAAAAAGTTTCAAGGATAGCGAATATAAATAATATAATTTTTAATTTAATTTCAAATGATAATTCAACACAAAGACAGTCAATCGTATATCCTCCAGATAACTTCACTAACATCACCACCATCGCATGATCTTTTACCAGTCGGAAACTTCATGCAAAGAATTTATCATCAGAGCACCCCAGGATAGCTAAATCATTATCCCCTTCAAGAAGACAGTTAAATTAGCCGGATCAACCTCACCGGAACCAATTTTAACCAATTCACACACCTGTTGCAATGCATGTTCGACAAATCACCCTCTGATTGCGGCTGTAGCAACGACACTGATGACAAAAGCGAGCGATTTGGTTTGACTTCCAATAAAATCAGATATGCTTACTAACTTATGCGAAGGCTCCTTTTTTATTATTATAATTCCATTTACCTCCACAAGATTTCAGCTTGTCAGACAAATGCAATTGTTTAATGATTTCTTTTTGATTCGTCGTCGAATTGATTTCGGCTCTGCCATTACGCGATACGATATCTCCCTTCTGTATCATTGCTGTCTTTACAATGGAATGGACCAGCATGGTGATGAATATTAAACAAGAAAAGATTTTGTCTCCGGCCTTTTAGGCTATTTATCAATCACCGCGCCGAAGTGACAACAGGTGGTGGAGTGATTGGACCATCCTTTTTGCCTGCGGAGAAGAGATTGAGATAGGTTTCTGAGAATTCATTACACGGTTATGATCGCGGAAATAACAATAGATTTCGGACACTTCAAAAGGGTATTAAAAGGTGGCATTAAGTTTCATGCGTGGACTGTTTTGCCTCGCTTATGTCAAATCGTAGTTTTATTTCCAAACTTTAGCAGCAAAAATAATACTAAACGAAAAGGTAAGTGTAACCACATATGAGGATTTAAGGGTATTATTACTCTCCGTTATCTATATCTAACCTTATGAAATGTAATAAGTGATTTTCTTTTGATGTGTCAAATAAAGACGAAAATAAAAAGATTTTTTGTGTGATATCACAATAAAGATTAATTCGCGCATTGTCATATCAAAGGAAACATCTTAATAATGCTGTTATTAAGCGTAAATAAACGATACAAAAAAATTCAATTTTTTATAGAGGAAAATTAAAGGCCTTGTGGCTTTAACGATTTCAACCTTAGAAATCATCAATTTTTTTATTTTATTGAGTAAGAAGGATATTAAGAGAAGATATTCTTATCATATAAGACTTAGATCTCGAAATTTTGGGAAATAGCCTTTTTTACATCCATTTGGGTCGAGGGGGAATTCCGTATTATTCCCCCCTTACTTTAGTTTGTTGTCTATGATCACAATAAACTAAATATGATAAGAGCTAAATAAATAAAATTTGTCTACTCAAAGTTATAGATTTCAGCAAAATTTTGGATGATATAAAAGGAAAGCCTCTTTAGATTAGTCTGTTTGCAACACAATAATGGAATATTCTAAGATTTAAATCGATTAGCATCATTTCACTCTTAGCACTACAGATATGCATCAAAATATGAACCAAATTTAGCAATATCTAATGTGCGAGCTAAAACTCAAAAACTCCAACGAGATAAATAAATAAAATTTGGTTTTAATGCGTCACATAATATTAGTAGATTCAGTAGAGGCTTAGATCTAAGAAAAATAGTTGATAAATTCTTAGTATAGTAGAAGTAAGTATTGCTATTAATAGTTATTATAGCAATACTTACTACTAGAGTTAAGTATTGCTATTAATAGTAAAAGACACTTAGCTTTTTAGTTTAGTTAGTTTAGTTACATTAGCGTCCCTTTTTTAAAGCAACACGAAGGCTATTTAGGGACGGACCTCGTAATTTTGAACCACGATCAGATGACGAGGACGACACCTGAACTGGCGTCCCCCTCTCCACACCACGCCACACCAGCGGGAGGACGTTTGGCCTGACAGATTTAACGTGCAAGATACCCCTTCACAGGAAGGTTCTTCGGTGGAATCGAGTCTCGAACCTGAAATCCTCCGGCTCCGAAGATACTTAGCACTTCTAAAAATAGATAATTAAATTCAGGGTATGAAAGAAAAATGTTTAAAATCTTTTTACCCACTTTTCTTTTTAAATATATTTTGCAGTGAAACAAAAATACACTATATTGTGTAACTATTACTATAATACAAACAATTACCGGTTTATTTTTAAATAATCATATTAAATATTTCCTTTAAGTTTAAACAAACTATTAAATACTTAAAGCGTTAGCGTAATAACGGTATAGTTAAATCTTGTTTGATTGTCTGCCTATTGAAAATAATATTTTTTGTTACTTTATTTATATGCAGAGACGGTAATAAATATTTAAATATAGTTTGTTTACACAATAATTATTTTTTAAAAGTTAAATAAAAAGTAAATAATGATTGAAAAAAAAATTATTAAATTATTGGAAACACCAAAAAACAAATTTCTATCGGGAAAAAAGCATCTGATAAACATTTAGATGTTTAAATTTGATTAGCTGAAATAGATGAAGGAAACATCAAGCCCGATAATTTATTTATTTGGATAAAATTTTGTCAATTATGCATTGTCTGGAAAGGAACAACAATTATCTAGAATCAGAATAAAACAATGGAATAATAGTTTTATGGAATAAATGTTAAAAAGCAACCCACGATTAGGAGCAAGAAAATTGTAATTGGCACACTCTGTTTTAGTAATATCATTTTTTATGTCTGAAAAGTGGAATTATCCTTGCTTAAGATAATGTGCATTTTTTTTCTTTCTTTCTTGTAAATAGGATTAATGGGATCGAGTATTGTATAAACATCTATATTTTATAATTTTTTTTCGCCAGAATATTCTTTATCTTAAACAAAATAAAATATAGTTCTTTCTTACTATATTACATAAAATACTTTTTTAATTGCAATTATAGATGCATTTAATTCAATGAGGATTACGTCACTCACGATTTATAAATTTTCAAAACGATTACAAATAAATAAAAAATTTTCTGCTTTAGGACGCATTTGATGAGCGCTCTTTATACATAAATATACTTTCAGAGGAATTGAAAAAATAAATAGTAATTCATTTTATAAATGTATAAAATAAAAATTTAATTTATAAAAAATTAAATTTTAATGAGTGGTAAGTTTGCTCAACTTCTTTCTTTTTTATTATTATGTTATCACAATTAGAAGAATATATTCCCCATAAATTTCTAGACATTGCGTATTAGATAATAATCAAAAAACTATAAATTTTAAATATATATTTTAAAGGTTATAAGTAAGTTGCATTCATCTTTGCAAATAAAAACTCAAACAAAATTATTTTTAAAAAGATTGAAACAAATATCTAAATGTTATTTCGAAGAAATATTTAGTGTGCATAATTAAGTATTATGAAAGCTCTTACAATCGTTAGCCTTCTTATCATTCTAGTATTAAATATCATTATAGACTTAAAAAGATTTATTATCGAGATGTTCATCACCTTCCCTTCCTTTTTTTAAAAAAAAAAAAAAATTAATTCCTTGATACATCTTCATTGTTTCTTGAACTGCGAAAGCAAGTTTGGAAGTTGATTTCAATTTCCGAGACCAGGTTATAAAGTGCATGAAAAAAAAAAAAGTTATCTAATTTTTCCTTTCTTTTATTTAATAATTATTTTTTGTCTTAATGATGCAATCGATTTAAAAAGACAAAATTATAGTAATTAAAATTAATTCTTTTAATTTAACTTTCATTGCCTTCAAATATTTAAGAACATATTAAATTACTACATTAAATTATGGTTTTGTAAAATTGTGTGGAAAAAATACCCCTAATTACAAAATTATGTGAGTTTGGATCCATTTGAATTTACGTTCATTTGCGTTTGCACAGGAAACCAAGTCCACCGTTGGATATTTATTTTGCTTCGATTGTAATATACTCAGAAAAACAACTAAATATGAAAAAAAGGCAGTTTTTCCCGCACTTTCAGCTTAAATAAAAATGCAGAGATCCTGGAATTCATTTTTAAATCAAAATTTAATTTATGCTTAAAATTATTTTTTATGCATGAATTTTATTTTTATAAATTACGGAATATAAGCCATTGGCGGCAAACCACTGGATGATAAAAACAGATAATTTCGAATTCTTTTTCAAGCATATTATGTTTATTGCGCTTAAAGAGAATAAATTACTGCATAAAGTATTTAAAAAACGTATCTTCATTTCATTGATATAAGATGTTTATTTTCCTAAGGCTTTTCAACTTTATCATTCTCCAAAAATATTTCGAAAATGAACAGACTTTTCACAAATGCATAATTTTTCCCAAAGACCACCCTAGAGTCTGATTTTCTTATTATTACAGTCACCATTCTCTTTTCTTCCTGGTGGCAACACAAAAGAACTTTTTCTAGTGTACGAAGGAAGGAAGATATCATGACAAAGCCAGCCATCACCGGTGAGATTTGAGAAAGGAAACAAAATCAGTTGTTCGCCAAGGAAAACATATCCGCAGCCTTTCAATGCGATGGACCTTTACGAACTAAGAAAGCGTATGATAGGCCTATTTTAATCAAAATAGGGTCGCGAGTTATAGACGTTTCTTTTGGGGTGAATGTCAATCATCCGCTTCGTGTGGCAAAGGGAACTCTTGTAGTAGAAAAGCTAATATTTAGACAAGTCACCCGTACCAAGAGGCTTTAATGCTGCTTCAAATAACCAATCGGTGTTTCTTTTTTCTCTCCTATCTTATACTTCTACTCTTGTACAAAATTTACCATCATTTGAA
The DNA here is from genome assembly GCA_026543055.1 of Argiope trifasciata. NCBI lineage: Eukaryota > Metazoa > Arthropoda > Arachnida > Araneae > Araneidae > Argiope > Argiope trifasciata. Next base: position 1,000,030 of record JAPMOQ010057505.1, on the reverse strand, counting down.
AGATGAGCATTGTTATATTGACCATTCTTAAAAATTCTTTTTTGCTTAAAACGCTATATGCTAGAAACATTTTTTAGTGGTATTTGAGTCTAAAATTTGATAATGTTTTGAACTTGATTAATTTATCTTAAATGTACTTTTAATATATGTTCTCGATTATATGGTAGTGACAAATAAAACAAGTTATTGAAAGTCGTCGTTTAAAAGTTATTAAATATCGTTGTATCATGAATATGAATTCAAAAGCTTGTGCAGTTGAAAACAATATTGCAAACAGTGCATTTAAGTTATTTAAAAAAATTTTAAATTAAAGAAAAAAATTGTATAAAAAACTGACATCACTTAAAAAAAGATTTTGTTTTGAAGTGATGTGAAAATAATTTGAGGAAAGCCATTAAAATTTAGAATAAAAAAATGTAATGAAATTTTGGGAAACTTTTCTAGAAGGTACCTAAAATGAAAGGATTAACTAAGTGCCAAATTTCTCATCTAAATGATCTTCTCCATGAAGCGTTTTGAACATTTTTTATTTGATGCATGCTTTATAGTGCAAAGTTCAAACAGCAGTCCTTGTAAAGAAAATCTTGGAATATATCTAAAGAATGATTTAAACCATATATCGTTCAATTATTTTTCACAAATGATGTGACCTCTGAAGGACCCAAGTCTTGTAGACCAGACTTATGAAAATAAAATTCTTATATCTAATATCTATTATTTCTATATAAAATATCTATTTCTTTTCCGCTTATGCTTATTTAATATTTTGCCTTATATTTTCATTTTGAAAATTAACTTTATATATATATCTATTACGAAACGGATAAAAAATGCTGATTTTTTTTAAATAATCAAATTCAGTTATTTCTATTTCAGATTGATTGAAAAATTGTTTTATTCAAAAAGTTTATATTGTCTATGACGAGAGGTTAAACTTCCACGCTTATTATGAATTGAAAGTGAATTCACTTACTAGGAACTGAAAACTTAGTATCAATTGTTTTATAGAAAGGAAATCAATAATATGTTAATAAATTTCTAATGCAAAATTAGAAAAGCTGAGAAATGGGAGCTAAAAATAATGAGCAAGATGACAAAGGAAACCGTATTTGATCTGAGAATGAGATGATTTATTACATGTTCAATATTTATAAATATTCAGATGAAAATTAGTTATAAATGATTTCCTTTTAATTACCTATTTAGCCTTTATATTTAAATTTATTTTCATTTATTCTTTAAATCATTATTACTGCTTTATTTATACGAATTTTATATGTTTTAATCAACTGAGAATATTGAGATAAATAATTCTTAGAAATAAATCCCAGTTAGAGGAAAAAACGTGTTTACTTTTATGTATAAATCGAGCACAATCCGAGTGTAAAGAAATTGAAATAGGCTATAGAGTAAATAGGCTATAGAAGAAATTTTAATCATTGAATCTCGTAAATAATTAAAAGTATCGCGTATTGAATTGCATTATTTCTTAATGGTTATTTAATATTTCATTATAAAAATGGTTATTTAATATTTTCATCTAATAAATTTATTTTAAAAGAGATTTTTAAATTTACATTTAAAAGTTTCGACTTTTTGCATTTTTGTGAATAGAATTTAAGAATAAAATGGATACTTTTAGTAAAATTATGTTACCGAGAGCAGTGAAAAAAATAGACAACAATGTAGTATGGATCGGATTAAGAGCATACAGATAAGCAAGGTAATATTATATTATAATCATGTTAAACGAACATGATAATAATTTCATGCTTTTTCAATTTTTTGAAACTGAAATGTTCCCAAATGAAATCTTAAGAAGGTGAATAAATACTATAGATCTGGCGTTAATGAGGCTGTTTGAGTTATGAAGAGAATCCGTGAGTGAGGTTTTGAGCCTTGGGAAATGCTGCAAAGACATTTATTTAATTGCTTATATGCCAAAATATATAATGAAGGAGGAGCTTAAAAATTATTTTTAAGACACCTTTTGTCTTCATGCCTCTAGCAGTATGTTTGATTGAAGGTAGCAAAGTTTCTTAAATGTTTACGTCATAATTCCGATGAAATTCATTCCCTTTGGCAAATAATACATTTTATAATAAAACTCCAAAATTATTTGACATATCAAAAGAATGATCAGAATACCCCACGTCTGAAAGCAAACTCGATGGCATGTGGCCCCCTGGCCAGGGAAGCAGCAGGGGTCGATCCGCCCCCCATTCTCCTTACTCCCCAGTGCAAACAAACACCTTTCACGCCTTCTTTTGGGGGATACGCATAATATCGGTCGCAGGTGACCGCTGTTGACATTTTTAGTTGTATGATTTCGATCACAAAGGAGTTATAACCATTTCGCACATTCTGTAGCGAGTTCGCTCATATGAGAAATTCTATAAGGCCTACATCTTATAAGGGAAATTTCACATGCAACAGCCGTTGCATGCTACGCATATTTCGAATGACAGCCGTGCGTTTCAGTCACTTATGACTTTGAACTTTGAACCTACCTTCAACGGTGTTTGAAGTTATTTAGGGAATATTTCTGCTGTTATTACTTTCAGAAATAAATGTTCTAGATACCTTCTTATATTTGTTTATTCCTAACAGGATTTTTTTTCCATTTGGTTATTTTATTCTTTATTACCATATATCTATTAGTAAAAAAAATTATTTCATATTTATAATGAAAAAAAAAACATCTATAGATCTACCAAAATGAAATGAATATCACATTAATTGGTAACTACCACAAAGAATAGCTGTTCTGGGCAACTTCTCATATTCTTAGTTGGGAGTTTCATTTTATTTATTTATCTTCAATTAACGTACATCTGCTATTGTTAAAAAAATTCATTTTGCTAGCTAGGGTTAAAAAATCTTTAATGGAAAATTCAGAAAATTCTGAAATTGTCGCATCAGTTAATGAGCGCACCAGTAGTATATTGGGTATTTTCATCTAACGGGAATGACAAAATCGTTATGATTCTAAAAATGTAATAATTTCTTTTCTTCTTTTTTGAAAGAGTTTATGAGTCAAATAAATGCATGTTTTATATGTTTAAAAATATGTTTCTTTCTTTATCGATTTTTTCTTAATAGATTTTATAACATACTTCAACGTTTAAACCATAATTCAATTTTAAAATGCGAAATAATTTAAATTCATCTATTCAAAGAAATTTTCATACGAAATATTTTTTCTTAATTTCAAGTATTCGGGAAAAAAAGGGTTCTCAATCCAAAGAAAGACTAAATGAGACTTCTCAATCTTCATGTTGACATACTAGATAATTTACACATTGAATACGTGCCAGTACCGAAAACAAGATTTTCGTAAAACTGTTTGATTAAACTCGCAACACTATCTCTAACCATTCCTAGAGCTAACTATTAAAAGTATCTGAAGTACAATGATTAAAAATTCTGAATTATTCATCTGTTTTGCTTTTAATACAACAACGACCAATTCGCTTTCCTGTTTTAATAAATATGGTCCATAGAGCAAATAGCTGAATATTTGCTTAAATATTTCATTTCCTTTATTTTATATTGAATGATTGATATGTTGCTCGAATATTTCTTTTTCTCATTTAAAACGTTTCATACAAAAATTCAAGAATTAATATTAAATTCTTAAAAAGTAATGGCATTTTATACAAGCTTTAGAAAATAAAAACATCTTGTTTATTCCTTACCACAAATATTTTTCTTAATTCGGTATTCTCCCCCCCCAAAAAAAATCATTAGTTTAGTTAGCTTTAGCTGAGATTTGTAATTGAGAAATTAAATAATTGTTTTTAGAATAATGAAAAGCTAATTTTTCTAACGATCGAAAAAAAAAAGTTTTTACATGCTTAAGTTTAAAAAAATCTGAACGTTATTCACCAGAAAATTTATAAGTAACAACAGTTTTATTTTACAAATAGATGTGCACAATAGACTTGTTTGATTCCCTCACGTATTTATTTCATATTTTAAAAGCTATTTCAAAAGGCAGTCTAATATTTAAACTTATTGTCCTCTAGTGAATTATTAACTTTGAGAAACATGAGCTTCATATGTTAAAAAAAAATTCGAGTCTTTTTTTAGAAGATTGAAAAGATAACTTAAAAAAAAAAAATTTGTGATTTTTTTCATTTCTAATGATTGAAAAGTAGATATGCATTTTTACTAAGATAATTTTTAACGTGTTGCTACTTGGAAGGACTCAATGAATTTACAATAGCTCTAAATTGTAAATGAGTATCTTTACTGGAAAGAGAAAATTCGTGTTTCATTTAAAACGAGGTAAGACTGAATTGAAAGGAACGAGTCTCTAATAAAATAAAAAAAATAAAAAATCCTTATCCAGATTGGTTCCTCTTTTATTATTTTCGCATAACATTATTAATTTGACGTAATAACTTTAATGTTGTTTACTATGCAGTAGCCTAGTAACCTGATATAGGCTTCAAGATTCTATTACATGAAAGATTCGCATTGTATGGAGGCCTAAAATCTTTTACAAGCGTTTTTATGGATTAGAAATTATCCTTTTGACATAGTAATTTATTATTATTATTTGCTAGTAAATCGGTATAATCGAGGAATATACTTCTGATTTTATAACTGAAGGCTCTTTTATTTAGGTAAAAAAAAATATTGTTTCGCAATTTTCTAAAATACCTTTTCTTGAGCATGCAGCAGTTAAATGCATCATCAATTTCCAGTTGCTCCACTTAACTTTCATTTTTGAAAGTTAGCACAAATGAAAACTCAATCGAGTTTTAATTACTTCGGATCAATTCCGCCAATTATTTCGTAACTTTAATCCCAGCTATCTATTAAGAGCATGTTTATAGCTCAAATTTAAAACAATTTGTAATTCAGAATGTTGCTCTAAAACTTATAAAAATTTGCTGTAGACAATAGAAATTCAACCTTTTTCACAATACTTTGTACTTATGGATTTGAAATTACAAAACTAGCTCTCTGATTACCAAAGAAAGCTAATTTAATACAATTTTTAATAATCGTAACAGATAATTAAAATAAATATTACGTAGTTTATCAATGACGAAAATGTTTTTCTATTGACGACATTATTATATCATTATTTCATCCATGGACCTTAACCATGTAAGCAACACATCATTTTTCTTATTTTTCAAAGTCATATAATTTTGCAATTCAGTGATAAATAAATTATATCACTCCTGTAAGAGTGGCATACGACCTTGTTATTTGCGGATAATCTTCGCCTGTTGATACCACAGAAGAAATATTACCCGTAATGGAGGTAACCGTTAAGAGCCTTGTCAAACATGAAAGATTTTCTCAAAGTTTCGACGATCCTTACAGAGAAAAATAAATGAAATAAAGCCTGTTCAATAATGGGAAGCAGTTGAAGAAAGCCTCACTTCTTGAACGAGCTTAGCTGATAGCTTAATCGGATTATTCTTTGCCAAGCCAAGCGCGAGTTACACAAATGTTCCGTAAAAGAGCAGAACTTCACTATTTTCTTCAGCGAGGGTAGGGAAATACACGTATGCTTTTTCTCTTGTTTCTATTATTTATAGAAATGTACATTAAATGCTGTTGAACTGTAAAGGTCGTACTGACTAATCATTTCTCAGATAAACTTCCTTCAGAGTATGGATGTTGTTTTTCGGTGGTGGCAATCAGTGAAGGAGAAAATTGGAAGGCGCAGTAGAAGTTGTTTTGTGGGGGAATTTGAGCCAAATTATTATGGATGTGGTGTTGCCACTGGTGTGGGAAAAGTATGGACATGTGACAAACGAAAAGGAAACTTTGGAACTGAGGTTGACAATTATTTTAAGTTTTGTTTTATGATCGCACTTTATTTTATCTCTACTTTTTATCTGCAGTGATGAAAGTTTTCCTTCCCCCCTAATTTTTATCATAGAAATATGATGATGATTGTTGCACGTAAAATTGACTTCTATATAATAATTCCTTTTCTGTATTTTTCCATTGCTTAGTTGTAAAAGTAATATAAAATAATAAATAAATAAAAGGAGATTTGTACCTCTAATTCGAAACATCTTAGCACAATTATAAAATTGCTCTCAATTATAATACAGCGATAGTATACACAAGCAAAAAGTGCATTTCATACTGTCACAGAGCGCAATTAGACAATAATTAATTAAAATATAGTACATAAATCAATGAAAAGTATTGTTAATAAGTATACTGAAAAATATTTTTAAAAATATATTGAAACTAGAGAAAATATTATTTAGAAATTAAACTGAAATCTTTCAAGAAATCTTTATTTTGAATTTTAAATTAGTATGGTTACATTATAGTGTTAGATTTTGTTCAATAGTATGCAATAAAATAAACAAGGGAAACATTTTAAGATTTTGATTAATTTTTAATTAAAAATGTAATTAATATAAATCATATTTAAAATACCTTTACTAGCAACAGCCTAAATGAAGAAGTAACTTGAGCCGAATTCATTTGCTCTTATTCAAACCGTCTTTCAAAATGTTATCATGATTTTTTTGTATTTCTTTGAAACTTTTTATAAAAATGATAAATAATTAAACTCTAATCACCATGTGCTATTTTGTTAAACAATTAAAATTTTAAAACTTAAATCTCATAAATTTTTTATTTATAAATTACATAATTTTAATTCATATACTATTACAACATGTATTGTAATATATTATGAGACAATTTTAATATTATTTAAGAACCAATTCCTGAAAGAAGTAAAAAATATTTTTAAAATATTCAAATACCTTTTTAAACGTAATGTCAAATGCAAACCACCAATTTAATTCTGGCAGAGGTTACACTTTTTGTTCGAAGAGCAATGACATGACGGGATAAAACTCTATATAAACTGTAGACAGTGTGTGCTATAAAATGAATTTTTGAACACAGGATCACATTAATTTCACTTTGTAATAAGGTTTCGTCTTTGAAATCTGAGCGTACCAGACTCGAGGCCCTATTTTTATTCGAATAATTGTTGCATATATAAATATGATATATAGCGAAGGTCGGGCACTGTTCCAAATGGCGAAATCTAAAAGTTTTCTAAGAGAATGACTTGTCAGACATGATCTGCTTAACCATTTTATCGTAATATTTAGTTTTATATTACAAGGTTGCACAGCTCGAAATAGCTCTAGCATCATTTCAAAAGGCGAAATCAATAAAAGAAATTTAATTTAACTGATTGATTTGACTAATCCCATGAATGAATACTTGGCATTGAAAATGATATGGCCACTTTTTTTTTCAATTCCGTGTTAAATAATTACTTGCAGAAGACAATAAATCAAGACATTTCGAACTCAATTAAAATCACATTGTGATTAAAACGCAGACCTCACAATAACCGAAACGTGATTTATATTTCCGAAAGAAAAATTATATCAATCAATTGTTTCAATTACATTATTTAATCATGTTGTTTATTAATTATTTGTGGAGAGTTAGTTATCTTTAAAGGAAATTTCTGCGTTACATAACTCCTGAGCACTGATGTAGGTAAAACGGCTCAAATGACAAGCGAAAACGATTCATCTTCAGTGTAATTCGAACAAAACCACTCATCACTGCTTAAAGCTTCAGCAATCTTCGTATGTCACTGCAACCACACATTTCATCGAGAGATTTATAACAAACGCCTGTCAGCCGAATACGTAATCATTCGCAATCAGGTCCCGACTGTCCTTTGGGTCGCCTTCCTTCTTGATTTCCTGCCTCTGGGTTTGGAATAGTTGCTTTTGTTTTAGTTTCTTCCTAGTAATTGCAGCATTGCATATGGTGATTTTTCATTTGATATTTGTGTAATTATTTTGCCACGCTATGTCTTAATTCGAGGACTAAAAAGAATTAAAAAAGTTGTTTGATTTCGTTTCGACTTTCCTTACTTTACAAATGAGAAATACTTCTTCCTAAATATTCAGTAACTCTCAGTAAATTTGCTGGTTTAGTTAAAATAGAAAGAATTATAGAGATAACATTTGAAAACGAAGATAATATGAAATATTTCCAAACATAATGAAAAGAAATAAAGCAATTAAAAGCTTTATTTTGACTGCAAATTTTCCCTTTTGAGAATCAAATAAAATGAATTTCTATCCGGAACTTTGGTTCGTTAGACAATTTTAAAACAAAATAAATGCATACATAATCGCTCAGTTAAAAGGTATTAAATTTATCTTTAAGAACTGTGTTATTTTTACTTCAAATTCTCATGCAAATTTTATTAAAATATGAAAAGAAACTCAATTTACTTTTTTGAATATCAATATATATATATTGATTTTTTTAGAGCACAATTTTGGTCATTTTAATTTCTGTGATTTATTCGAAAGCAATCTTCGGAAAGAAATTCAAAATAAAAATTACTTGAACTGGAAATGAATGAAAAGAGGATTTGAATCAAAATTCAAAATAAATGGCTTTTTAAACTTAAAGCATTTGCAAAAAGAAAAATATGCATTGTAAAAAAGATATAATTATCAAAATAATTAAACTTTATTAAATCTGCTTCGAAATTTGCTGATAGTATCGACTTAAGTTTTTATATTTGTTTCATGAGAAAATCGAAGGTATAAACTTTTGTATTATTAAAATACTGCTAGATTTTTTTCAGTTTTTCTGGCTAAACAAAATTCACTGCACATTGAATAAGAACGTGCAATACACTACTAAAAATTGATATAACTAATCAAAGTGAACTTTATTTGCCTTATTTATCTGATTCTGAGATTTTATTCCTCCATGTCAGCACAGAAAAATCATTTTTCTTAGAGTTGTACAAATCAAATGACATAATGTAAATATAAAAGAAAAGTTAATTTTTAAGTATTCCTTCCTATCAACTGAAAATCGAAGGAGAGATAATTTAATTATTATTTCGGGTTTCTCAATAACGGAATGAAGTTCTTATGTTATAAAATTTTTTAAAATCTTTTAGTATTAAAAAAGTATTTGATAAATCATGGAGGGCCTTTAAACCAATATTATATCGAATCTGTTATATTAAAATTTTATATAAAAACTGTTCTCGACAAAACATTGGAAATTTATAGTGATTAATGAAAATAACATACAGCATTTTGTAATAGCAATTTGAAAGTAACAAAGGAACTAATCATAAGTGTCTTGCATCTTTACAATATTTTGGCAGATTGGATGTACGATATTTGGGTTGTAACATTGGCATTATCTTAATGGAATACAAGCGATAACCATAATTAATTTTTTTTAATTTAACAAATTAATATAGATAAAAAATTAGCTGAAAATTACGAATTAAATACTTCAATAGTGTTTATCATGTGAAGGTGTTAATAAACAAATGAAAAGAAAAATCATTAAAAATTACTTTATTTTTGGAACATATTCAATAAGAAATAAATTATTATATTTAATGAAGTGGTGATGAAAACATATCAGATCTCCAATGAAATATATTAAAATGAAATTATTTGGAATGAAGTAATCAATTAAATTATTGAAAAAAGAGCCCAACATCAGTATTTTTTTCAATAATTATTAATTTAAGTTTATCAGTCTTTAATGCTAATTTAATAGTTTAATTACTTTGATATAATTTTTTTCCCAAGGTATATAAATTTTTCCCTTCATGTCATGAATTAAATTATCAAGGCAGAGGTAATCCTTCAACATCCGAAGGATTGTTAGTGAGATGAGGGATACTAAAGATGAAGACTAATGTCTATCACCACTCACAGTATAACCTGCCAGCAGGAGATAACACTCTTTAGTGAAAGTAAAGGAAGTAATTCAATCCCACAGACTTATTTTACTCGCCGAGAATCGAGAGGTACTCTCTATACCAGTATCTCATGCCCATTTGTAAGGTGCCCTAAACTATCATAACTGAATCAATTAATAGTCGTTCAGTTCAAAGATATAATAAAAATAAACGACGATTCATATTTCTGCGAAGTACAAAACAAGTTATACCCAGAAAGCAATTTGAGATATAAAAAAAATGCACACCGGAAATCTAACTATGAGAAACACCAACACGCAAAACATGGACACTTCTAAGTATCGAAAGAATTATAAAAATGCATTTACATTCAACCTCTACCAAGTTGAAAGCCTTAGAGTCTTCATCGATACTAAACAAGAAACAATGTTCATATAATGGCCCCAAAGCACATGAGAATAGCCCTATCAGATGTCGTAACAAATAAAGAAAACAATTACGTCCACACCAGCAGTGCGTGGTGGATGCCTTCTGCGGAAATCGAATCAGATCGTATCACATTTCACAGAAACAAGACGATCCCATCGCCATCGCTTTCATTGATAAAGCGACTCTTCCAGCATCCTAATGATAACTCTAGGCTGAAAAAAAATTGATAACGGTTAAGGCGAATCGGGAACCGTTGACATTTCTAGGAAATCAAAAGGAGGTGGACCATGATGACTTCGGAGGGCCATTAGTTTGGTGTCGATGGTATGTTCGCATTGTCCGACAAATAGCCGATAGCTTATTGAACCGTTTAGATATAAATGGGTAGGAGGGTATTAGGGAAAAAAGGGAGATGGGAAGATCGTCCGAAATTGCGTCGAAATGTCCTCTGGTGATTTTCTTTTTTGTTGTTGATTCTATTCTTCTGCGTCGTTAGAAATTGGATGAGAAGGAAATTTAAAATGTGGGCTGCTGAAAGCAATAGCTTCGGTAATATATCTTCCATGGACCATGGTCATTTTTAGTTTTGGGTGACGAAGGATTATGCCAGTCTTTACGTGGTGATGAATTTTAACACAATGCCATTCCTATGAAATACTTATATGAAAGGTGTTTTATTCTCTATGATTGGTACTTCTTAAGATATCAAATTCTCATTCGTCATTCAAAAAAATCTATCAATCTTGAATACAAATAACTCTTATTAAGTTCTTTCCAAAGAATCCGTATTTGTTACAACTGACGCGTGGGATCACGAATGTGATTATCGATAATTCACTTTTAAAGGCATAATGATTGTTATCGTGAAAGCAAAGTATCGATGTATCAGGACTAGCTATAACGCATAGAATCAGTTTCAATGTCTTGAGCTTAAGCAAGTACTGTTATGGGACTATGAGATGGAAAGAGATTTCAAAATTTTATGCAAAATATTTTATGTTTCTATGATACCAGAACGAATTAAAGATGGAACCTGGAACCAGTTATTTTTAAGTCTAATTTCTTTAATAAATGATACTTAAGTGTTTCGAAAAGATTTTTATTAATATATGTGCCACGGTAAACTAACAACTGTTTATGAACAGAGAAGGTTACAAGATGAAAACCGAAACAAAAGGATTGTTTGAAATTGTGAAATCATGTGACATATTTAAGAAAAGACATTTAGATTGCAATACTAATGATATAGTTAGTACTTTTTTTTTAATAGAACTGCTACTCAAAATCATTTTATTACAAAATTTTAGTAATCTTCTAGGGATTAGTTTATTTCATTTTCTTCTATTGAGTCACTTTTTTTAGTGATGGCATATTAGACATTGGCAATTTTTAACTAATTGAGAATAAAATATGTATGCTTCGGCTAAATTTTAAGAATATGATTTAAAACTTACTATTTTCATATATAATAATGTTTTATACTTCCATTTTGTTTAAGATATTTTAATAAATACTTTCCCAAGATGCTCGATCTCAGTTTCTAATTTATTAGGTCAAATTCCTTCCTGAAAAATTAAGTGAGATTAAAAATTACTTTATTTAGGTGAACTTATTTTATTAAAAATTTTATTTTTAATTAGAGTAAATATTTAATTTAATGAAATGCATTCATAACTGTATATCTAAAGCTCACATCTTTTAAAATTTTGAACAATTAAACCTCGCAGCAATATGCTTAAAATAAACATTTTAAGCCTATCTCAGTGAATAAAAATATGTATTTCGATTTCCTTAAAATTTCAAGCATCTTTTTTCCAATTTTATAGGTACATTTCAAACTTGGTCTTTTATTACGGTAAATACTTTTTAGTATTATATGATATATGTATGCGATCGAAATCAAATTGATGAATGGTGTTTGATTTTTAAAAATAAATCGGTTCTTGAAATTCCTTGATCTGTTGGCCTTATTTTACAGTACATGAAGAAACATCACTCGTAGTTTCAAAAAGATTTAAGGGCAAAATTTGGCTTCACTACATAATTATGGAAATTTGCAGTTATTTGGCGTAAAAAATAAATTCATGGCAGAAATTTTTAAGAATCGTTATTCTTCTTAGAACAAAACAATACATCGTATTTTCGCGATGTTATGCAGCACTATAAAAATTTTGCCTTTGAAGAAAAAGCCAATAAATAAATAAAACATTAGTTATATTTAAAGAGATTAGTATTTCTATGTATTTATTCTATGATACAATAAAAAAAAACACAAAAAAAAAAATAAACAAACATTGAATTACGCAAAAATAGTCCTTGCTTTTAGACCATGAAAATTAAGTTGCACCATTATTTTTCATAACAAAACTGTCATATTTTTTTTCTTTGTTTACACAATTAAAATGAGGCAAATGACCGATGATTGCACTATTTTCCAATCACTTAAACTTTAAAGAAAACAGCATTCGATTTCCCATAAATTCTCTGAACCTCAGTTTCAAGTTGAATGAAACACCTTGAAGTTGGATTTAACTCGCTGATTTTCATATTTCCCAACCTACTCATTATTTTAAAGCGAAAAATGTTTGTATTGTGCATGCGTTTTCTTGCTTATGTGCATTAATTACTCGTCTGACTCCTGCTATCAAATATGGTTCATGGGTTGCCACTTTTTTTCCACATTTCAGCGAACATTTGAATTGGCGCCAAAATATGCTTTGGAATGCTTGTTTCCGATGATTTTATTGATAGGTAAAATGGGGAGGGGGCATGACTTTTGATACATTCAAAAAAAATTTTTTTTTCAAGGATATATTTGAAAATAATCGCTTTGTGCTGTTTGAAAAAGAAATTATAATTTTATTTCTCTTAATAAATTAGAAATTTATTTCAGCTTAATTATTACCTTCATTAAAAATTGCATAACTGTAATCTATGATGGTCAGCTACACCATTTTAAGGATTACGGTTTCGCTTATGTAAACAAAATAATTCCTTATTCCCAGCTTACTGAACAGTACATAATCAAATGCAATCTAATTCTCAGCAAATAATTTATACGTCAATAAATAAGTTTGTGGAAATGAAGAATTAGAATTTTTCACACTATTATACGAAAATAGCTAAGTCTGAAAATTCTTCATGTACTTCTCAATACAGTTGGTTCAACAATTGTAAAATTGAACTTAATTAATAAATATTTTATTAGAGTAAGAAGAAATAAGATTGCAAGAGGATTTTTTACTCTTAGTACACATTTTTATGTCCTACCTAATTATATTTATTTAGATTAATAAATTATTTTTCAGATTTGATCTGAACAGAAAAATGAACATCCCAATTTTAAAGCTATATTATGGATGATTAGGGAATTTTTTTTTAGTTTATTATATTGATTAAAAGGGAGAGAAGAAACAGAACGGAATCACATCCAAATTTCTACACTGCATCGATATGAAATACCTGATATTCTGTTTAATGTTAATCAATTCCTTTTATATAGGATCTTTGAATTGTGAAGCAAATTTTGTATTCTCCGAGCGCAAAGACAAAATTCAGCAAAAACCACCTATAGAATGAAATAAGTGTGTTGTAATGTCTTATGGCACTTTACAAGTCCTCTGGCAGTTATCTATCAGTGATTTAGGCCAAGTGAGCTCCTCTTGTTTTTCAGTAGCGCCAACTAGAGCAAAGAGTATGATTTAGCAACTCACACATCGTAACCCTTTTGATGGGGTGGACTTCATTTATGCATTTCATTCACTCATTCACAGATCGCAATTTAGACCTGAATCGAAGAACAATCAAATTTGAACCAGTACCCCTAGTGGTATTACTCTCGACATAGAGCACTTTGTGATCACGGCAGATTTATACGTGCGCCAACCACCAACATATATGGGGTGTCTTAGGCTGGCGGCTTCAAATTCGCAATCTAACGGACATAAGTCCAACGCCCTACCAGCCAGACTATCCCGGCCTGCATGAAATAAGTAAATATGTCGCTCTTGAAAAGACATAAAATTAATTTATTTAATAAAAATATATATGTAAAACAAACTTTTATTAATATATTAGGGAGGAAAATTTTTAAAAATTATTTTAGTTTATTTAGTCTGCGCTTCCTTTTTTAAATTCATAATTATATATATTTAATCTCTTATCTTATGTTGTCATTATTTTTATTGAAAAGATCATCATATGGCGTCATTCAAATGGGGATAATAATATGATTAAATTAATATTTAACTAACATATAAGTTTTCAGAGTATTCAAGTTAAATAATGTCACCGAAGATGTGAATGCACATAAAATGTAGGCAGTCTAGTCCACATGAAATCATTGAAAAACAGAATGAGGTATTTCGTTTTCACAAACACGCTAAGCATTTCCGTTTTAAAAGGAGGGCTAACAATAATATTTCATGATCCAATCTTTTACTATCATCATTTGTCTCTTTTTAACGAAAAATGACATATAAAATATCAGTAATGTATAAAAATGTATCATCATTAGTGTGTAGTAATTTGTAAAGCAATTAAAAAAATTTTAAAGCTTACAATTAAAAAATTCAGTTTTTAATTAAAAATAGAATTCTTTGAGTTTTCAGAATATATATATATGTATATATATAACTTTATAAATTGATTTTTCGATTAAATAAGCCACTAAAACTGGGATTACATCTGACTGATCATTAATAAATGCAATTATATCTGAAATAAATAGCAATTTTGTGGCAAGCACTCTGAGTGATTCAAAATAAATTAGATAATCATCCTCAAAACATCTGCGTCTATTTTTCAGATCCATCTTCATTTGTCAAAATTTATACTCATTTTATTTGATGCTTTGTATATGATTTGATACTTTGTATGATTCATATCAAAAGTTTGCAATAATAATATCATTTGATCAATCTTATTGTTAATCTTATTTTATCTTTTAAAAAATATTTCTTCGTAAATTACTAAATATATGAATTTATTATAAGAAAAAAGTAAATTTTTGATAATTTTTTTAAAAATATTAGTTTTCTTATCATAATAAATTAGTTTTCTAAGAGATGGAATCATAAAAAAATAATTTAAAAAAATTAAATAGAAGACTAAAAGGAAATATTTGAAATGCAAATTATAATAGAATTGTTTGCAGCTAAATAATAATAATAATAGTAATGGCTTTTCATGGAGCTATTAATTTTTTCAGAAAGAAAGAAAATAATTCCTAAGATGACTATTTACTTAAAAGTTTAATCATCTTTCTCTTGCATTATAGTCAAGCATCGTGTTATACATTTTAATACAATACTTATAACCGAAATTCAATCATATAAAGGCATTGAAACTCGATATAAAAAAACACAGAAATACCTTAAGAATTTTATGGATTCTTTGGAATATTGTACATTTTCAAAACGGAATGTGTCATTTAATAAAGTAACATAAAAAGTAGAGCATTTAAATCATTAAGCAGGTAAACATATTTCAGGCATCCTTCTTTTCTTACCAGAGTTTATGCATATAAATATATTCAAAGTAGATTTGAAATTTCAAAACATGGTAGTAAGGCAATACTTTGAGTCGATTTGTCTATCTATATTTAATTTTTAGAATTTATTTTTAATTATACATACCGATAGCGCGCTCTCACACACATATAAATATATATAGATTTAATACCTTTACAAAAGGTCTGAATTTAAATCCAGTTAAAAATATTATCACAAAATATATTGCAAATATTTCCTCAAATGTATTAAAATTAAAGAAAAATTCGAGAAAAGGATATCGGTATCAAGGAAAAACATCTTTTTAAAAAGTTTTAAAGTGCATAAAAATTATTATACTGCTAAAAACTGTTCCGAAATTATTAAGGTGAAATTCTTTGATTAATTTTTAATTAAAAATTTAATGGATTTTTTTAAAAAAAACTTTCCTAAATGAGTATCTTTTATCTAAAACTGAAATGCTTTCCCCCTCCCGTTTGTAAGCTCAAAATGCAATAATCTAAATTTTAATTCGTAAGCAATTATTCCAGACAACATTTTTGACATGCATTTTGCATGATGGAATTTGTGGATAATATGACTGCCAATTAACATTATGCTATAATATACCAAAATTATTGCTTTATATTAGTGACCAATTATACCTAATTTTGTTACCTTGCAACTAATTTTTTCTTAGTGATAATAACAAAATAAAGTATCAGGAAATTCTTAATTAAAATTTTAATTCCAATTCAAAACATATGTAGCAAATGGTATTATGTAGTAACTAGTACAAATTACTACTACGTGACTTTAATATTTTAGTCATTTCTTAATAAGTGATTAAAATACGATTAAAATTCAGCCTCTTAATAGAAATAGATGTAAAATATGCAAGAAAGATTAATTTAATATCTGATATCAGATACATGCATACATAAATATATTTAAATATGAAAAATGATCTTTCTTTCTTTCAAGGAATTTTGCATTTAACAGGCAATTTAAACAAAACTAATAAATGAATTTAGAAGTCTTTGACATCACGAGGAAAAAAGTAATGCAAAAGTGGTGCAGAAATAAAGGAAATTTCATTAACTGCACTTAAGAATGATAAATTGTTTTAAATGTACGTTGAATTAAGGAAAACAAAGTAAGGAAATTTATTGAGGAAAAACAGCGAAGCAAGAATTCTCTTGGAATACACAGCAAGAATGTTAATTATTTGCAGAAATAAGATATGCTGGAGAGGTTGATGGATTTTTAGTTCATATTAGCGTAATAAACTGTGTTAATTTAATAGCATAAACATCAAATGAGCTGTATTAAATGAATCATAAGTTTTATGAAATAGTTTTACATTTTAAAAAACAAATTACTGTTCCACACTCCACATTTAATCATCATCACATCATCTGTGTTGAAAGCTTAATTTAGAGCAATTTGGGACACAACCTAACATTAAAATATCCAAATTTATGCTAGCTATCTATTTAAAAAGTTAGGCTTACGTTAATCTTTAACAATTAATAGTTTTACGGTTCATTTATATGTATACTTCTGTACATAGAATTAATCCGTGTGATTAATTGGTTATTATCAATTATAATCGCGATTAGCATGAAAATGCTTATACAAATTTAACATTAAAATTGGATATTATTGATAAATGATTAATGATTGATTAATCACATTGACCGTTTCGAAATCCATAAAAAATGAAATAAAATTCATGGCATTCTTAAAAATAGAATATGTTTTTTAATGTTTTATACATTATTCTATGATTTTTTGATAAACTTACTTTCTACAAAACTTTTACATGGATTTCTGTTCAGTTTTGAAAATCCACAAATCACTGACTAAATCATACAGAGCTTCCCTATAAATTGCTCGATGGCTATCTTATGTTACAGAATAAGAGGTTCAATATTTTTCATTAAACCTTTTTTATGATATTCTCCGAACAATTTAATTGTATATTTCAGAATAAATCCCCAATAATTAATTGATGATCATATTTAAATGTACTTGGTATCTATTTATCCAGGATTCTTTACTGTAAAATATTAGACATTTTTCAATACATAATAAGATTATATATATATATATATATCCAATTAACTTAAAGTCTCATAATACTTAATCGAAATAACAGTAGTTAAAGTAAGAATAAGCCGATTGTTTTAAATTATAATGTGAAAACAGTTATAGCAATAAAATCGAAATGAATTATTTCTATTTTTTAATATATTTTTACAAGTAATAATAATATTTTTTTTCTAATGACCCTGAATTATGAGATAATTTTCTATAATTCATATAATCGTTTTTTCATATTAGTGTGAATTATAAAGTCTCAACAAATTAAAACAAAGAGATTCTGTTACTTAAATTTAGTTTGATGAGGCAATTTCTCACTGCTATTTGTAGTTATAATTATGTATTTTCATTCATTAAATGTATTTGTTTTATCTTTTTAATTTAGTAATATTGCATTATAATTTACGAACTCTGTAACATTCATTTCATTAGCCGTTGAGGCTGTTATAAAGCTAATGCACATCGTGAGAGAAATATCCTATATTGTTAGATTCAATGAATGTTAAAGTGAGATAAAAATTGCTCGTAAGTCGTTACAATTTTGTAAATCCTCCACTTTTTGTTTATGATATTTAAACAGCCAGTCTACTATATACTGAACATCTAAGAACTAATACATCTAATACTTTATTTCGAATTTAATATTACAACTAATACTTTATTTGGGCCGCGGTGGCCCAGTGGTAAGGTCTCGGCTTCGGAACCGAAGGGTTTCAGGTTCGAGACTCGATTCCACCGAAGAACCGTCGTGTGAGGGGGTTTCCTGCTCGTTAAAACTGTGAGGCCAAACGTCCTTCCATTGGTGTGGCGTGGTGTGGAGAGGGGGTGCCAGTTCAGGTGTCGTCCTCGTCACCTGACCGCGATTCAAAATTACGAGGTCCATCCCAAAATAGCCCCCGTGTTGCTTTAAACGGGACGTTAATATAACTAAACTAATACTTTATTTCAAATTTAATATTACAACTTATACTTTGTTTCGAATATTTTACTATTGTTATATAATTTCCAGTATAAGTTATAGTGAAAATTTCATGCATTTTAATAAGGATTTTATGAATTTCAGATTGTTATAAGACGAATTAAGAAGCACAAAATTCTAAACAATTATATTTTGCATTATTAACTAAACCAAGACAAAACACTATTAACAGTCATTAAAAAGGCTCGGGAGGGTATAAGATGTCATAAAATTTTTGCTTTGAGTATTTTAGATCATCAATGTGAAATTTTACCATACTGTTATCAAAATTTAATTTATAATCCCATGCAAATTTAAAATTGTAAAATTATTTTCAAAACTTGGAAGAACCAACAAAATTAGCTACTAGCGTATAACTAGTTCGGCTAAAAGACTTCAAGCTTTGAGAAATTCACGTTTCCTGCCAAGATGTGCTTCACGGTGTCTGAGCAAATTCCATTTTAGGTTCGGCACGTCTCACTCATGCTGGATGGTTCTGTTGCCAGAGCTAGCTCTCAGGTTACTGAACTATTTATGATCGAGAGGAAATTCATAATTGTATAGTACCCGAATACTGTGCACCAGAATCAACAGAAAGCAAATTATTGCAACAAGGTTATTACTCATTTTAAAATGCATCAAAATACAAATAGATTTGATTTGCTATGCGCTTAAATATGTCATGCCGTTTAAATCTTTATGAATTAGCTACATTTTTATCCGGCTAATAAGCACCATTTTGAGGTTTCAGTTTCTAATCTTCTTAAGATGTTATGGATATTGTAAATACGTTTTTTAATCTTGCTTTACGTATCGAACGGCATATAGTCTTCATTGAATGACATAATTAAACACGTATATTATAAAATATATTTTATTAAAGAAATTTGTACTATTGTTTGCTCAGCTAAATTTTTGTTTTTAATAGCAGATTAGTTAATTGAAAATTTTCAATGACAAATAATATTTTCAGATAACATTAAGAGCTTAAATTCTAATTAAAAGCAATATTGGAACTGCTGCTGCGTAATCAATGCATGGATGAAAATCTAATATTAGCTTTAAAATTTCATATTAAGAATGTTTAATTACATAAAATTAAGACTTTTTTAAACATTAGAATAGAAAAGATCATTGTGAAATATGTATTGAAAATTTTTTTTAACCTTGATGTATTTTTTTTAACCTTGATGTATTTTTTTTAACCTTGATGTATTTTTTTTAAACTTGATGTATTTTTTTAAACTTGATGTATAGCAAATTCAAATTGTTTATTTTCTCTATTTCATATGATTTCTGGTGTTTATAAAGGGGAAAAAATATTTTGTGCTTATTTATACCCTATAAACACAACTTTAAGGTGCCAAAAAGATTAAGTGTTGAAATCAGATAAACATATCTTTTCTAACTAATTTGACATTTTATTCGTATAAAATTATAATAATAATCCCCATAAAATAGAATTTTTTTTAAAAAAAATTACATTATCAATATTTTCTATCATTAAATATATAAAAAAAAATTAATGTCTAAACCTCAGATTTGGGCATTTAAATTTTTACATATTAAATTCTTTATATTGAAATCCTTCATCACATTATATTCAAAACATTTACCAATTTATATTCAAATTGTTCATCATATTATATTCAAATTATTTATATATTAGATTTATTATATAAATTGTCAAATGTTGAAGAGAACACTTGAGCCAATGTTCTTCCCATTAAATTTCCATATTTCCCAGCAATAAGATGTTTGACCTAAGACGATTAATTTAATGTATACATCAGGCTCTCTTAAGAGGCAAGTGAGTGAGTCTCATCTTCAATGAAATTAAGTCTTGAATTCGAAACAAATATCTTACCACAAAGTCGCCGTGACAGTAAAATTTGAACTTTTAAATACTTTTATGCTAATGTTATTATAAAGTCACTGTGGCTTAAATATCCAAAATATGAGTTGCAATATTGCTAAACAAATAATACACATCCTATATGGGGTGCTTTTCTTAATAAAATATTAATCTTGTATTTTAAATAAAATTTTTCCTCAATTTTTCAACCATTATTTGTGAGCATGTTGTATAAATATTAGCTACAACTATATGATTAAACAGTTCGATTTACCATTCGATTCGAACCATTAATTTCATTTGTTCATGTTTACTTGTTGGTTGAACAAAAGCTGTTTGTCTCTTATTAACACTTTTTCCTATTCATTCCCTAAAATAAAATAAAAAAATAAAAACTGAAAATCGAAAAATATCTTACCACTCGATTTTGACAAGGAAACTCATAAAAGTAGTCTTCTGGTAAATACTTCCGCCGTAGAGTTAATCCTCAATTGGTCTCTCCACTCCGACAGAAGAATTTAACAGAAACTATGGGGAAACAGATTTAAATTATTTTATAATGAATTTTTTTCCCTCAGAAGTGAATAAATTTATTGTATAAAAATAGATTTCAGTTGTTTTCTTGAAAATATTACTCTTGAAATATATTTTTTGTCATAAATAAAAGACATAAATATGCACAAATAAAATAATAATTTTCATGTTATTATTAACATGTCTATTAAATCAAATTTCAATTCTAAACAAGTTTCATAAGAGACATCACTATATTTAAAAAAATTCGCAGAGTTTGTAAAAAAAAATTTAAAAATTGCTGATTTTTCTAAATATATTTTCCAAAAAACTCATTGAATACCACCAGATAAAGATATACAAATTTGTAAAGGGGAAGAATAAGTTAAAAATTCAAATTTTGATATCCGAAAAGTTTTATCTATCCATTTCCATTTGAATTGAGTTTTGTACTTTTATATCATGATTATCTTGCTTTATTTTTCTCCTTCTAAATTACTTTCTCATCACTCCTAAAACTACTGATTAAATGCCTAATCACTCTCTTCCTTTCCAGGTAATCACGCCAACTTTTGGCATGAAAATCATCATGGAACGAGACTAACTGAGCGATTCCTTTACCGAAATGGTGTTCCTCTCTTCCGGGAAGTGCGAGTCGAAAGCCCCGCCAGAAGCCACCGTAGTGTGGTTAATGGGTGCGCGTGATCTGAATTCCTGATGAATTCTGCCTCTGTCTCCGCGGTGCGATGCATCCATTTTGCGCCACGAGAAACAGAAAAAGGGACTCTTGTCGCATCCTTTCGGCGCGGTTTTATTTCGGTTCTGGGTGGGGAACACTGCGGAAAAGGTAATTATCCGTAATTGGACGCTGGTGAATTAAATGTGTGACGAAAAGGGCGGGTATTTTCTCTTAATATTTTGATTTGGAATGAAAGATGGAGAGAATGAACAGTGGACCACGACAGGCCATAAGAATTTTTGGGCTTATTTGAAAACAGCATTGGTTAATTGTTCTAGTTTCAGTTAGAATTACAATCTAGCACCACCACCCTTCTCTTCTCACATTTTCAAATTTGGATTGAATAAAATAAAATAAAAAGGGAATTTGGAAGTAGAAAAATACGGACAGAAAATTTCTTTAAATTATTTATTTTTATAATTTTTAAAATTCAGTTAGTTTTGTTTTGTCTTTCGTATAATTATTCTTCAACGAATTCGCTATTTATTTTTTAGTAGTGGAAAGATGTGCTTAAATAGAAAAAAAACTTGATTTAGAAAGTTAATTTAATCAGAGTCCAAATCCAGGCTTTAAAAAGGCATAAATTTTTCCATCATATGGACGGAACTATTTTAAGATTTAAAAAACTTTTCACTAGGAAAAAACAAATCACATTCCTTACCATCTTAATTTTTAACTTGATAAAACGATGTCCAAACTACGTTTCTTGCCTTCTCCACTCTAGTTATACCTCAAATTTGAAATAAGTGTAAATTGTTCTCTATGATGAGGGCTCTCTATAACCAAAGCAGGGAAGTAGTTTGTTCAATCAGATTCTAGGCGAGCCAGAGGCAAAGTGTTTCTAAATTCTGCTTTAGAGGTGAGCTCGATAAAAAAGATTTTCCTTGATCAGTTCTTTCCATAACCAAGAATTTTCAAATTTGAAAATATTTTCATGTTCACAGGTAAATGAGAATAATGATAAAAAGAGGGGGGGGGAGTTTGAATATTTATATTTCGGACAATTCAATGAAATACTTAAATTCAACATGACTTTTTGAAAAACTTTTTTTTTCCTCTTTCTAATATTGAAGATATTGACTTAAATGCTAGTTAAAAATTTCTACGTTGAACTCAAAAATTCTCTAATGATCTCCCATTTGGTATTAAAATCTATAACTCAATAAATTCTATATTTGATTATTTGATTTTATATTTGAAGAATCGTGTTTTTCGTCGGAATTTATTTAGCATCTTTGTGAAATTCTGGTTTTAATTTAGCTTAGAATTTAAAAAAACGATAAATTTTACGACATTTTATAGTTTCTAAACTCACTAATATTATTAATATTTCATAGTCAATTATAAAAAGTTTATTATTTAAGATTTTTATTTAAACAACGAAATTATCATTCGTTGCTTACAAGGAAATATACAAATTTAAACATACTTATTGCTATTAATAAAGAAGATGTTTTAAAAAACTCTTCCTAAAAGATTATAAAATTATTGGAAAAAAATTATTTTATATTCGTAAGAATATCCCGTTTTTCTGTTTCATGGGCAAAAAAAAAAAAAAAAAAAAAAAAAATGCAATTTTTGCTTTTTTTTTTTTTTAATAAAAAACTTTTAAAAATCAAAAGTATTGTTGGAACCTGAAAACTTTTTTTGCATTTTTCCAAGTATATTTCTAAGATATCATGCGATAAAAAAGTAATTTTTCTTTTTGAAATTTCCTAATCCTATGGTCTGCCACAACCGGGACCTTCTCCCACGGCTCATTCTATGCCATCGCACAATTTCTTCATAAAAATGATGGCGAAGAATGATAGAAAGGAAAGAAACAGAGATACCGAAAAAGAAAGTGGAATATTTTTCTGAGAATCGCGGATCGCATCGGTTCGAAGAACATCGATTGTATCGATATTCGAACACAATGAGTTGTGTCCGTCCGTCTTGCGTGTTGGCAAAACTGAAACACCGTGCTGATGGACTTTATAGAGATCCTTTGACTGAATTTTGATTTCTGCAGAGTGATAATTGTGATAAGAAAACTTTCAAAGAGTCTCAAATCTGGAATATAATAGACATATTACATGAAAAATTTCACTTTGAACCATTTCTTCAATAAACATAATTGATGAGATGCGATTGGTATTTATCTTTGTGACTTCAATTATTTCCCTACACTCACTTAATTTACAGTTTTACAGTTTCTCAAAATGGCGCTATTTGTTATTGAAAATTATTATAAATTACAAAATTGTTAAATTATTACAAATAATTTAACAAAAAAGTTTTTTAAGAGAAGATTTGCTTTCCAGTCAGACTTAGATAATCTTGTGATTTTCGTGCCAGATTTGTCTGTTTTAAATTCAAGTAATCAGAATTTTTTTTAAATATTGTTTCATTTATTTTTTAAAAATTAAATATTTGGATATAATGAAAAATTAGATGATATATTCAGCTTTGCACTGGATGCAAATATCTTATTTCGAATTAAAATTTCAGTGTCCTTGAGCAAAATTTGAAGAATTTATAACAAATATCTGCAACAGTAAAAGTTATCACTTATCATATTTCCATATGTCCAAATTATTTTTTTAAAAAAAATATTCTTTTTTATGATCATTGAAAAAAGTAAAAACTTTGTATAGCTTGTAACTTTAATTAAAATGAAAAATTAATCTACATCAATCTTTCAGTTATTTTCTAAAAAATTGCATAATGTACAAACCACAAGATGATCATTTATAAGTAAAGGTTTTAGTGATTAGATGAACATAAGACGTAAACTATTAGTGATTTTTAAAGAATGATTCATAGTTAATCATAAAATGTATCATAAAATTAACCATAAATAATATTATTAATCATAAATGTGAATATTTTAATATATGCTTACAACTTGAAATATGAAAGTAACCATTCTTGCAATTTTCTTCTTTTTTAAAAAACAAATAGTTAGATTTTTAAAATAGTTAGTTTTTCAATAAGAGATAACTTCAAAGCAATTTTCAAGCTAAAGGAAACAATTTTTAATAATAATTAAGAAAAACAGTTCTTATTAAAATATATAACTTAATAATGTAACTGTAATATATATTTTATTGAAATAATCTTAATAACATAACTATAATAAACTAATTGCAGTTTGATCTACCATTTCAGAATGGGCACATCTAAAGAACGTGTAAGCATACTAACCATCAAATATTTAAAATTTTTGTAACCTACTGTAAACTAGGTTTGTAGCTACTATAAGCAGGACTCTATTAGTTAATAGTTATTTATTAAGTGCTATTCAGAGCTTTATATAATATTTCTAACTCGATGAAAGAAGATCAAATTTTTAAGTTAAACCATTTTTGATTTATTTTAAATATGAGTATAAGTTATGAACCCACACTTTAATTATTAAAACGAAAAATAATTTAACAACAAATCTTAACAAAAATAATGATATTTTCATAAAGGAAATATACAACTACATAAATATAAAAGAAGAAAATAATGCTGTACAGAAAATAGTTTCTTCTAGGTAACGATATAATTTCACTATGAAATCAGCCGCACTCACTTATATGAACAGCAAAGAAATAGACTTGATTAATATAATTTTTATCTATATTTGAATCTTGTATATTATATTAAATGAAGGTCTATGATTTTTCTATAGAAAAATACTTCAAGGAAAGCTACGTTTAGATATGTTAGGTTAAATGGATCTAAATATATTTATAATCAATCTACATTTTCTCTTCCCTTTTTTCTTGAAAATTATAATTTATATTCAAACTAGCCGCCTTTGGCAACCAGCTGGTTCACCAGGTATAATGTACTCTAAAATTTTCAATGGAATACTTGTTTGCCTTTCTCTATTTATAATTTATCAGCCAAATATATTTAAACTTCGATAGTCACGTAACTCATATTATTATAGAAGTTTTACAAATATTTTTTCATTGCACTAGATATCCTTCAGATTCGCAATAAGCTGTCATGGAATTATGTGGAAAATATCGCATTTTATATTTGTTTCATAATATTACGCTTCTTCTTAAATGCGTGCTGAACATCGCACTATCTTCGGTTTAATTTGCAATAGGAGTTAATTTAATTATTCATTTTAAGTTTTGGTCAAAGTGGCGGCAATCACTGGTACACTCTTAACGTGCTCTTTCTAGTTAAATTCTACTTTCATTTTGTAAGAAATTAGTTGTTGGGAAAATATGATTATAATATTTTTTTGAAAAAATCCTTAAAAATAGAAACTGAATTTATAGGTTAAAACATTGTTATCAAAGAAAAAAAAAGCCATTTTTAAGTGGATTTAAAAACAGTTTTATATTGTAATATTTTCGAAAGTTATCGTAGAAAATCCCAAAGGCTAGCGTAGTTTTAACTAATTAAAATTTCAAAAAAATTTCGTCTAGGTATAATTTTTCATCCTCCAAAGTAAATATGTACATACCAAGTGCGGCATCTCTAGATCCCATGGACTGGTGTGTAGAGCACTAACACACGCATTCATTCATATAAGCAAACACATATTCATTTGATTATCAGCCTTTGGGGTGATTCCGGACATTGATTGGCCTGAAAATGATATAATTTTTAAGGCGAGGGACGAAAATATCTAAAAGAGCACTTTTAAGTAATAATATCCCCTTTTTTTTTATAAATCTGTTAATTTTAATGATTGATTTAGAAGATTGATTGATGCAATAATTTTTGCTTAAAATATTAGTAAAAATATTTTGTTAAATATGACTTACAGAGCAAAGTATGAAAATATCTAACAGTTATTCATCAATACATTTTTTGATTCAAGTTACTTAAAATTTAATTATTATTATTATTATTATTTAGACCAAGTTAATAGTTCTAAAAAGTATATATACCAATTACTTATGATTCACAAATTAGCCCTTTGGTTATGATGTATAAATTCAAACATGCTTACCTTAAACAAAAAGATGATTTATTAAATTAATGATATAGATATGGCAAACGATCATAGAAACCTTTGCCTCGCATTTATTTTTTTAGGAAACATAACATTTAATATTTATTTCATTTCATCCAATAACGTGCTGAAAGAAACATTTAAAAAATTTAATTTGCAGTAATAGTTAATTTATTTTTTAATTTGAACTTCTGTCAATATGATGGCAACAGTTTAATAAAAGCTATTTTTCCCCCTTGCTCTTTTTTTTCGTTTGTTGTAAAATTTTATTGTTTTGTCTGAAATATATTGTTGAAAAATATAGTTAAGAATTTCTTTAAAAATTCGTTAAAAATAGAAGTTTAAATTATATGTTAAAATACTGGTATCATTAGAAAGCTAATTTTTGTAATCTTTAACTTGATGTAAAATCATCTTTGTGCAATAATATTTTCTGAAGTTATATTATTTTGGTGAACGTTGACATTTTTATTTTGTTGAACGTTGGAAAAACGTTGAAATTTCGCTTGATTTTTAATTTATTAAAATTTCGAAAAAAAAAGGCTCCGAGGTGCACATTCCTGGTCCCCAAAATATGCATGTTCCAAATTTTATAGCTGTAGGCCCAATGGCCTGGCCGAGAATCAACACACACGCATTGAGCTTTATTATAAGTATAGATGAATAAATGAATTAAACAATTTTTATTTTATATGCTTATATTCGAAAACATATCTCCATTGCAGCACTTAAATTAATTTATCATTATATTTAGTAAATCATTTATGAAATAAAGGAATTCTGTTAGAAGTACCATGTTGTAAAACAATTCTCTTCTATCCATTCTGCCATCATGGAATTTTGAAATACTATTGCACATTTTATCATACGTTTGTTATTCCTTTCTTCCTTTTTACGAAAATCATATTTCAACAATTCTTTCTTTTTCTCTTTTTTGAGAAAGCAGTTCATACAACACATTCACAGATATTAAGTTGATACACATTTTATTTTATTTTCCGAATTTTTTTTAAAACTATTATTTGAATCAAATTTTCCGTTTCAGAATTCCAAATTCCCATATACAGTGGTACAAAAAATTGAGAAAACACCTAATTTTTTCTTGATAAATCTGACTTTCAATATAAATAATCCATCACCGAGAAGTGCAAATCTGTTTTTATTTTTACACATAACAAAGTGTTAAATTTAGAGTAAAAATAAAGAAAAAAATCAACGATAAACTCCTAAACGGAAAATTTTCAGAAGCATTTTAAATAGGATACTTAGAATTTTTTCTTAAAAAATTGAAAATGCACTAAAGAAATTTTTGCAACATCTCTCATAGAAACAAAGTTTCACTATTAATTTGCATGCCTTTTGGTTCTTACAATGGCCTCTAAACTTTACAGTACCGATTCAACCGATTTTTGGTGGTTCTGAAGATATATTACCCCATTTTTCTTGCAACACTTCTTTTAAATGGGTTTTGTTTCTTATTTTGTGTTTTTGAACCGCTTTTTCGAGTATAGCCTACGAAAATTCAACGGCATTGATGTCGGGGTAGTGTGGTAGTGTATGTAACTGCTGTTTACAATGAAAAGACGTCCTATTTTGACGTTATGTGCATTCTTTTTGGGGTCGTTGCCCTGTTGGGAAAAGAAATTTCTGTCTAAACTCAAATTTTTAACACTTTTCTTTAGATTGCTGCGATCATATAGTTCATCCAATTTGTTACAGAAACTTTTCAACTTATAGTCAGAAGTGTAAGTACTGAAATTGTGTGAAATGCCATTAGACAAGCTGTTATTAAACTGGCATTATTAGGGAGAAATCTTTCATCAATTTGCACATTCAGAAGAAAAAAAAAAACATTTAAATTTTGCAAAGACTCATCAGTTGAAGACAGATAACTCTTGGAAGAAAGTTGTATTTAGTGATGAAAGAAAACTCAACATTTTTGGCTCGGAAAACCGTCACACTGGATGGAGAAAGCCTAATACTGCTTTGGATCCAAAAAATTCAAGGGCTATAGTTACACATGGTGGTTACTCCATCATGATTTGAGGTTGTATGGCTTCATCTGGAGTAGGAAACCTAATTTTTATAGATGACATTATAAACCATACGGTTTACTTGGATATACTTTGCAGCAACCTCAAGAAAAATACTTAAAATTTGGGCTTAGATGGAAATTTCCTTTCCCAGTAGGACAGCGACCCCAAACAGAATGCACTTAATTTCAAAATATGGTGTCTTTTTCATTGTAAACAGCAATTACACACACTATCACAGTAGCCCTTTATCAATGCCATTGAATATTCGTGAGTCGTTCTCGAAAAAGTGGCTCAAAAACACAAAATAAGAAAAAAACCCATTTGAAAGAAATGTTTCAAGAAAAATGGGATAAAATATACTTATATACTTATTTATTGCTCTCAGTGATTGAGATTATGCATATTTCTATTTTTAATAATTTGCTTATTTTGTCCATTGAAACCTTAATGTAATTGTTCAAACAATGTTTTTTTATCATTGTGCTTTGTAAGGTAAATATATTATTAGAATAAAATCAGTCGAATCGGTACTATGACGTTTAGAGGCCATTCTAAGAGTCAAAAGACATTCAAATTAATAACGACACTTTGTTTCTATACGAGATATCACCGAAATTTTATTGGTGCACTCTCAATTTTTTGAGGCAAAATTCTGAGTATGTTTATTTAAAATGTTTATGACAATTTTCCGTTTAGAAGTTTATTGTTGATTTTTGTTTATTTTTACTCTAAGTTAAGCCATTTGCTATGTGTAAAAATAAAACATGTTTGCACTTCTTGGTAATGTGTTATTTATATTGAAAGTCAGTTTTATCAAGAAAAAATAAGGTATACCAATTTTTTGTGCCACTGTATATTTGCAACTATAAATTTGAGGGAAACAAACCACTATATAAAAACACAATGTTCAAACAACTGCTGTAATTTTGTTAAAATGAGATTTAAAATAAAATTAAAGCTCTAAGAATTCTTATTTTGTTTTGTTGCCAGGTTACATATTACTTCTGGGAAATCGGTTTTCTAATGAATTCCATAGTTTGATTTTGCTTATTTCTTATATTTATCTTATATACATTAATATAAAATTCACTCAAGAAAATACAAATAAATAATAACAAAATGCAGTTTTAAAGAAACAACAAGCAAATAAAACAAGTTTTAAAAAGTCTTTTTTAAATTAAATAAATATTTTATTAAAAATACTTAAAATTCATAAAAAAACTGTCATAAGTTAAAAGCAGACGATTTCATTTTTGATAATAAAGAAATCCTAATAGTTATGGAAACGATGTTTACAGAATTTTTCAATTCAACCACAGAGAAGGAGTTCTCCGCGTTTTCGACAGTGAATGTTGGTTTTATGTGTAAAATAGAATTTTTATTATCATTACTCAGTTTTAGAACAATTGATATACCAATAACTATAGTTTATATAGATTTGAGTTTCCAGATATCAAAACGGTAAGTCCGTAGAAATTTTTATTTCCCTAAAATTTATTGAATCGGTTGCTAATTCTTCTATACATCTATTATATTTCTGAATATTAATATTATTGTCAATACAAGAGAGAATATTATTTTTGGTCAGCCTTTTGAATTGATTTAAAATGCACTATTTGTAAATATTTGATAAGATCAATAATTATAATTAAAACTTTTATATGAAGTTTATTTAAAATAAAATAGGAATGATTGTTTAATATAATCCACAGAAAGTTATTAAGAAATCGTGTTTAAATTAATGTTATGAACATGTTTTCAATTTCAAATCCTGTTCTATTATTTTGCATAATGCAAAAAATAATTTTTAAATGGGAAGAATGGATGGACAATTTATTTTTATCAAATATATATCAATTTAGATATTTAAAAAAGCTACATTGATATAAATAAGATTTATTTATTATTATACAGATGATTTGACGAATTGTTTTATGTGTTTTTAAATTATCTTTCACTATATATTTTTTTAATTAATAAGTCTATGCGCCATAGAAGTATATGGGATAAATGCATATTATAAAATAGATAAAATAAAATGTGGAAGCATCGAATAAATTATTCATTTCTCTGTAATTTATACGAAATCAATACAAGTCTATATATATCTTACGAAAAAAAATTTCAGAAATTCCTAATAATTTGCCAGACAATTATAATAATTATTTTAGAATTCCTTTTTAAATTTCTAAAGTGATTATAAAAAAAATTTTTGCTTTTAATTTCGGCTACTATTTAAAAAGTTTTAAAATGTTATAGTGGAAAATACCATTTTCATATAAATAAAAACAATACGCAAGTTTACGGCATAAATATTCCACTCAAGAATATATTTCACAGAAGTTACACATTGACAGAGCGATTCTAAATTGAACTTTAAAAAGAAATTAAACCAACTTGACGTTAAACAATTCTATTAAAGTTCTGCCATTTTCCTTAACTGCTAAAATAAAACTAAATAGGAAGACGGGGGACAGAGCTTTGAAGATTCTTAGATTTACACCAATAATTATTTAATCTTTTTATTATTTAACTCAGAATTTTATTATTATATTGCTTCCATTTACATTTAAAAGTTGAAACATAATGAAATCATTAAAAAAGGCCAATTAAAATTTAAAAAAATTCCGAACATGTGGGAAACTAAAAACCTGCTTTCTATCACACGAAAGGGTTGCTACATTCTTGCGGAAACGCATATTTTTAAAACAATTTGTTGATGAATTTGTTCAGAAAATAGGGCAGATCTGAAGTTGATATCAATAAAATTCAATCCAAAACAATACTACTACCTCTACTTAACTCATTTCCAGCTACTTTTCTTATTCAATATTTCACAAACAGTCAACAAAGTGAGAGGAATGATTGTGTCATGTTATTCAGAAAGAGACAGAAAGATTGGAAATGTATCACTTTTTCTAGTGCATTGTTATAAGAAAAATTCTCGCCACAGAAAAATAATGCAAAATTAAACAAAGCGAAGTTTTCACTATTGTATTCCTGAAAAGAACTGTTGTAAAAGAAAATTTGTTGCAAACAGAGTACATAGCTTTGTCATGTTCCTTTGTTTCCTTTTAACTTGTTCAAGGTATTTTTTCAATGATGTAAAAGAATGATTGATGGTAAGAAATTAATTCATTTTATAGATGTAAATATAAGTGAATGCTATGTATAAGTATGATGATACTTTTTAGCTTTGTCTTCAGCTTAAATAGGTTTACATAAGTAAAACTTCATATGCATCTATCAATTCTGTGCATGAAGCTTACATACATTTGTATACCAACTAAATAAATATATTGATCATTAATTATTGCAATATTGATCATTAATTATTGCAATGTTTATGCTATTGATGCAATGTTTATTAAATATCAAAATTTTATTGATCAATTTGATATCATTTATCAAAATTTACAATTAATAGTTAAGAATGAAAACATTTACAAAATGTTGAAAGCATGAGATGTTAAAGTCATGATGAGAAGTCAGCAGAGGAAAATATCTCCTATAATTGAATGTTTGGTCGTATTTCTTTTCACGAGTATCAACAAATGTTGACTTTCCCACAATACCATATTAAAAAAAAAAAAAAGGAGGAAAGGGAGGAGGAAGCAAAATTGAAGGGATTAAGAGATCAGAACAGATAGTTTGATACTTTGCAAAATGTTAAATATAGTTTATGCTATCTTTAAACAGCAGAACATTTTTGTGTAGCATATTTTTCCGAAATATATTAAAGAATTTGACTTAATTCTTTTTATTTAAACATTATTATGCAACATTATTAATGAAAAAAATAATTTTAACAAAATTAATACTTTTTATATATTTTTTAAAATTTGACTGAGATAAAAAAATAATTGAGTAAAATTTTTACATGACAGCAAAGATGAAATTCTAAATATTACTTAATAATAATTTTTGAAATATTTGAGAAAATTTCAAAATTTTCCGTATCCATTAGATACGCCTATTTCTGGAAGGACTGTTAAAAGTATTTCTATCGGTATACTCATAATACACGAGTTTTAACTACTATTAGAAAATCGGCATTGAATGATTTGTACATTAGATGATTTTTATAGAAAGTGGTCCTCCCTTCTTATCAAAAGTAAATACAGATATTTTTAGTTGATATAAAAGATACGGAATATTAACTATTTGATTACAAAATTTATTTTTTAAACTTTATAAGGATTTTGCTAAATAAAATGAAAAATGGATAAGGAATAAGAAAAGAAAATATGCAGAAATTTTTTTTAAACTTATTTATTTTCAAAAATAAATAAATTTAATAATTAAGTTTTGTTTATCTGTATTGACAATAAAGACATTTTAAAATTGATTGATATAAAAAATGAATAAAAATATGTTTTTAATTCGTAAAATTAAAAAAAAAATGGCTCACTACTAAATTAATACAGTAGATAATATTTTTTGAAGGGTTCTTCAAAACAATATAAAAATAAGTTTTATGCAATGGAATTTCCTGAAGTTGAAAATAAAGGAGAAACTTCGATTAATTTTTAGTTCATCAGAACTCCAATTAAAATTTCCAATAAATTGCTCTTTCATTTTCAGCCCCTGAAATATACTCTCTATGCCAAATTCGGCACTGCAGATGATATTTTTTTCTGAAAAAATTATTCTTGAGTTGTTTTGGATCTATAATGATTATAAAAAATAATTATTGTGTTAGGTATTTAATTTTTTGCTATAATTTAGGAGTTAAACATCAGTTACCTTTTTGTTATTTTTCTTCCCCAAAGTTTGCTTGTGCCTGTACTTTGCATCCTATAAAGTATATTAACATCTTTAAATTATAAAT
This sequence comes from Argiope trifasciata, assembly GCA_026543055.1. NCBI lineage: Eukaryota > Metazoa > Arthropoda > Arachnida > Araneae > Araneidae > Argiope > Argiope trifasciata. The sequence continues at coordinate 966,408 of JAPMOQ010057505.1, read as the reverse complement.
GTGACAATAAAGTGCAATAAATTTACTTAAAAAAATTTTTCGTGATGATTCTTAAGGCTTTATTATTAAATTTAAATTAATGTACAGATATTAAGCTATCACTTTTAAAAATTTTAAACTTCTTTTAAATAAAAATGATTTTCAGGTAAATTAAAAATTTCAGTGAAAACAATTCACTTTAAAAATGTTTCACATAAGAATTTAAAGACCATTACTGTTAAAACCCTAAATTTTCTTTTCTTTTAAATCTACACCAAAATTAACATTTTAAAATAAAACCAAGAAAATCTATAACTTAAAGCTCGAATGGAACACATTTTATCTTTAATAAATCCTGTTCTAAATTGATTTTTTTAAACTAAACTAAAAATAAATTGCTAATTAGATGTCTTTAAATAGAAGTTATAGTTTGAATATTCCGTGCTTCATTTAATATTATAATAGCAATATATAAACTAATAAAAGCATTGTATGACATCTCTTAACTTTATTCAGTCTAGTATCACAAAGTCACGCAAGCAAATGATTTTATGGCTGTTAACACATTGAATTTAATTGATTGTAGTCAATTCATTTATGGAGAGCAAACGAAATTACTTAATTATTCAAATCAAAGAAGATAATTTAAACACCGACACTCGAATCCGAATATTGCTGATTAAGAGTGATAACATAAACGCTTGACTCTGATACGTGTGATGAGATCATTAGTATTCTCGATGAATTTCAGTGCAATCATTTTTCTTCAAGTAAATCAAAGAAACGACTAAATTGAATTTTGATTTATCTCTATCACAGATACAATGAGGCATTAAAATATTAATGAGAAGCATCTGCAGAGCTTCAGTAGGTGAAATAGAAATCTAAATCGTCATGCTTCTTTTCACCTTGCTTGACGTTGATGTCAGAAGAAACGCGTTTCGGAATAGATGAAGTACATTACAAACGCAAATTCATCATGCTGCTCATTGAATGTCAAGACACAAATGCTTAATTCATCAAAGTCAACACATCCGGTAGCTCTTTTCTTTCTTAATTGAGAGGTTCATTGTCTCTAATATGATACAGGGTTAATGGGTGTCCATCTAGATAAATAAGCAACCGATGCTTCATGATCAGCTTAAATAAACAACGAAAAACGCAATGGTTTTGCTTAAATTAAGGCACCAGTTCTGAAGAGTGAGGAACTTCCTGAGATTTAAATAGACAAAATATGGTATTATTGAATTTTATATAATTATGGTACATATGGTTATTATATAATTATAAATATGGTACTATTTATTTTATACTATTGAATTAATATGGTACTAAGAATTTTATATTCTTTCTAGTTGATGTCTTATATTTAAATCCGGTTTCGAAGGTATATTAAAAATTCAGTACCCGTAATTTCTGTCAAAACAAAAATAGCATCCATGCATCTTCTTGTTTTCCAAATTTTCAGGTTCGATGCAAACTTGATAAGTACCAATTTGGGCAAATTCTGTAGCTTCAATGTTATTGAAGCGCTGAACTGTGATCAAAACTCTAAACTTAAACATTTAAATGCCACTGTCTTTTTTATGATGTATATTCCTTATTCAAATATTTATTTGTTAAAAATTAATGAAGAATGTATATTTAGAATTTTTTGCTTTTTCAGATATAACTAATAATTAAACATTGAAGAAAATGAAAATAACAGGACAATACTTTGTCAATTTTTTGGCGATAATGCTGCCAAAAGAATAAAAGTCTCTTAGGCTTACCAGCCAGGGACACAAAAATTAGGGGCTTCGATGAACAGCTTTTCGATATCTTCACACCCGAAAATAGAAATTAAACAATTATATTTTTCATAAAATCGATATATGAAATTCAATAGAAAAATCTCTGCCTATTAAGCTGCCCATTAAAAATCTCTGCCTATTATGCAATTACATAAAATGGCGATTAGAGCATATATCATATGTCCTAAAATATTTAAATTGCAAATCTTCATTTTCTCTCCACTCAGGTTCGTCAAATGACCTTATGTTAGGGAATAGGGAAACTAAACAAATAATTATACATAAAATGTTTTTAATAATATGACCAGGCAGTCTTGCATCTATTCTACGGATTAATCAAACTATTTTTTAAAATAAAATACCACATTTAGAGATATTTTTGAAGATGTGGTATATGCTAAATAAAATTGCTAATTATCTACATTATTGAAAATAATATGCAAATTATCTATATTATTATAAAGACAACTGTTAACAAAAATATGGTTAAAATGTGCAAAAGCATCATTTTTTAAAACATAACGAAAAAAAAATTTAAATGTGTACTATACGTGATCCTTTCATAAGGGCTCTCAAGAATAGCAGCACAATTTAAAAATTTCAGAGTAATAATTGGTCAAATTTCTTATTTGAACTCATTTTAAAAATAAAAATAATATATCAAATATTTCTTTTTCAAGATTAACAAAATTTTCTTAAAATTTTTTAAAAGACTTAAGAACTTTTGAAGTAACTTAAAAAAAAAAAAAAAAAACACTATGTAGATATTTGCGGTGAATGATGAAAAAGTATACCAAGACGGATTTTTTGAAACTTTAATTAATTAAAAACCTAGTTAACATTCGGAATTTTTTTGTGATAACATCCCAAAATATTACAGAACAAAATTGTTTTATAAATCCTCTTAAACATGATTTTTTAAATTGATAACAATGTTTTAATCTATAAATTAAGTTTCTATTTTTAATGATTTTTTAAAAGTATTATAACTATATTTTCTAACAATTAATATCTCACAAAATAAAAGGAAAATTTAACCTGCAAGAGCACGTTAAATTGTACCAGTGCTTTGCAGTCACTTTGACAAAAACTCAAACAGAAAGATTAAATTAAATCATATTGCAAATTAAACCTAGGAAAGTAATAATCCTCACGTGTTTAAATCGAAGCGTAATATTGTGGAATAAATATAAGATGTGGTGTTTTTCATATAATTCCAAGACAGCTGATTGCAAATCAAAGAGATATATAGTACAATGAACAAATAATCGTAAGGCTTCTATAATGATATATGTGACTATCGAAGTTTAAACATATTTGGCTGGGAAGTTAAAAAGGTACATAAATATTTAATTAAAAATTTTAGAATACATTACTCCTAAAGAACCACCTGGTAGTCAAAGGTGGCTAAACATAAATGTGAACCTCACATATGTTTACTATTAATATAAAAAAATAAGATTATATATTGATGCACTACTGACCAAATAATTTAATCTCTATTACCTAAGATATAAAACTTGATATAGAAATAGTTTTGAGAATCAAAGCGATTGAAAAAAAAAATTGTTTAGTTAAAAATTAATCAAAATTTTAGCTATTTTCTAAAATTATTTCCGAAAATATTGCTTCATAAATTTTTCACATCATTAAAAAATTAAAATTATATTGAATTTTCCATTGCTATTGATCAAGATATGAAAATTTGTTTTTTTAAATGTTCAATATAAAGAAAGAATTTATTAAAATATTTGACAATTTTTTGTAGTTACAGCAAAATTTAACTTCATCAAGCAATTATAAAGAATTAATGAAATTCATCCTTTTTTTAACACTGCTGCTCTCTCCTGTCATGTAACTGGATTTATAAAATTATAAAAATAATATTTAAAACATATCTAAAGCAGCGAACAGGATTGAAGGTTTCTGAAACATTATAAATTATGTTCTGAATAATTTGAAATTCAAAATCCTTTTGTTGATTATGCTATTATATGAAGAAAGGACGGCAGATCCAGGAGCTACTTCTATATCGCAAAAAACTAATAAGACAAACAGCACCATTTCTTGAGTAACATGAGAATTAACGATTAGAGCTATATATTTCTGGCACCAAACGAACAATTTTTTTTTACTACGTAATAGTACAGTTACTTCAAACTCCTCCAAGTTGGAATTTGAAGTTACCTGCATCCTTGTTGCAGCAAAACCCTCAATTGTTTTATTTTCTCTATCAAATTAGATGATGATTTACGTTTAGAAATTCATCTTCCTACTGATTCAACTTTCTTTTTCTTGAAGTATCTGGATATTAGGTATAATCTTCGTATTAAATTGTAGCTTCATAGAATGATTTAAAGACATTTAGTTATTTATTTTTAGCATTTAATTTTAAATTGCGTTTTAGAATATTAATGGTTATTAAAAAAGCATTCTACTTAACTGAAAATATGCAACGAAAATCTAAGATATAAAAGTAATAGTTGAATGAAATAGTTTATAAACTTTCAATATTCAAATGTTGTAATTTCAAAAGTAATTTGATAGCAAATATTATTTACCCATTCGCAATTTTTTTAAAAAAGAATTTCTTGTTTTTTCACAAAATATTTATTAGAGATTTAATCAAAGAAAAGATTAAGAAAGATTTAAATATAGGCTTTGAAATTTTTAAATTTGCAGTGAACATTTAGCCTTTTCAATTGATTTATAAGGTCTTCCTTTTTTCGGTAATTTTACTGAGATTTCATTGATTAATAAAAGCATTTTGATATACAATATTCTTTTTAGTGATGTCCTCTCGTTGTAAATTGTAAAATTTAAATTTAAATTAAATAACAGCCTTTAAACAATAAATTCACATGATTCTTTGAAATATAATAGTAAGGTTCGTTGATTCAGGTGTTCTTTTTTAAAATGCAATGTATTAATAGTAAATATAAAGGGCATATTTTTTGCATGAAAATTGCCTTTGAGATTCATTTGAATTATTACGTCTAATTCAATGTCTTATATAAATTTCTCATAAAAGGAAAATTCTGAAAAAAATTACGTAGCAAAATCTTTTTAAAATTCATTGAATTTACACACTTATCCTTCTTTGTAGAGGTTCTGATTTAAATGAAAAGCCACTTATAAAATCCTTTTGATTATAATAAAAAAAATTTTGAAAGTCACTTTCAACTATTTTGGCACTTTTTTATTCAATTTTATGGAAAAATTCTTTTTACCGACCTTATCCAAAACTCTTGAAGAATTTCTAATGAGACAAGATCAGGGTCAATGATTGCAATCACTCATTCCACTTCCGATGACAACTGTCATTATAGAACAATTTTATGGCACCGTCTTGGAGAGTGGGAGAATCGACTGAAACGTATCTGCCCATTTTTTTTTTTCGGCTTTCGATCGTATTGTTTTGAAACTGTTTGAATTATGATAATTGCTGGTTATTTCTCTTTAAATGATTCTTTATCTGTTTAAGCGATGAAAAGCGTGTGAACTGGAAGCAAAGCTTTCAAATGCATCAAAGAAAAAAAACCTTATCTTTCTCAGTAAAAAAAATTTAGCTTTATTTAGTTTAAGAATTCAAAAGAAGTTCTTTTTACGCGTTTATTTGGATGCATTAAATCGTATTAAATTTTAAAAAGTATAGCCATTGCCTTAGATTCAGGGAGGGAAGTAAATTCTAAAATAATTTAAATAGCAGTAAGAATAAAAGCATATAGCTAAATTAAATTATTCTGGAGTAGTCTGTTTATAATAGCCATATGAAATCTGCAATCTCTCTTTAATATTACACATCCTCAGAAATGCTCTAAGGGATCTAAAACATTTTAAAAAATGTTTTGGACCCCAGAACCTTTGGAAATACATATCAGCATAGATTTTAAACCCTTGGAGGGTCGATCAATTTGGTCCTACCTCCAAGTCCTGATTCGTATTGATGCTTCAAAACTTCAGAATTAAAAAAAAATCAGTTTATATAGAAAAGGTTTTTATTTTAGATTTTACTGTCATTTTTAAGCCAATTACTCCAATACAAGTTGAGACGTCTTTTTACAATGTCATGTGTGTGTCTGTGTGTGCGTGTGCGTGCATATATATACAGAGAGGGGGATATAGAGACTGATAGAGAAGCCTCATGATTGTTTCAAATCGGTTTAAACTGGTTAATGACTTAAATTAATTAAAACAAATAATGACTTTAAAATCATGTTTTTACATGATAACTTGAAATTTGCGACTGTGGATTTTATTTTTCAAATATTTATTATTTTGTTGTTATTAAAAGAAAAAAGAAATAAAAATAATGATAATCAATAAAAAAACAATTATCTCAACCAAATATCTCTCCATATATTTTCCATTAAAAATGCAAACGGTTGTGTTTTACGTATTGACCAGTCTAAATTTTTAACGTTAATAGATATTCATTTGGATAGATTTCATTTCATTAAATTTTTATTTTATCCTTTTTTTAATTTCCTTAATTTTTTTCTATTTAACTTGAATTTATTATTCTTTTAATGAAAGTGTTTTACAGTAGTACGAATATAGATTATAAGATAATGTTAAGAATAATCATAAAAAGTATTATTCTTCTTTATTCATACATAGTACATTCTTTTATCATACAAAGTAAGATTATTCTTATTTCAAAGCATGATTATTGATTATTCTTTCACATCTAAATATTTTATTGAAAACGCTGAACAATGTCATATATAGAAGTTCCTAAAATTTGTTTTACATTTATATGAACTTGGGAATGAGTATTTTTTTAATACCTTTCTGAATCAAGAGTGGTTACTCAGCAGCAAGCTAAAGGCACTTGAAAAATTTATTGGCTCAGAACCTCATGACAGAACTGGTGGTAATAAAGACTTAATCCTAAGGGCAGTTATCTGCCATGGTACAACTCCTTCACATCCCATTATTCGTAAGGATTAACCAAGCTAAAATCATTACAATATCTTCCCAACTGACTAGAACCAATCACTAGACGGGGATCTCTTCATTTCCATATCAGAGAATCCAAATGATATTTTATGTTTCGATAAAAATATTTGTATATTAGTTTTTAATTTCACAACTTCTGGTTTCTATACCCTTTTTGCATTTCTTCTTTTAGTATACAAAATAATTTTTAAATAAAAAAAAATTAAATCGCAATGCCTTTTTGAGAGAATTTAAATTCGATTGATAATTAAAATAATTTTGAAGGCTTTCCAATGCCTGCTTTTCTATCATTTCAGGCTCTGTCGCTTGAACGATTTAAAAACGTTGATCTAAATACCAACTGAAGGGAGAAATTCCTGAAGCTAGGAGGACGAACTTGATGCATAAGATATGAGTACATTAATACTTCGTCAGGAAGATACTTTTTTCAATTCTTTTATAACATTCAAAAGATACAATCGAATTGACAAAGCTATAAAGCGAGACTAATGATCTATTTATTACATTAATACTAAGCAAACTATGTTTAATGCCGAAATGCCAATAAAAAGTAATCGGACTATCCTGAAAGTGCTGCTCACTAGACTCTAAAGCATTACTATTGAAATGGTTTCCAATTTATTCATAAGAATGATAAGAAGATCAGCAGCATTGTGATAGAAGATTTAATTGAATTGTTCTCGATAACCTTAGATAATAATCTCACTATAACAGTTAGAAGTAGTCTAACGCTATTGAGATGATATTCAGATAATTCTGAAGTGTTTAAATGCATAAGGAAGCAATTAGAGGAATAAGTTCTCAATATGAATTCATTTTTTTTTTCAGTTTGGTTATTTTGATACTAAAAATCAGAAAACAATTCTTAATCAAATTGTACAAAAAGCACACAATTTTTGAAAATACTTTTAACAACATACTTGTTGATTGTCACTTAAACTCTCAATAACTTGTAACGTTATATAATTTTCAGCTTTTCCTTAAAATCTGAAATCAAGAGTCATAGTTTATACTTTTGAATTGTAAGCTTCATGCTATACTGGCGGTTTTCTAGAACATAAGTTTCAAGATCACCGAATTTTACAGTTCTAATCTAAAGTTTCTATTATGAGTTATATTTAGATAAGTAGCGGTGTTTTTTAACATCTGAATATCTTAATATTAGAAATGTTCTTTGTTCTATGGTATATATAAATTTGTGTTACTTGTGTCCTTTATGTGGTAAATATGTCTTTATGCTTGTTAAAAATCTAATCTAAATACTTAAAAAAATTTTCAGTTATATATAGTGTCCTTTTGTATTGGAAAATTTACAAGTAAAGAACAAATACTAAGCCTTACAGCGTTTTTGAATCACTTCTTTTAGAGATTCTTTTCTTCACTTTAAAAAAGACAGATCAAGAAATATTTTGGTTTTAAAATTTTGAGATGCTTTTCTCAAGAAATAAGCAGCAATGAGCCATTTTATTACCATAATCGCCTTGTGTCAGTATTTGACAATATTTGGGATTGTAACGCGTAACTAACATCGTCCGTGACTGCAATTTCTATTACCATGCCGTATGATTTTATCACAATTTTTTTCCTTCACATCGAAATACGTTCTCATCAATCTGAATTAGAACAGAGGTCATATTTATTCATATTTTGCTGCTTGCATATCTTCCGTTCAAGGTAAAAATAAAATTCGAATCCTTGTTGATACCAATATAAAATATTAATGCATAATAGAATTGATAAATTGCAGATCATCAAGCATCCATGTTTCAGTTAAATATGAGTGGTGGAGTTCCTTGATATTTCAATGGAATCTTCCTTATGTTTTCCTACAGATCTAAGCAATTTTCCTCTTGATATTCATATATTTTTCTACCAGATTTTAGTAAATCTTTTGGAAATGTAACTTTCAGAACAGTAATGAAAATTATCAATACTTATTTGAGCCTTTATAGGCAAAACAAGGATAAAGCTGTGAAGTATATGCAAATAATATTATCTACTTTTAGATACGGAAACTATCTACGCTGTTATGCATATGGTGTGTGTTTTGGTTTTTCCGAAGGAGGGTAAGAAGAAAGATGGAAAAAGAAGAAATATTTTTTTTTCGAACAATTTATAGAAACATTACACAAGTTTCGAGTCTGGAAGAGATAAGATTTTTTTTAAAAAAAGGAAAATATTCGTAAAAATATAGCTCAAAGCAAATCTACCCAACAAAAAATTGGAGAAAATGCTCTTCATTACCTATTGCACATAACCCTTCTGAGGAATAAAATTTTCCAAATGTAATAATCTCTATATTTTGTAACGAATAACATTTATAAATAAATTTGAATATAATTAATCATATAATTTTTTTAAATGCCCTACTTCTACTCCCTACAATCGTTTTCAACCTTTCCATACTAAATATACTTTCATTATCAGTACTTACTGAATACGCATAAAAAATCTTTAACTTGCATAAAATTAAAAAAGCTATTAATCTATTATCGAGAATTAAAAAGACTTTTCAAAATGATACGATTCAAAGATTATTTATGCTATTTATGCTCTTTTTTCGAACAATCGTAGATGATGATATTCTTTTGGAATAGGGTTATTCTAACTTAGAACTTTATTTGAACTTTTTGTGATGCAATTATTAACCAATTGTGATTCAAAATAAACAGGTGCAATCAAAACTTGAATGAGATCTGACATGTATCTATACTCACAAATTTATGAAATATTTCTTGGTTCATTATTTTACTCATCACCTTTGACAACAGCCGGTTCGCCAGTATTAATGCTAGTTAAAATATTCAATTAATATTTTATGTAACTTGGTCTCAGAATAAATTTTTCTGAAAATTTTTTTAAAGTTTCAAATTATGATATAAATTTAATTCACTTATACTATTATGAGACCTCAAGCCTTTATGTTCATTGCATTGCAACTCTCTCTAATTTTCAGTAAGACCCATAAAATTCAATTTTAAATTAAAATGGAAATAATGGAAAACTTTTTAGTGAATGCAAACAAGTATTTTTTTAAATGAGAATTTAAAACAGATTTGTTCGGTATTTAAGTCATATGTGCACTAAAGAATAATTTTCATAATTTGTAATATCTCAAAGAATTACTCAACAAAAAATTTTACAGATTCATTGATGGATTTCATGAATTTTGTCGATAGCAGTGCAACTAGAGTTTTAAGAATATATTGTTAAATACGATTCACGATACTAAATTTTTTTAAAAATACGATTCACAGGACAGATGATATATGTAAAAATTTAAAATTTGTAATTCATCAACATTTATTGATTCAATTTACATAAGATATAATTATTTATTTCATTTTTTAGACCATTTATTAGCAGATGTATGTCTATGACTCAATTCTTACAAATTAGCTGTTAGTCTCTGATAAGAGTAGATATCCTGTTCATATTAAAAGATATTTGCCTTAAATAAAACTTTTTGATTGAATTTGTAATTTAGGTATTGTTAAATTTCGTAAAAATAGTTTCTTTCAATTTATTTTCAAAAAAGTATCATATTTCATTTTATACACACACATGCTGCAAAATACATTTTTATATGTTTAATTTGGAATGATAACTTAATTTTTAATTTGAGCTTTTGTGAATATGATGATAAATCTTTAATAAAAATTAGTTTTTTCTCAATAACATGCAAAAGGCTCATGCAGCTTAAATTTTATTTTTATTTTGGGTGAAATAAACTGTTAAAAATATGATTAAATTATTTTAAGAACTATTATAAGTAGAAATTTAATTTGTTAGTGAAAACATTTGTATCATTTAAAAGGTTATTATTATTTTTTTTTTTAAGTTTCAACTTGATAAAAAAAATCAATTTTCAGCTGTAATATTTTTAAAAGTTATGGCAGAACAACATCGAAATTTCGCTTAATTTTTAATTAATTAAAATTTTAAAAAGTAGTTCCTAGGTATACATATGCCATATATGGTGGTAGCTCTAGGAAAAACGATATGGCCTATAGAGCAACAGCACACACATACTTTGAATTTTATTATAAGTATATGAAGAGGGAAATACTTGCAGATAAGGAAGTACTGAAAGATTATAGAAAATGAAGAGGGAGATATTTGCAAGGATTCTATTTAACGAGGAAAAAAAACCGATGAAATGAAATTGGAGATAAATCTTGCTTTCTTTCAAAGCATTTGATTAATAATTATCTTTAGAATTAAAATGACAAGAGGAAGTAAAAATTTTATATATTAGTTCTTATGATTTTATTTATTCAAGCCATGATTTCTTGTGATGATGTCGTGTCCGTGTTTCCACGGAAAGGGGGTGCAGTAGCTTCTGAGGGTAAAGACCCCTGAGCACCCAGAGGGCAGAAGGCTGACTTCTAGCTCAATTGAAGATGACACACACACATTCGCTTTCACAACCCCTTTTTACAGGGGGACATATTCACACGCCTCACAGACAGAACACAGAGTAACAACCATGCCCGAACCGGGACGCCAGATCACGGGGAAGACGCTCTACCCCTGTGCCAGGACGTCGGCGTTAAAATGTGATGATGATGATGATGTCGTGTCCGTGTTTCCATGGAAAGGGGGTGCAGTAGCTTCTGATGGTAAAGATCCCTGAGCACCCAGAGGGCAGAAGTCTGACTTCTAGCTCAAATGAAGATGATACACTCATTCGCTTGAACAACCCCTTTTTATAGGGCGGCACATTCACACGCCTCACAGACAGAACGCAGAGTAACAACCATGCCCGAAGACACGCTACCCCTGTGCCAGGACGCCGGCCTTATTTTGGAGACACCGACGTGATGATTTCTTTTATCAATTTCGTTCATTTATTATTCGAATCAATGATAAATGAAGAAATATTTAATCCAAAATTCTTTTATTCTTTTTTTACTATCCTGAAAAATCTGAAGTAAATTGAATCTACTAAAAATAAATCGATTTGGTTATTTGTTCTTCAAATCCTGTTTTCTTTAAGAATAAATTTTTACATCTTAAGTAGAAAATTTTTGCATAATTTTTTCAAAATTACTTTTACTTTTTATGTGATTGTATTGTTATTTTTCAATTCATAGTTTTTTTAAAAATATGATGCATAATATAAAAGAAAATTTTAAACTCTTATATCTTTGAATACTTCGCTAGTTTATTCAAATCGTACACTTGTGATGAACTCTTCAGAGGTGCAAAAACCTAACAGTATTGGAGGTATTTTTCAGAAATCGGACAAGCATAAAATTTTGAACTCTGACTCATCTCACGTGAGCATAATTCTTTGCCAGAATACTAAATATGTGCATTCTGCTCTGCGGAAGCGACATCACAATGGGTAAAGAACCATAGAACAAAACAGGCGGGCCCTAGCCAAAATAAACCCGTACGCAAACCACCGCTTGATTGACTGGGTAAAACTAATCCCTTCGTAATCCGAATCCTTGCCGAAGAAGCAGAACGATAAAGAAGTGTATCTCTTTTGGTTTGGAGGATGAAATAAAGAAGAGATGAAAAGGGCCAAAACGGCGAGAGCGTGCAATATAAACAGAAAGAGGAATGGCATGCGCTTCGCATCCGGAAAGAACATTTCTGTTCGGGTTCAGCGGCGGGTTTTTAGCATTCGGTTCACTCATTTAGCAAGCTTCGGTATGAATGTTAGAAGAGTCCATTTATGGCTCGGTTCAAAGTGAAAGTTATTTCCGCAAATATAAAGGTCACTGAATGGAGAAGGAAAGTGGCGGCTAGTGGACATGTTGTAAATCATATTATAAGCCTGACAAAGTATCTTAGATAAAGGACGAAATCTACACTTACAAGATTTAAATTCTGGCACATTATTAGTTGTTTTGAAGGAGGGAATAGGATCAACTTTATAATAATAAAGTCATACCAATAATTTACATATTTTTGTGGTCCGGTCACTCACTATTAATAAGATTTTAAGCATCTTCTTTGAAAAGGGCTTCCTGACTTTTTTTTAAAATATCAAACCAACATTTCAATGGCCCTGTTCAAATGAGTAGCATCAAGTTAAACAAGGAAGTATCAATATCGTTTAAAAATATATAACACAGATATGTAATTAGGGAACAGTTAATGGACCGATTATGTTAGTTAGAAAACAATATATAATAATAAAATTATATCAAAATAATTCATTTTAATTTATATCATATCATATATTGAAATTTTAGTAATTTTATCAATCTGTTTCTTCGAAGACTGCTTTTAGAGAGCAATAAAGAAGGAAACAACTCCCAAAGAGTTACCAGGATTATATAATTGTGCTTTGTTATATACTGTCCTTCTTTGCTAAATGTTTTGTGTTCATTCGCTTATTTCTTAAAGGAGTTAAAATAACGACTATTGATTTTTTTTTAAATCTTTAATTATAAATATATTTGCTACATACTAGATACATACGATAACTGATTGTCGTGTATGGCTTAAAATACAGTCAAGAAACTAGGAATTTATTAGCCTTCTCTATATAGTTCTGATTGATGAGCCTACAAATGAGCCTGTATCACGACTACTCAACCATTTTTACTATAGATTGTACTGTGGTGGAAATGTCCTTTATTTGGGTATTCAAATATTACTAAAAGCAGTATAATGGCAATTTAGAAAATATTATAAACACTATGAGTCGAGAACACATAAGATTAAAATGCAATTGTTAAACTAATAAAAACCCTTATAAGTGTGTAAAGGACACCGTTGTCATAAAGACTGAAGAATTTTTATTATTATTTTCCATTTCAACTATCGAACATAATTGAGAAAAAGTTATATTGAAGATTTAACGACTAAAAGCAAAAATCTCTTAAAATCTCTCGAAATACCAAGAGATAAATGATGAGATTTGCTATTTTTTCTGAGATGAAATTGGGTAATATCCAACAGTATTGATCCCTCGTGAATTAAAAAAAAAAATACCGAAATTAAGGCATAAGAGATACACCAATTTTAACAGCAAAAACACAAAAACAAAGCAACATTAAAAACATCACCAAATAAAGCAAAAATATATAAGAATATTCAACTAATAATTAAAATATTCCACCCAATAATTAAAAAAAGGGGGAAAGAACAAATATATTTTGATAAATATTTTTGTTTTATTTGGTGATGTTTTTAATGTTGCTTTGTTTTTGTGTTTTTGGTGTTAAAATTTGTGTATCTCTATTGCCTTAATTTTCGGGTCATGAGGGGTCAATACTGTTGGACACCGTCCGATTTCCTCGCAGAAAAAATATCCCTTATTTTGAATTCTCACCTGAGGGTGAACCTTGAAACAGTCCTTAGGCCGGATTCTTTTTCTTTTTCTATTTGCTGTAGTTTCGATTATGTTGTGTTCCTTTTTGCTTTGCTTGTATTATTGATTTATTTAGATTCATCTTTATTTTAGTAATCGCTGCTCAATCAATGCAGTGATGGGCTTTTAATTTTTAAATTTCAAACTTGCTCGAAATCAAATTAATTTTTGGTTTCGATTCCACTTTTTAGTTTTATTACCGTAATTAGTTTCGTTTACTTAATTATATTTATTATATTAATTTAAATTTGTTTTGTTAATAGATTTTATTTCCTTTAACTTTTATTTTAGTTTACTTTTTGTTGTTTAGTTCCGAATTAAATTTTAATTTCAATTCCGACATAATCAGTTTAATTTTTGATGATTCTAGAAATTGGTTTTAATTATTTAAGGATTTTATGGTTGATTACTTATATTTATATATATTCAGCAACTTTAAAGAAAAGAACTTGTAACTGTAATTGCTATAGGGAAGATTTAAATTTAAAAAAAAACAGAATTTAATTGCATCAAAGAAATTTACAGAGATTATGTAGATTCTGACAACGGGCATATAATAACAGAGGTTCTAAAAATTATAGATTCCGGCTGTTAAGAGATCTAATGGAAAGGGGAACTAAATTTAGCTTGAAAGAAAAATTAAAGAGTAAAAGAGTCTTAATTTCTGTCGGAGAAGATTTGGATATTTTTATTTCTAAATTGTATTTCATTAGGAAACAAAAAAAATAATTTATTTTTACAAGTCATTAAAAAAAGAAATAAAAAATTTAAAAGAGAGAGTTATTATTACAGTAATACATAAATCAACAAATAATTTCTGTCTAATTTATAAATATTATTGTGAAGAATTTTTAACTAAAGAATATAATACTAATTTAACTTACAACTTAGTTAATACCGGGAAAAAGGAATTGGATAAAAGGACACTAGCTTTCGCTAAAAAAACTAAAATTAAAACTTACTTTTTAAAGTATAATTATTTGTTTCCAATAGTAATATTTTATAAAATTTCCTTGAAAGAAACCCAATAAAATTTGGATTCGTAACTTGTAGCACATGCAATTGCAATTACTACACGGGCAAACATTCCTTTGAATACCTGAAAATTATCCTTAATAAAATTAAAGAGGAAGATAACTTAGTAATTAATAATAACAAAAATGTTTTGGAATTTCTAAAGGGTAACAAAATTTATAAAATTAATATTTATGACTTTGAAAATTTATATACCAACCTGACCCATGTATGTTTGATGGATTCTATGAAATATATTTTCACGGTAGGTCAGGTGTTGTCGACAATCAGACGGATGACTGAACCTACTTTCATCTAAGAAGAGTATACAAGCAGAGTTATCTTACCTTCAATTGTGATTCTGATGACACCATTGTAAATAGGAGATTCCAGATTCCTTTAAGTAGAATTTTCCCTTAATTTTGGTAATATACGCTACATACTAAAAAATAATCAATGTTGCCTAAATACTGTGATCGATATCACCATTTTAAATCAAGATATTCTGTTGCATTTTTGGCCGATCATTAACTTAGTAGTGGGATTTTCATTTCTTCTTTTATTTCGAATATATAAAAATTTTGATTTGCAGTAAGCTAAATTCATGTTTTTCAAATATATCAAATATCAATGTGAAATGTTTTTAATGCATTCTATAACTTATTAAGCAGTTTATAAACTCGATTGTTTAGGAAAACTAACTGATTGTCAAAAGCGGCTAATTATGTGTACTTAACTTTATGAATTAAAAAAAATGTGAAGTTAAAGTTAGATAATTAAACAGTTGTGCTTTTAAAAGCGTTATGACGATTTAACGCTGCATTCCGGTCGGAAGTTTCGATAAACAGAGAATTAAGACTATTAAATTAACGTGACTTTAATGTCTACGGTAATTTGATACTTAAAAATAGGTTTTTTTGAAATGAAATCTAGAATATGAAATAATTTAATTGAAATTAAATATAATTAATATCCCTAAAGACTAGTTTGTCATTAAAAGGGATTAATTTACAATAATTTCAGCATTCAACATTGCCTCATGTATGGACCGAAAAAAAAATGTTTTCACAGTTGTACTTTTCAATTAAAAAAACTATATTCGATGATTAATAACGATAAACTAATCTGTTCTCCATCCTTTCATAGTTTCAATGTCTCAATGTCTAGAAATATTCCTTCTGGCGCAAGCTCTTCAAAATTACTGCTCGCGAATTTTCTCTAATTTTGTTGATCTCGCATCTTACGAGAAACAAGAAGAAAGGAACATCTTACGAGAAATTTTACATGAAATATTATATGAGAAATTTTACACAGTTGAAGTGTTTACTGAAAAAAAGATGTGGCTCCAACGTGGAGGAGCTTAGTGTTGCATACTTTATCATGTGGTTAAAAAAAATCTTTGTTCATTTCGTTTCAAAAAGACGTAGCTCAAATCGTTAATTCTTGTGCGACTCAAGCGATGGAGCTGTCTGTCTCATTAATTTGTTGTTATATAGAAATAGCATCTGTAACTACCGACATTTTCCCCTATCGATCCTGCCTTCGGAAACGCTGAAAAACGTGCAAGAAAAGTAGAAAGAGTTTTTCTGCATGAATATACTGGTATCATAAAGAAGACAAGTGAAAAGTTGGTTGTTACTAAAGCTATCAGAGGAAGGATTTTCAACTTCGTTGGCCTATTAAAAGATTTCTTCCTGAAAATTCCTTTCATCATTTCTAATGGTAGCAAAAGTATATTATAACGAAATGTAGAATTTTTTCTAATGTAAATTCACAAATTAAAATAGAAAACATATTATGTAGAGAGAGTTTTGGTCTGCTGTGTAACAAACCATTAAGGATATTCAACATCCAAAACGTTACTCAGCTATTGTTAAACAAGATTTATTCATCTTACTTCCATTCCCTTCCACATAAGAGCGTAAAGCATAAGGATGTTATGGAATTAGCTTGTAAATATGTCCCACAAAATGATACGTAGTTCTACGATGGCCTGCAACTGGTTGACACAGCAGATGAATCCGACGTTACAGAGGGGAAGAGTACTGATTAAAAGTAAAGCATTTTTTTAAAAATATGTGTGTCTGTGTTTATATATATATGTATGCATATATTGTTACATTGTTAGTTTGCTTTAAATAAAATAATATTATAGTAAACTGCATTTCTATTGTGAAATATTTTTATAGAAGTAGGCAGATTATCTATTTCATTGCAAGAAAGAGGTAGCTCCAAATTTTAATAAATAAATGTGTTTTCTAGAAAATATATTTTTGAGTGAAAATACTATACAATATGTCGAAATAATTAAAATATTGACCATAAGGAAAATCTTCACACAAGTTGGAATTTAGAATTTTCAAACTTTTTTTACGGTTTTCTGCAAATTTAACTTCCTTTTAGCAGCAAACCGTTTCAATTTCATTTTAGCTCTTCCCACAGATTACTGACTGAATGGAAATCTAGGAATACACTATTGGCAACCATATAGTCTAAGATTTTGAGACTTCTTCAGTAATCTGCAAAAGAAATCATGGTTTTTTGCTTTGAGATCTTCATTCTGGTTCCATCCCATTCAAGTTTTTCCTTATTCTAGAATTAATTAAACTTGAATTTTTCAATAAATATCAGTATCTACTAAAATCCAGAATTTTTTTTATGAATCTTATAATATATTTATATAAAATACAAGATTTGCATTTAGTTGATAATCCTTTAGAAAATTGATTGATATGATTTTTATACTATTATAGCTTATCATTTTCTAAATTTTACCATTAAAAAAAGGTTATGACAGGTACGACTTTTTCCTTGAAACACCGCACTCCTTGTCTTGAGGCATCGAAGATAGTTATTGTATGCGATTCAATTCCCGTTGCCATTAAAACGTTGCTTCCTTCATTTTTTGCACTTAATCTGAGGTCGCAAGTTTTTTTCCTATACGAAGAATCTCTTTCATTTAACTTCTGGAGTCGTGTGCATCGAAGTTGACATTTAAACATATTTGTGCATTCACTTATAAAGCATAATTATTATCATTTTCAGTATAGCAGTGAACTTTTCTGTTTCTTCACTGGTCTCCAGGATAAATCGGAAAAAGCGTCTTGTTATCGGATCTTCACTTAAAAATGGAATTTCTCTCAAAAGAAAATATTATCAAATGTACCTTTATTTGAAATTTTTAACGGGCTATCAAAGAACAAGATACATACCTAAACTGTAGATATCAAAAGAAGAATCCCTACTCTTGATATTCAATAATTTAGAAAATACTTTCATTTCAACGAGAGATTTACTACAACAGATACGATTTTACAGCCTTTCTGTAGTGTACGGCTTATTCAAATGAATTTAACCCTGTCTGATGCTTATCATAACATTCAAAACACTTTTAAGATGTCCAGTATCTGTCCAATTGCAATGGATTATCTTAAAACCTGATATCCGTTACATAAAGACCTCTTGCTGTTCTATTCAAACTGGGCCAGCTGGGATTTAAGTAAAGCGATGGATTTGGCAGCTTGTTATAAAAGGTATGTAAGAGAGATAAAAGAAACCAAAATCGAATTGTAATATATTGCCTCTCACAGAGTGTTGCTGGTAAGCCCTCAAAAGTCTATACTTTCATGATAAAATCGAATTTCACATGGAGAAAATACGCAGTAATTTTATCATTTTAAAGTTGCTGAATTGCCAATTCAAACCAGGCCTCTAAGTTTGAAACCCGATTCTGAATAATGTTTGGAGAGGAACTGAAGCTGAAAACCTGTCTTTCGCATTTAAAAGATTGTTAATATAATATTAAAATTATAATTAGATATTATAAATATTAAAAATGTTAACAAAATGAGTTGCAGAATTTTAGAATAGCTCAGTTAAATTAAGAATAAATTTTTGTATTTGAAATTAATTTGTAAATGCTTGTGATATGAAATGAACTAGAAAAATTTCAGATTGATATTTATATTATACTTTGAAAATCTGAAAAATTTTTTTTAGAGATGTTGAAAAATGACTATAAATATTTTTTCTATCCATCAGATTTGGTGGACAAGGAAAGCAAAAAATGCTCTAAAAATTTTGTTATCAGTTTAAAATGCTATGATGAGAATTAATTTTTTAAAAAAGATGTCTTATTTCATGGTTATTAAACGTGGTTCACGAGTAATTAGCATCGAAGAAGATATTTAGGTCTAATAATTGAAAGCAAAGGTTCAATTCAAATTTAATTTCCCACACTTTTTTAATCTACTAAATTCAAACGTAATTTCCCACACATTTTAAAATGTACTAAATCCCTAGAGCTACTATTTATAATCTTGGAATAATACTTACAGAATATAGTTTTTTCGTTTAATTCTGATAGAAGAAATATGATTTTCGACTGCTCTGCTTTTTTTTCCAACAAAATCAATTTAAAAAAAAATATCCAATAATAATTTCAATCCTTAGTTTATGATACATAATATTTTAGAATAATTTTCTATCTTTATATTATTTGCAATATTACTAATTTCTGATTTACTTTAAAAAATCATCTTCCTTTCTAACTCCTTATTGACAAATACGATACCCATTTCTTTACGAGTCGTGTTTTCTGTTAACTGCTCCGGCACCAAGAAAAAATCAACTGCATTCTCTAATTTTTTATTAAAAATATATTTTTTAGAAAAACTTATCAAAGCTCACTTTAAAGCTGTTTCCATGATGAAAAAGCTTGAGAAAAACCTACTCGACAGATTTTCCGCGATGTTTAAAAGGTGCGTAAATGCAAAAGTTTATTTAGTGTTCGTAACAAGAGGTGTCTTTTATTTCATAAAAAATGTAGAAAAAAATTAAAAGCACAGTTTTTCGATCTTAAACACTTTAACAATGAATGTTAGCAAATTCTATGCATTTTCCTGAACTTTAAAGCATCGGGAAAGCTTTGTGTGGTTGAGCAAACGGACATATTCCTTTAAGAACACTTTTAAAGAATTATTGGAAAAATACAAACAAAAATATAACATAGTAATCATTTGCATTTGTATCAAAACTAATTATATTTTTCAGGAATAAATGTAAGAACAATTTTGGAAAAACATTTTGAAAAAAGCAACGATTTAAAAAAAAATTTCTGTTAATTGAGATTTTGATTATCCGAACTTATTTATGATATCTTTCGTCTTGGATAGTTAAAATTTTTACGAAAAGCGAATTTCTTGTAAGGTACTCATACACAATATGAGCTCTTTTATTTCAAATTAGAATTATAATTGCTTTAGAAATGTTGAAAAAATAAAATAATAATAAAAAAAAAACTAACGGCTAATAGTGTCACCTCTCCTCTTTGAAATTTTAAAAGATATTTCCCTTCTGATTTTCAACTTAAAAATCAAAATTTATCAGAAAATTCTTTTTCTGAAAATGAAAGTAATTCGGCTGAATTTCTATTTTTTTCACCAATAAATCTATTTTTACTTTTTAGTATACTAAGTATTATAATCGCCCAAAAATTCGGACGCTAGACTTTGACGAATCTCCATAGATCACACCTCTCCGAGTTTAAAAACTTCATTTCAGCATTATGTCTGTCTGTGTATACAATAATTCAAAAAAATAATGAGATAGATAGATAAAATTTTGTATACGAGTTTTGCACTAAATTTATAGATTTTTAGATTTTTATTTCTATAAAATTTTAAATGAAATTCAATCAAGGACGTATCTCTGTCTGCAGGCCCAGATTAAAAGTTAGGTGCACTAGGGCCAATAAAAAACTCAGAAATAAAGTTTTTTTTAAAAAAATAAAAGCTATATTTTTATTAAAAAATACTGCTTATGCATCCAATTTCAATCTGTAAGCTGATTCTCTCAATAACAATTTTTATTCAAGAGAAAAAAAATGCGCTATTAACATAGAAAATCGACGGCTAGTGATATAAGTAGAAATAATAATATGTGATTATATAAATCACGACATACATAACCCTTTAAACAAGTGATTTTACTTAATATTTATTCATTTGGATAGTAATTTTTTGTAATTTATTTGGCTTAAACGATACTTTATCAATATTGTTTATTATTATTATTTTTATATCTAATAAACTTTTTTTTTATTTTTCATGCTATTTATTGGTCTGATTTTTCTGTCCTTGTTTTTATTTGTACTTAATTTTCTTTCGACTCTTTGATTGATTCATTTCATTTTTGTTTTAAAGAAACTTTGGAACGAAAATATTTTTTCTGAAAAAGACTGCATAAGAAATTTGCCGTCAGAGTAGTTTTGAAAAGCGTTTGGTATGGAGTTTGTGGTCCCTTAGATTTCCTTCGTTAGAAGTTTGAATTCAGAAATATGATGTATTTTACATGTATGTATAATCATGATTCTGGATATTTGAAAGTGCATTCTTCTTCTGTGGAATAGAAGCCATAAAGTAAGAATGATCTAATACCTTATTATAGATTTGGATAATATTTAACCAAAATTTTTTTATGGAATCACTTTTCTATATTTGCTCGATGATACTTGAACTCCAGAAAAAAGGATACAAAAACATTTTCTAAAAATTTTAAATATATTTTTGTTTGTAAATTTAGAGCCGTATTCACTATTTTATTAAATAAAATCATCACAACGTAATAGTTGTCCACCTTCATTTAAATTCGAAATAAAATTTTTAATTTAAAATGCATTTATTATTGGGGGTAAAGAAAAAGGCTTTAACCTTAAAGTTGGATTTTAATCTTTTTCTTGAGACATGATTATAACATAAGATTACTAAATGATTGTCATATATTTAACAGGAATAGTCCAATAATTCCAATAAAAATAAAGCTCTAAATACATAGAATATGTTTCTTTTAATAAATAAAGCACTTGAAATGAAATCAAAAATGTATTTTTAGCGAAAAAAAAATAATTAAAATCAAAAAATTGAAATTATAAATTACAAACAACTAATTAGGATTTGATTTTTAAAAAATGCAGTTTTTAATTAGATTTCCGTATTTTTTTAATTCCGTATATAAATAAAATCAAAGATTCAATCGATTTTTGTTGAAAGGTTACCTAAAGTCTTATTTCCATCAAATATTATTGAAATTTCATTGCATCATATTGAATTAAATGTTTCTTCGTAAAAAAGCGCCATGATATTAGAATATTACTTGAGAATGGACTTTTAATGCAAATTATAAATTATGTACGAAGATATTGTTTAATAATTGAACTATGCAGCATTTATTATTATCAAAATAAATGATAATTTCGAATTGCAAATAATAATAGTATAAATACATTTTTTTAAAATGGAAATGAAAAACACAATTGATTTTATTGGTTAATGTGAATTTTTAAGGTTTAACAATGTATTTCTTATTTAATAATATGCATGATTTCATTATATGACATTAAATACAATACTAAAAAGTTATGCATATAATAATTTTTTAATGGAAATAATTTTCTGAAAAATAATTAATTTACTCCGTGAGAGCCCAACTATGTTAAGAATATATTTATTAGTTCTTTTAGGGAAACGATTGAAGTTCTCAACGTGATATTTGTGACGTTTATATGCGTGATTCTTCCAGGATTCCCCAAGAGCTTCTTCGCAGACAACCCAATATATTTAATCTACCGTTATCTATTTAGCTGCATTTTCTATTTGCAACTGCATTCGATAATTACGAAACACGAAGAGATAAAATTTGATGCACAAATTTAGCATCTAAAAATAGATTCTTATAAAATTTCGAGGCAAATTTACTTAAGAGTTGACTGTCTATATTTTTGAATGCATATGTACTCAATGACTCGTAAAACGATATGATTTAAATCAATCAATGAAATTTTGTAATTACAATTACAGTTCTATAACAAAATGTAATTTCATTTCGTAGGTAAAAATGCTTCCAAAATACATATTCGCGGGAGAGATTAGATTAAAATGTTAGATCTCCACCGAAGATTTATATTTAGGGACTATTGTTCGTTAATGTCATGCAAATTATCTGCGACCTTACCTAAGATTCGTGATTTTATGCAGAAGTACAAGAGTTAAATCTTGATTGGAAAGTATCCGAGAAAGTTTAGGGAGAACACTCCAACAGATTATTGAAAGATTTCGTTTTTTCAGTTAATCTAAAAACAGAGATGAAAAGGCGCAATATCAGCATTTTAAAAAGAGAATGCTTTGCTTTCATTTGAAATATTTCAAATGTTAATTGAAGGTATTTTTAATAAAGTCGTGAACTTTTCTAAACTTTTGTCTAACATTATTAGAAGTTGAAACTATTTCCAAAATCCCAATAAAATAGGAAAAAAATTATTTTTTTTTTTTTTTGAAAATGTCTCCGAAATTTGAAGAGAGAGAGTATGTACATACAACAATCAATGGGGACTTTATTTCCCTTTAGTTAACTTTATAGAGTTTATTTTGAATTCAAGTAATAATAGTAGCATATTTCCAATTAAAAAGACTAGAAAATTGCATAGAGCTGCTGTACCTAGGGGAGGGTTAGTTACATGCGGGTTAAAAAAAAGCTGATTTTATCTATTCTTAAATGAATATTTTTTAAAACTGAAATAATATGAATTATGAAAGATTAGAATAATATTAAAACTTTATGGAGTAAAAAATGGACAAATTCTGTGATATTTAATAATTTATTAGAATATTTATAGAATAATAAAAACAAAACTTCTACTTGAAAAAAAAGTGTGTGCAAACATCGATGCCGAACAAAAATATAAGCCTAGAAGAAATCATTACATGTGCTAAAATTTTTTTGAAATGTGGAACTAAATTGACCACTTTATTAACAGACGATCATATGAAGTGCACTGTCTTGTCACAAAGTTCATCGTTTTACAAGAGCCAAAAATTTGGAAAAGTTAATCACGAACTTAAAAGTGCGTTAGAAAGTCTTGAGGTTCAATAATTATATATTTTTTTTCTTGCCTTTGCTTATTTTAGTTATATTAACGGCCCATTTTAAAGCAAGCTATTGACGGACCTCGTAATTTCGAATCGCGGTTAGATGACGACACTTGGACTGGCATCCCCTCTCCAAAATTCTACGCCACACCAACGGAAGGACGTTTGGTCCCGACGGATTAAACGCGTACCAGATCCATTTAAACGGCGGTTCTTCGGTGGAATCCGGCCATGAACTTACAACCCTCCAATTCGGAAGCCCAGACCTTACCACCAAGCCACCTCTGTCCGCTATTCTTTCCCTTATTTTCCATACGTAAATACAGAAGAAAGAAGTAGATTTAAATATCAAAGTAAGAACGGCTAATTTAAATCTAGAAGAAAACAAACGAAAATGTAAGTTTTTTTTTTTAATTTGTAATTTTGCTCAGTTGGGAATGTCTTTTTGCTTCTTTGCTCTCCCCCCTCCCCTTCCTCCACAAAACAGCAGAGTTCGTTTTCAGATAAAGACAAGTTTTATTCTTAAATAGGCAAATTACAATATTATATTTAGTTATCTTCATTTTATTCTTTATGAGAGTAAACGATAAAATTTATATTGAAAACAATGATACAATTTTTTAGCAAAAAGTAATATTACATTCTTAAAATTGCTGAAGAAAGTTTTTTTAAAATTTATTTAATTTAAAATATAGTTGCATTATAATTTATTCGTAACATTAATACTAATTTTACGAACATCTTAAAAGGGAAATTTGTTTTTCATTATCGAAAATTAGACTTCGAGCAGTTAGATCACTTAATATAGTAAATTACAATGTGAAATCAGAAATAATATAAAACTTTTTCAAGAATTAATTAACACAGGAAAAAACATCGCCTTTGTAACAGAAAATTATATATTTTGATTTTCTACAAATCCGAATTGTGTTATCATGGAATAACAACTTTTCCCTTTTGTGTTTTTCAATTATGAAACTAATTCCTGTTTTAAAAAATAATAAATAAATAGAGATG
Organism: Argiope trifasciata; assembly: GCA_026543055.1. Lineage (NCBI taxonomy): Eukaryota > Metazoa > Arthropoda > Arachnida > Araneae > Araneidae > Argiope > Argiope trifasciata. The sequence goes on along the minus strand of JAPMOQ010057505.1, from coordinate 941,386 downwards.
ATTTAATCATACAGAAACAACTGTAATTTGTAACCAAGAAGCGCGAAATTTTCCGAACCCTTTCACAGACAGAAGAACACAAATGAGTTGTATTTTCTGACTAATTGTAAAAGAATAGTTTGGTGACAGGAAATGCACGAGAGCAAGCTTTATGTTTGGCGCGCTAATGTTTCCTGTTTCAGAAAACACTTTTCAAACTTAACGGCTTTCCGTTGGCCATGATTACAGGGCTATGAATTATTTTATCGTTCTAAGTTAGAGGGGGGACGTATTTCATTGTCATCCATCGATACGTGAGTGAAGAGAAAGCGTGCTATTTGGTTAAGAAAGAAACTCAAAGGAACTTATCTGGAATCTACTATGTCGTCCGTTGTCTCATTATAGTCATTTAGTCTAGAAACGTGTCATTTCGTAGGCTTCTGAATTTCCTTTTAGCGGAGCTGGAAACTCTGTATCTAGTATGATATTAAAAAAGTAAAGAAAAAAGAAGCGCTTAAAAAACGGAACTCCATGATTATTTAACATTTTTGCAAGGAAAAATAAGGTTATGAATATTTCTTACACTTTGCAACCATGTGCTATCTTTTGTTTTTAACATTGTTCAATAGAATTTCCTAAATTGAAAACTATCTAGGATGCCCATTTACCATCTCATATTAAGAAGGAACCAAATTCGTTGGCTATATTTATGTGTGAAAAATCGTTTTTCAAACAATCAAATACAATTAGCTAGCAAATAATGATATTGTATATTTCATTAATGCTGGTTCTTTCACCGATTTAGTAAAAATATGCATTACATAAAATACTCAAAATTAATAGTTTATATTATGACATATACATCATTTTTATAATAGATGTTTGATATTAATTGTAAGAAATGTATTTTCAAATAAAGGTTGCTGTATTCATTTGCTTAAAAAAAGACATGTTGTGGAGAGAAAAATATAAAAATTGTTGATATTTGTTCATAATCATAAATGTGGTCTGAAAAGGTCATTATATTTTAGTTATATATTTTAGGTTTGAATCCAATGTTATCTTATTATTCTCTTAATGGTCTTATTTTTTAAAATGATTTTTTATGCTGCAATTTTATTTTAAACTAGTCGTCTTTGTAACTAGCTAGCTTGGTGGTAATATTGGTTGCATAAAATTTTCAGTTAAACTGTGTAATGAAACTTTATCCATGATTCCGACAGATTATCTATATTTATAATAAATCTGAACGTGTGCGTGTTTGTGCTCTACAGGCCAAACCTTTGGACCTACAGCTACCAAATTTGGTAGCTGTATACCTTGGAGGTCGACAATGTGCTCCTCGGAGCCCACTTTTCGAATTTTTAATTCGACTTTGAATTGGCCTAAGAATGCAAATGTTGAATTTTCCTACATTTCTATTTAAAACTTCACAATTCGATAGCAGAAGATAGAAACCTTCATTTATTTATTTGAAAATTAAAGTGGTAAGAATATTTCATAAAATATGATTCCTTATAACTAAAAGATGCATGAAATTTAGATTTAATAATGTTTATAGACCACATTAAAATAAAATATTATTATTCGTGAAACTAAAAACTGAAATTCATGATAAATCAAAGTAATTTTTGTTGAATAGTTCTTGAAATACTACAGAAATTATTGTAATTATTCAGTAGTATACATAATGATTCTCTTTTACTTATATTTAAAAAAATGTTTGGTTTCAGTAAAAAAAAAATGTTTTTATATCATTTGCAGTTTAATCATTTCCACTTTAATTTAAAATTGAAATTTTGCGAGAGCTGATGGATAATTAGAGAGAGAGATATTATGGGCTTTAAGCCTTTATAAATGCATGAGTGAATTAAATGACTATTAAAATTTGAATCTAAAAAATATTTTGATGAAGTAGCTATTAAAAGGTAAATTCATAAAATATTTAATTGACAATGACAAGTCACATGAAGTATTTAACTGATAATTATAAACAGCAGTAAGACAGGCGAACCAGTTAGTTAGACTATAAAGTCAATAGTTAGCGAAACTGAAAAGTAAAGAAATTTAATTTTCTCTCATATGATATGTTCTTTATGTATATGAATGTTTCCAATGCATATCAGTCTTATAACGTCATGGAGTAATTAAAAATGTTAAGTGTGGTTTATCTATCTTTGTAAAAGGAATGCAATAAAACGGATTCTGACAATTTAAAGAATTTAATATATAACCACTGATATAAAACACTACAATTACACACATTTAGTCAAAATTTATATTTACAAGCTTATCATAAAAAAATCTCTCTGCCGGCAGGTTTCGCATGCTGACAGTCTTGTGGCTAGCCTCATACTAATCCCGTGCTTTTGATGGGCAATAAGGTTGTAACTCTGGCTTTACTTGAGACTGTTACCTCTTCTAAATTTCATGATACTTTTCTTTTATATTCGCCTTGTAAATTGCATAGAATTTAAAGAGTATCCTTTTTACTTGACATTCAACACTAAAAGAAGATCACACACTTAACAATTTAAATAACACAATAAAAATAAGTTGGATTCCAGAAACTAATGTAATCTATTTTTGGAAATTATGTATATATATATATATATATGTCTTATAAAATTTGGTAATTGTAAGTTAAATGTTTTGAGTTGTAGAAGAAAACTCAGGTTCACACACTCAAACATTAATCTTCATTATTAGTAAAGACAGAGATGATATAGATTTCAACAAAGACAGCTATAAAAAAAAGTCCTTCAAATATTTTAATGATTTTTACGTATGAAAAGTTTTGGAGATTTGTTTTACATCTATATATTTACTAAAGATAATTTATTCAAAAGTGAAATGAATAACAAGAATTAATTGAAGAAAATCTCAAGTCCTTTTGAAAAAAAAAACATTCCTTATACCCTAAAAAATTTTTAATTGCTTTAAATGTCAAAATTTCTAGATTTTTATTTTTTGTTTACTCATACATTTAAGAAAGATTTGAATCAATAAAAGGAAATTTATTGTATCTAGATTTCAATGAAATACTCATATTAAAGTTAATAATAAAGTTTTTTTTAATCATTATTCTCTGATTATTAATTTTAAAAAATATATAGAAAAAACTTTTTAATTAAAAAAATGTTCAAAAACGGTATAGGCTGAAAATTGTTTGTTTGAGTTTACTAAAACATAGTTCTTGATGGATTAGACTTCAGATTTATCTTTGAATCTATATATAACACATGGCATAAGTCTTCTATATTTCGTTAACTGTACTAGGTCACCGAACTGTACAAATCATGCAAAAGTTGAATATAGATGGATACCTTTTCTGAAGTGGTTTTAATTCTTCAAGAATTTTTCTCATCAATTGCCAAGCCTTCGATGGAATGAAAGCGTTTCTAGAGTTTCCTCTAGTATTAATCACTTTAATCTCAGAAATGCTAGATGTTCAGTGTATGAAAATGTAAAATTATTCATGGACATGAAGATATATTGTTTAAAATCGGAGCAACTTATCGGACTCTTCTGCAACGAAAATTCGAAGTAATATTTTTCTCAAATAACCAGCAAGAGTGGTTTCACCAAAATTCTTTTCATTACCCTCTAATAAACTTTTCATGGCAGAGTAGGTCTTTCTTGACAATAATAACAAAATATTAACTTTTAGCATTAATTTAATATTTTTTACTGAATCTAGTGTGTCATCGTTGGCGAGTTTTTTGGTATTCGGTTTCTAGTATCAGAAAATAGAATTTGTATTTCAAAAGTAATTTTTGAGATTGATTAAAACAAAAGGTAGACACATACGATTCCATATCTTATTTGATATATTTAAATCATTGATTTTTTTTAATTATTGTCTTTACATTTTTCTGAAATTATAAATCGATTGTCCATCTACTTCTTGGTGGTGTTGATAAAATTTGATAAATGTTTAAACTATAGATGTTAAATTAGTATAACGAATTTCATCTATTTAGATTTCTTCATTTTGTAGTTATAGTGTTACTTATATATATAAATTTTCATATTTAATCAACCTTTTTATTAAATTTAAAATTATCTCAAGCATTGAATATTCTCACATCATTGTTTTTATTTTGATCTTGAATAACTTTAACTGTGCATTTCATGAGATAATTAGAGAAATAATTATATTGAGTTTTTATAATGGAAGACAATAAATATTTCTTTTATGAAGAAATTTTAATTAATGTAATTTTTTCTTCCGAAATTGCACTCTACAAAGGGCTCAATTTATTCCAATTTTACTCATCGCGTGCATTTACTGGACTTCTTTTACGATTTACTGTTTAGCATCTATGTATCAAAACATTATTTCCGCTGCGATATATCTTATAAAGATGTGGGCAAAACCAATTATTACTATTCTCCTCGACTCCTAAAAATACGACTTCAAGCAACATAAATAAATATGGCACCATGAAAAGCGTTTAAATCTCCATAAAAAAGAATAGTCTTCATTGTTCTTTCCACTATTGTGTTTGTTCCTTGTCCAGTTTTATGATTCGCGGCCATCAAAAAGCACTCTACGTCGATTGGTATTGTTTCTTAAACAGGTAAATTAGCCGATAAACTGCTTCCATTTAAGAAATGTCCTTTCTTCACCCGTGTTCCTTTAACGCATAAAAAGAAGCATAGTGTTTCCCTAGTGTCGCAATTGCTATATTCCTTTGGGAAAACTTCAGAGACTTCGAAGCTTTGGAGTTCGTGGCTATAAAATCTATTTCCGTTTTCAATTATACGTTTGTTTTTAAATAAAAACAAAAATAGTTTCCCAAACCCATTCTAACAATATTAATATTTTTTGAATAGAAAATGAAATTTTATGTTAATAATAAACATTTAAGGCAACTTCCGAAAGACGGCGAAGAACTTTCATTCTTACAAACGGTAATATTAATATCATACTTAACTGAGCCTTGATTATTCCACCATTCTGATCATCAAAGATTCGGTTAAGATCAGGATAATTGGATAATTACTTGGTCATTCCGACAAACAAAGAATCACGATTAAATTTGAAATTGTTACTTCTTTTCTTTTCTCTAAGTTTTCTAAAAGAATTTATTTGAAATTATAAAGCTGTGTCCACGTGCATTATCTCGAATTAACCAACGTATCGTTCAAGCTATTTTTTCTTGCACTAATGAGAAGAAAAGAAAATATACATATTCCCTTAGAAAGGTCGTTGAAAGATCCATCTCTGATTATAAAAGTCAGTTACTAAAAAAGGAGAATGTTACTAATTTTTGCTTTGCATTTTTCAAATGTATTTTTATGATTGCTCTCAAAAAATATTTTCCCTCTGTACAACATGAAATCTTTTGACACTTAGTATAGTTCCTTTTTTTATTTATTTTTATAAAAATGCATAGAATAGATTGGCATCACTAGTGGTGCTTTTAAGAATGCAACTCTAAATATTTTTCTCTACATAAATTCTTAAGTAAGGGAAAATCACTTTCTGATGGCAATAATTATCAAGCTTTTGACACGAAAATCGACTTCAATGCTAAGCTTTGATACCTTTTTCATTCATTTTTTTAATGTGAAACTCGATTCATTTTCTGGTATTGACTCATTATTGACTCTGGTATTGACCTAGTAACTCAGATAATCCTCAGATCTCCTTTGTCTCCTCAGACCTCCTTAAGGTTTCCATATATATTTATAGAAACCTTATATGTGAATCAAAACATCCTAGAGCATGTATGTAGATTATAGTTTAACAAAAACAAAATTCTGGTTGACTCGTTTTTTGCATATTTCCCAATTGCGGCTTTAATTTCAATTTATAGTTAAAATATTTTCCGTGCTATGGATTTAAAAGTTTTCAATAGACAGTAAAAATATCTCTCTTAAACTATCTAAAATTTTCTATTCCACCGATGAATTTGCCATTGTTATTTTGCAATTAAATAGTTATGTCGTTTTTCTGCAAGAACTTCCCAAAGTAACATCAGAAAGAAAAAAACTTATTCAAACTTTTAAAAGGCCAATTTGATAGTTTAAAATTTGTTGCTGTCTTATGTTTCTTCTTCATAGAAACAAAATTTTAAAATTTAGAGGTTCAATTATAGCACACTAGTTTTTTTCGATAACGTTTTTAATATTTTTATCAATGGAATATCAGGAAGCCAGCAATTAAGCATAACTAAAAGTGCATGTAAAATTTTACTAAGATTTGAGAATGCTATCGAATATAATAATGAAAATATATACAATGTCATTTTTATCGTGTATGAAAGGCAGCATATAACTTAAAAGTTTTTGATATTCAGAATTTAATTTCGTGTTGTATCAAAACACAAAAGAATACATGCATACGAAATATGTCTTTTATTATTTTACAAATGCGATTTAAAATTTTCTACATTTATGGAGTTTTACTTTAAACAACATAAGATCAGGACATTAAGCACAAGGACACAATTTATGATTTATTAAATGTAAAAACATACATATTATTTATTTAATTAATTTGCGACTACATTGTTTTCCCTAAATATGCTTCGTGAAAATGTAGCTTCGAAATTTAAACTTTGAAAAAATGTAGCGAAAGTAACTTCTCTGCACTTTTCAAAGGAAATATATTTAAAAATATTAATTACAAGGGAGTAAAAATAAGCACGAGCACACAAAAACACTTTCTTGGTCCTATCATATTAATCTTACTATTTTATTTGTTTATAAAAATTTATCAACAATAAATTCTTATAAACAACCAATCAATTGATTATGGATTCGTTACATTATTTGGGTTCAAAATCTTTCTTTATAATTAATTATGCATTCAAATAATTTTTTAAGAAATACTATAATTAACAGTAGTTGAATTATAGCTATAGATGAAAAATATATTTTACAGTTAATGTTTTTTTCTGCATAAGATAGCGCATAAACTATTGAATTAAACGAAATTTTCTTGTCATATAAAAAAAAATCCCAAAATATTTTTAAACACAAGTATTTCAAAATTTCCAAGTAAAATTTTAAAATGGAAATTTTGATTAACTTTGAATTTTCAATATCATTTTCTCTAAAACTATTACACAAGTCTAGCCGAAAATACATAGTTTCTTACTGCTGATGCATGTTTTCACTTTTCTCCCATGAATGCTATATTTAACAGTTATAAATCTAACATGGTTATCAGAAGATAGAATTGTAGGATTTAGACGCTTAGATAATTAGAAACGATACTAGAAAACAATATTGAAACTAGAGATGGAATTTTAATCCTGTTAAATATATGTCTTTGAAATCTTTTTTAAAAGAAATCGCTACATACTTGTAGTTAGAGAGCATGTTTTGTTTACATTAAGACAACATTAATTAAATATTTAAGTAAACGGCAGATAGTCCTTATTTTGTTCTGAAGTAAGTACGAATTATTATCCGGTTGCAAATTTTAACTGTAAAAATTTATAGAAATATTTTTAAGATAAAGTTAAAAAAATTTTGTTGTTGTTGTTATCCAAAAATTGCTGATATTGGACCATGGAGAATTTCCTAAATTGAACTGCCTGAGATATTTTAAACTAGAAGCCTAGATAGTGTAGAAATATATAATATAACTATATTCATTTACAATCCTTATAAGAACATAATGTGAAAAAGAATGTTAAATGCTGTATAAAAAGAAAAAAAAATATGATTTCCTGATTTTTTTTGTATTATACATGAGAAATATAGGAAAAAGAAAAGGGATACAGTATATAAAATGCCACAATTTTCATAAGTTTTGTGTTAATGTGAACTTGTGAATAAAAGTTATTTTTGCTTCAATTGTGCTTAAAAAAATTACTGAACTAATCTGGGAAACAAGTCCCTTAAAGAGATCTATAAAATATATAGTTTAATAAATATGTCTATAAAATATAATAAAATATTGTATTTTTTAATAAGGAGATTTCACCCGATTTGAGAGTTATTTTTACAAAACAAAATTCTGCATATTTACTCAAATAAAAATTATTTTTCTATTGTCATGCATTAACATATGCTCAAGTGATCCAAATTTGTGATCATGGACTTCCACCATTATCACAATTATTGAAATTAGCTTAATAATTCACTTCTACTGTCTGTTAATCTTGTGCTTTTAATAAATGGTTTCATTTGACATCTATTGCAGTATTCTTAGTTAGTATCCAATATTGTTTATTAAAATATCCGACTGAATTGTAAATGTGCTTTTTCTTCCTAAATAATTCGAGTTTCATTTTATGACCTAAAAATAAAGTCTAACTTTGCGGTCTGTTTTACTTAAAGCAGCCTTCATTTTAATTTACATAAAATAGATAAAACTAGATATAGCATTTCAACTGAATCATCGTATCAAAGCAAAATCGGTATTGCTAATAATATAAAAAGAAAAAGTTTATTTAATTTTTAATAAAAAAGAAAACACTTAAAATATTTATAAACATGCTATTTGAAACAAAAAATTGATAAAATTTCATAAAATTGGTAAATTTAGATAACGTGTTGTTACTAATTCTCGGAATTGTCTAGCTGAGCTAGACAATCCCCATGAAACCAAAAACGCCTGATAAGGCCAAAAACAGTGTGAGACAGGCGATTCAGTATCAATATTAGAAGAAAGATTCATGATGTGTAAAAGATTCATAAAGAGGAATGAGCAGTTTCAGTTGACCTGAAGGCGTAGCGCAGTTAGAATAGTACCAACAATAACTTGAATAGTTAGAATAGTACAGCACAGGGCAAAGAACTTGTGAGGGTATAATAGATCATAAATTTTTAGGTAACCTCATTTAGTTCTGTTTTACAATCAATTTCAGTTTAGTTTCAACACAAAATATTTATTTACTTAAAAAATTTCTATCCTGTGGTATTTTGCATTCTATATACTTTAAATATATATATATATATATATATAAGAAATAAAAATTGAATTTCTATTATTATTTTTACTTATGCTGTTTTTCTTAACATTTAGACTTTTACTAAAATTTGATTGACTAAGTAATATTTTTCAAATACTGATGACAATATTTATTTTTTCCTTCTAATTCTGACCTTTTAAGGCCTTTTTAGCTATTTGTCACAATTAAGAATTCTTATATCATTTCTTAATTCATTTTCATATTAGGCTCATACTTTCATTCGTATATAACGTTGTGAAAATATAAATCTTCTCGCATGTGTTACATTAAAAAATGCAACAGCTATCAAAAGCTTCATTTGTATGTTAACAGTGGCTTCAGAAAATTTAAGTACTTGTTATCAATATCAATTATTTACATTTCATCAGATAATTTGATATCTTATATCATTTACATTATCTTTTGAAGAATTCATTTACAAAATATCCCTTTATAGATCATTTATCCGAGAATTTTCTGAATATGACAGTAAATTTAAAGAAGCATAAGCCTTTTGGGGCTCGTTGGAAGTTTCTCCAATTTAATAGATTTATTATATCTTCTAGAAATTAAATAAAAAGATTTAAAATTAGTTTTAAAAAGATTAAATAATTAAATTACGATTAATTGTTTTTGAAAATAGATCTACGAAATTCAGTATTTAAGTTACTACACATAATTACTCAACTAAAGCTCTATGAAAATCGCGTCTTGATGGCATAAGAATATCAAACCAAAATTAAAAATCTGCTTAAATTAAAATGCAAACAGTAATGATTGCTTTCTAATCGTTATAAATCCGATTAATTATATCTGTATTTAACTTGTTTGCAAGCATTGTTTTAAGATACCTGCCTTTGAAATTTGAGATATTTTTATCTTGTTAATTCTAAACAAACAGATGGGAAGGGTTCTTTAATTACCAATTAATGACCCTATGGTTTGATTATTAGTTCATCTCGCCTTAAAATGCATCACAGCACGTGCGACATCTACTTTAAACAAGACTCTTGAGCCTAGTCATCCCAAGGATAACATACAAGCCCATATCCATAAACGTTCCCTTGAACAAGGTTAGCTATAATGCCAAGAAAATCCTCTTTGTTTAGATCCTTTAATCACTTTTAATTGTGGTATCGTGGAACGTAATCCTTTTACAGAGTTTTCAGTCCTCTTCCGGTGAGGTTATGTTGGGGGCACTATCTCTTGAACCTTCTTTTGTGTGTTATCAGGCAGATTTTTCCGATATTTTTCTGGCAGAAGTTTATGAACCTCTCACAAGGTGAATGTGCTTGTTAAGTTCTGCACTCTCTCGGAGGAATTTTGCAAATAGAATTCTGAGAGAAATATCTTGTTCTTTTGGTATCAGATAAAAAAAGCACTTAAATAAGCATTGTGTTCTTGTTTTGATTAAAGATTTCTATTGAAATGAAAAATATTGAAGACCTAGTTTATTTGCAAACGAATCAGCAATATTGAACCCAAATATTAAATTGTGAAGTACGCCTTTATATGTGTTCTCTTGAAAGTCTTTTTCAATTTGTTTACTGAAATGCTGGTCAACTACAATATGGATTTTCAAAAATTTCTCATTTGAACGACTAAAGAATGTTTTACAAACTCTTATGAACGAGTCAAATTTCAACATACTTGTAATGGTGAATAATAATAAAATTTATGTATGAAGGGAAATAAAATATCACCATGAAGCATTGAATTTTAGTATCTGAAATACATTCAATAAAAAAAAATTAGTGACACAGTGTGATAACATAAATAGACTTTTGGGGTTGAGTCGTTTCTGCTTATTAGTGCTAAAAACACTAGCAGAAACATTTGCTGTACATGCGCTTTATTGTGACTGAAACTTACAGAGTCAGATGAACAAATTTTTTGTACCCTGAACTACTTAATTTCTATTTTATAAATGTTTAGTTTTATTTTTTCTGTCAATTTTTTTGAAACTCAAAGAGCGCAGATGGACATCCATTTTTAAAGAACAGCTGTCACTTTTAAACGAAAAATACAGGAGAAAAATATTTACTTGCCAAATTTTCAAAAGAAAAAAAAATCATTTTTGGTTTAAACTTCCTGCGCAATAGATCATTCAAGGCCTTTTGTTTAGTTCCAATAATTAAGACTTGAAATCCTAAATTGTGATCTTTCATTTTGATGGGGATTGAAATATAGCCTTCCCCTTCTTTATCACTTTTAAGCTATTCAATTGTTTTAGATGTCAAACTGTTTAATTGTTCTAAATTGCATTACTAAAAATATTAAAATATAGAGCCACATAATAATTTTAAAAGAAATTTTGAAATGCATGTGTACTTATTATGTTGGAGGCTTAAATTCTATTTAAGAATTAGATGTGTTACTCTAAATCTTCATTCAAGATTCGATACAATAAATATTTTCTTTTTTTATACTCCTGAACAAACCCGTATTATACGCTCTAAAGCTCTGAAGATAATACAAACATTGATTCTTTTTCTCATTCCAAAACTTCTAAAACCAGAAATTCCTTTATTAATTTTAATTTTAATCTCTATTAAGTTTTAAATAGTGAGTGTCAATAAATTGAAATAAAAGAGCATGCCATTATTTTGCCAGTAAAAATTAAATTTGATTTGAAACAAAATGGTAAAAAAATAATAAAATTTCTTTCACATAATCTAAATGCTATTTAATTATTGAATATCTACTTTTAAATTATAAAGCAAAACACCTTAAAACAAAACTTGCAAAATAATAACTATGCAAGAATGAAGTGCCAAAATTCAAAAGATATTAGATTTTATTTGAACAAGCTCAATGAATTTTGTACATTTATTATTCTGGCTATGCTCTTAGATCAGATTACTGATTCCGGAAAAGATTCAAAGTTATTTAGCTTTATATTAAGCTCAGTTTAGAAGAAACAATTTTTTTAAGAATATAAAAATCTTTTTTTAATTATATTGTTTTAATCTTAGCATTTAATTGCAGTCACTGTTTATATAAAGCAATAAATGTTTTTTCTTCTTTTTTTCAAGAAAAATGCAAATAAAATATTCTCAATATTATGTACAATATGCAAAGATGTGTCTTTTTTGTATATAATGCTTGACAACAAAAACTTGTTGATGACACAAAAACCTTTGAGCCTACCTTCATATGGCAATGAATCCGAAGGTGGCTGATACTTTTTCTGTATCTTCAACGCAATTCGTGGCCGTACTGTCACCCAGCAAACCATTAAAAGGAGAAAAAAAAATCATCGCTTGTCGATCCAGCCAAGTGGAACATCTTCAAACAATCGACGCCTTTGGGTCCTTCGTGTAAACAGATGCTTTTAGACACGCGATTGTTTTTCTGGTCGGAGATACAATGCGTTACTTTTTACTGCAGTCCACAGAAAAAGACCTGGTGTGCTTGCTGGAGTACGCGTGTGCGATAATCCTCCGGACCCCCTTCTTGGATCTGTCATTAACTGCCAATAAAATTGGATTAATACGAGTTACGTCAGGAAGCTGCTCTTCTGGTATACACCCTGTTGTCAAACACTTACGGCAATCGAATTACTTTAGAATTCGAAATGGAAAAATAACTTCTAATTATAGAAATAGTGTATGAAATAGTATATTCGTTTAATTATGTATATCATTTCATGTATAGTTAGGAAAGTCCAGCTTACTCCTCTTTTATACTAAAGGAATTAATTACTGTATTTCTTTCAATATTTTCCAATGCTATAGGTTGTTGTTTTAACCAGTTAGATGAAAATTAGTATTATACCAAATGTTTATCAGACAATATATCTAACGCTGCAATAAGCTAGGAACAGGAAAAATGCTTCTTGAATGGTTCGATTCCATAATAAGTGGAATCATTTGAGAACGTTTCTATAAGTCCTAATTTTTTTAATCAGTGTTTCATGCATTAATTATTTTTTAAATTCTTTCGGGGGTTCTTTAATCATTCATTATGAAAAGTGATATTTCATATGCAATAACTCATTATTCACGCTTCTGATATGAGTTAATATTATTAAAATATTTTTAATTGGCCCTTTGTTTATTTAGATACAACTTTTTATAAACTTGAAATTTTTTATCTTGAAATACATTCAAGTAATCTAGAAAGTCATTTCAACTTGAAATGCATTATTTTGTAATGAATTTTATTATATTATTTGAGTTGAGAGTATTGTATTGGTTTCAAAAACTTCTAAAAAATATCTCTAGCTTAATAATACTATTTTTCTCATTAATTCAAACATCAGTACTTATTAATTTGAATTTTTAATTGATTCCCTTCAGCTTGTCATATTTAATGCACTTTTTTCAACAGCATTAAAATATTAAAGTCTTCTTTGATGTATCACAAACATCTGTAGCAAAATACACTTCGGATTCTAGAACTTCAAAATATTTTTTGAAGAATGTTATCACTCTTGATAGTAATTATACAAAAACATTTAAGTTTTAACATGAACCAAAAAGATATACTTATTGCAGTATTTTGAGTGAAATCCAAAATTGAAAAGAAGTTTCTTCAAATTTCAATCATGTATGATATATAGTAAATAGGCTATAAATTATTTCTGGTTATAACAACTACTGAATCACGTCTTAAACAAGTTCGAAAAAGAATTTATGGAATGAACATTTTTATAAAGTAGTTAAAATGGTTAACAAGAAGTCACCAAAATATACTTGTGTTTGATCAGGCAATAAACACAAAAAAAGGCAATTTTTATAAATGCACTACAATTCAACTGCTACCCTTCGTACTACTATATTGAGGTGTTTTTTCTTCCCCAAAATCACAAAGGAAGAGCAAAGAGCCACGTAAACAAAGTAATAACAGTTTCGCCTTTCCCGAACAGCTTTAGGTGAAGAGCTCCCCGTATTTCACCTCTCAGTAGCCTCGTTACCGAAAACTCCTTAATTAAGACGTAACACGGCAGTAAAACAAAACAAAAAGCACAAAAATGTGAAATAATTTCTGACCCGGGTGCATTTTTAAAGGTTTGTTGCGTGACTCGTCGCTTTAACTTAAAAGGCAGAAGGGCCCCTCCCTACACCTTCTTTTTCTCGCATGTCTAGGCGCAATTCCAGAGCTTGGACATTGGAGGAACTCGCTATTAAAAAAGAATCACAAGTTTGAGGAGTCCAAAATAGATTCGTGTGCTTCCTCTGGTGAATGCGTCCCCTGTTACACGCCTTTACAGTTAGTACAAGCGGCACTGTTTCGGTAATTTTTAAGATGTACATGGACCGAAACACAAAGGTGAGAGGTTTTGATGACTCGTATGCAAATGTGATTAGCACTAGGGACGCGAAAGCGGTTGAAAAGTGGGGCTTGTTTCATTTTTTCTTTTTGTTTTTCTTTTCCCCCATTACTGACCCTGTTATGCCTTCAAACTGATGAGAATTTATTGAGTATTTTTTTTCTTTCCTACCTCATTAAGATACACACTTTTTTCTACTTCTTACACCTACTCAGAATTTTCGCAATAATATTCCTTACTGAGAAATTTTAAGAGCTATAAAAATTCGGTGTATAATTTTTTAGAACTAACATTTACTGATCTAATCATGAGGAATGAAAGACTTACATACTCTTAAAGCTCCAAAAACTGAGAGTTTCGAATATTTCGTTGCAAAAATGGGATCACCATAATGAGCTCCATTATTTTATTTCAAGAAAATATGTTGTAATTAGGTGCTACTATATTTGAAAGATAATTTAACAGATAGTTAAGTTATAGATAGTTAAACAGATAATAAAACAGTTTCATAGCCTACATATTATTTCAAAATTCCGTGTTGCAAAATGTGGAAATACATGATGCAAAATTTAGTTCAACTGATTTATATGATAAGGGAAGAATGTATAACCTCCAAGTTTTCACGTATTTATGTTGCTCGATAAAAATGTACTAGAGGGGGGGGGGAGTTAGAACCGATGTTCCGTGTTAAAAAAAAGCAATTAATCTGAGAAAAGTTTAAATTAAATGTAAGTTTAAACTAAAAAATTGTAGCAATTATTAAATTATGTGGAGTGAGCAGTCAACCTTTATGAGTTTAAAAGTAAATTAAAAAAGTAAAATTTTAAAAAATTCCAATTTTTTAAAAATTTGATCAAAACTTTCAAAATTTTCCTATTGTGCTCATCAAATAAATGAAAATAACTTAAAAACTTCAAACTTAAACTTTCACTGTCTTATGAAAGCTGGAGTTGCTCATAAAAGCAAAGATGTTAAAAAATGCCCCGAAAGACTTTTTATTGGCTCTTGCTCAATTTCAAAAAAGGCAAGTTTTCTACAATTTCAAAAGTGATCGAAAGGGTAAATTTTCAAAAACAGTAATAGAAATAATTTTTTTAGAAAGCTATCTCAATGATATATGATTGATTCTCGAAAATTATTAAAAAATAATACTTGGAACGTAATGGTCATCGGAAAATAAATTCAACTCTAATAACTTAGAGGGAATGTTAAATTCAAACTTAATTTTCAACACCAATTTTGAAAACCGACTATTGCAATACCATTTGAAATCCTACAGTAATACTTTTAGAATTAGTCTTTTCTTCTAGTCCACGAACGCAGAAAGACTGAAAAATCTTCATAAGCCTATTTCGGAATAGCCTATTTCTTTTTATAAAATGAAAATAATAATGATCTGAATTTTTCCCCACTGCTTTCTACGTCAAATATATTTAAGTGGAATTCCAAAAATTGAGCCCAAATAAATAACATTTTTCAATAAATATTACTAATATTATTTTGAAATTTTTTCCAGTTATTTCTACTAATTGA
The DNA here is from genome assembly GCA_026543055.1 of Argiope trifasciata. Lineage (NCBI taxonomy): Eukaryota > Metazoa > Arthropoda > Arachnida > Araneae > Araneidae > Argiope > Argiope trifasciata. The sequence continues at coordinate 925,684 of JAPMOQ010057505.1, read as the reverse complement.
CATTTGCTTAAAGGGAATTTTGAAAATTTTACATGTGTTAGAATTTAAAAAAATTAAATTTGCTACTGTTTTCTAATTTAAGAGTAAGGGGCTTTTACATTTAAATTTTCTTTGATAAATCTATAATAATGTTTGACAGATAATTTTATAAATCTTTTTTTTATTTACAACTTTTAAAATTTAAGCTTTTTCTCTCAGAATAATGTCTTTTTACCTAAATATTAATCTGGTGCTTATATATATATATATATATATATATATATATATATATATATATATAATATGAGGTATTAAAGCAAATACTGAATTTAATTAATACCAAAAGCACTGGACTGAACCATGATGTTATCTTTTACTGAATATGAAGTATTGAAGCTTAACGAGAAGAATAATTATTAAATTATGGAGACATAAGTTAAGGAAAATTCCATCGGAAAAGATACCTGTGATGCTTTACTTTGTACCTGGTTTCTTTACCTCTTTTTTTTCTTTTTTTTTTTTTTCTTTTCCGAATGTTTTATTTAAGATAAAATGCCTTTCATTATTATTTACTTCATATATTAAATTGTTTTTTTTTTACATCTGAACATTTTTTATACAATCTTGAAATATTACTTAATCTAATATTTTTCTTAGTAATGTCTTATTATATTTGTAAATGAATAATATAAGTGTAAAAATTATTTCTTTATAAACTTATATAGGAAATGACTATTTGCCACTTCCTAATCTTTTCTCCTTTTGTTATTTAGAATCTATAATAATTTGGTTATTTTCTAAAACAAGTTTCGTAACCTGTGGATTATTGTTAGTATATTAGTGGAGTGCGAAGCGACTCCTTCAAAATTGTTTCGAATGCAATTTTTGAAAATAGAAATCGAAATCCAATAATTTGGAAGTCCTTTTAAAAGTGAAGGTACTATCAACTTTAGAAGTGTTAATTGAATCATCAGGCTCTAAAGTCGATTTTTAGAGTGTCTGGCTCCGTTTTCGATAAATTTACAGTGGCAGCAATCTATTAATTGCCAAGCGTGCATAAAACATTTGATGAAGTTGTGGACAGCTTATCTGCATGAGAAGGTTTTCTAAATTTAAATTTTTAGAAATATAAATGTATGAACAAACTAAATATAAACAGTGACTTTGAGAAGTTTTAATCTACATATTGGCTCTCTCGAAAAAAATAATCTAAAATTTCTTATCTTTTTTATTATTTTAATTATTTTGAGTTTTGATAAGGCATTTTTAAGTTTTCAAACATTATGAAAGCTAAGAAATAAAAATAAAATATATTACTTTATAAATAGTATATCTGAGATTCTTTTATAGAAAGATATACTAATTACTGATGTATAATTGCATAGTATATATTTGCTTATAAGACATTCTTTAAGGAAACTAAGGAATACTTTAAGGAGGAATTCTTTCTTTTACATTCATAGATTTAAGGAAATCGTCCAGTTTTTATTGATTATTAAGATTCCATCTCAAAGTCCTCAAGAAAATACTGTAGCGTAGCGATTATGAAGATAGAATTCAAGAAAATTTAAGCGGAAGAAAGTACTTTGAATTTATGTAATTTCAGAACGGAACTAGTCGACATACAATATGATTTTGTGGAAAAATCAATTGACTTTCGAGTGATTAGAAATTTTTTTGTAAATCGTTAATTATAAATTATTGCATGTTAGTATTCTTTTACTTGCATATTTAATTTATAGTTCTCAACATATTTTTTACAATACAGATGGTTAGCGCAACTAGAAAGCTAGGAATTACTATTCTAAAAAAATGAATTATCTTTCCTATACATCATTATTGTGTGTTCACGAGAAAGATATCCAAGTAATAATTCGTTTTTTTTTTAAACCTTCTTCGGTGTTGGCCGAATTCATGTAAACAAATGTTTCACTCCGTACCAGCAAGGTAACCAAAAGTTGTAGTAAGTTTCGAATTTATTTTTTTAAATATTTGAAATCTAATTATTTATTATGAAACGTAGATGCTAAACTACATTTCTAATTTTTGATATCCTTATTTTTATATTGCATTCTATTTATCCTCTTTTTTTAAAAATGCAGCTCTGAATGAAGATATTTCCAACATTCAATTGGATGATATAGAAGAAAAAACTTCAAAGAACAATGAAAGTAAGTTTAAAAAATTTATTTTAAACTTTTTTTGGAAAAAATGTATGTCTGATGTTTCCTTTTTTGAAATGGTTTATTGATTATGATGATTTATTTCATCAGAAGAAAAAATTTCACAAAAAGAAGAATATTATTTACATTTTTCTAATTTTCAATATTCTAAGGGTAAAAAACCATCAACCTACCCTTTCTTTTCTTTAACTATGGATTTTGCAGGGAGTGGGGGGAGGGAACTGCCCATAAGTAATTTTGAAATCAGCTTGAAATGCAAATGTATATTTAAAATTGAAACTATATATTATAATGCACTTCATTTTGCAATATTTTTATTTATTTAAATTTCTTGTAATGTTCGGTTATGTAACAAAATTTAGATATACACATTAGATGAGGAAACCTAAAATATATGCGGCTGATTTAGTTATAAAGATTCATACCCAGTTTATATTTCCATTTTTTTTAATACTTTCATAATCAAATTTATGTTTCAGAGGAGTTTATTTTAGAGTGATATATTGAAATACCTATTTTATTATTATTGAATATTTACCATAATCAAGCATCGTTATGGACAACAAAACCAATTGCAAAATATATCTTTGGAATTATAGCTGTTTTTCTAAGACATTACATAAAAATAATTGTAAGGATTCATTTAAAAATAATAATAATGATTCATTTAAAAATAATAATAATTACCTCATTTAAATAGTTTACGATTCTGTAAATTGAAATTTATCTCATTTCTCTTACCAAGTTATGCTTTTAGGTACAATTTTAACTGTAGAATCGCCAATAGCCATAAAAATCTCTATTGCGCAAACGTATTTGAATTGGAAATTATGCTTTCTCTTAAAAAAAAAGCGTTTTTCTCCTATTCTAATCATTTATCTAACTATCAAAAAAATTCTAAATAAATTCATAGAAAACAGCAAATTTTTGTTAAAAATTATGTCAGTGAATTAGAAGAATTGCATAGAACAAATATCCGTAAAAAAACATATCAACTGTAGTTGATTTTTTTTTGTTTTTGTTTTTAAAAAAAAAGTCTTCGAAAAAAAACTTTTCTTTTGATACATCTTCGGTAATAAGTTACACAAAATATTTGTAAACAGAAAATTTTTAACGGATTTAATCAATTTTAAATATTTTGAGCTCAAATTGTTTTTGTGAATTCATTTCTGTAGGCCAAGAATCAAATTTGAATGTTTTTCTAAATATTCCTAAGGAAGAATTAGTTTTTGGTATTAGGAATGAAAGTAAGAGTTTTAGTAGAAGAAAGAAAGTAAAGTTTTCCCCCTCAAATTTTAAACACATCTGAAAAATATTTCATTGCGCATAAAGGTAGTTATCATTATTGTAAAAACTTTAATTCAAAAGAAATTATTATTGATGAAAAATTTCTTTAAAAAATTGAATTATTTTTGAATATTTTGGAAAATTTTGAAATTTGTTTAAAATTTTGTTTCCAAACAAGGTATCGAAAATATAATTTCTTACATCAGTGGGAATCACATTCTAATTTTATACCTACAAAGCTTTATTTCGAAGAAACTTAATTATATCTTTGTTTTATTTATTTCTGTTTAAAACATGAGCTAAAACAGCTTTGTTTGTAAATCGGTATACCGTGCGTTTTCTGCTTTTCTCTTACAGAATTTGTCGATTGTTCTTTGGAAGTATTTGATAATAGCTTTGTAGAGATTTCTAAATAAACTTTTGCTGTTTTATTTCCAATAGCAGTTTAGTAACCAGCTTCTCGAATGGACCATTCTGTTTTCGTAGGTTTTATTTGTTCAGAAGATTGTTTAAAATATTAATCGATTTCATGTAATTTTTGTTTTGATGACCTAATGATTTCATTTTAATTTGATTAAAAAATTAATGCGATAATTAAAAGGTGATCAATTTTTCACTGTGCTAGGTGAAAAATTTCCCAGATGAAAGACGAAATTCTTCAACATTATAATATATATTATATTTTACAAGTTCATTTGATACTAATTTTTAATCAATTTAATTTTAATATTTAGAAAAATAACTTTGGCTTTTTATGATATTACCGGTGAAAAAAATCAAAATAATTAATAAATAATATTTTCTCCTAGAAAACATAAATAATATCTGATACCGTATTTTGTTCGGTGCCGAAATGTATAAGAACTTCAAGTTTAGATCATGATTTTTATATGCGACAAAATGCGTAACACTTCTGAAAGTGAACTCCAAAATATAAAATCTATTATTTACTCAACTAGACTATCAGTTGGTACTTTTTTTCCATTCATTTTAATTAAAGGAAATTGTTTCTATCGACAATTAGGGAAAGGCTCTTTCAACGAAATTATAGAATCTTTGCTTCATTCAAGTCCAGTCACGTTTCTCGAGCTTCAGCATTAAAAGAGTCGTCCGTAATGTCTTCTAATGACGACTTTTAGCTGAGCGGGAGGGGGATTCTGCACTTCAAACAATGTGTGCTAATATCAACATTGATTTAACGACACCTCCAATCACCATCATCGGGCGCGCACTTTGTCTCCCGATGCTATCTGTTGGTGAATCGTACTACTGCACGATCTGCAAAAAACCACTCATTATCCTATCGCTAGAACATCGAACCAGATGAAGAAGAACCTTCTAAGAATACAATGAGGCTTCTTACTTGATAACTTGCTGTTGATGGAGGAGTTGGTTGCTTTGTTTCATTTATGTATATTTTTCACATTTCGCATCAGTTATGTTTGGTTTTATTGCTAAAATGTTTAGATCCATTTATCATCTTCTGCAAATAGAAAAGAAGAAAAAAAAGGCAAGGATTTCACTTTGAAATTCATTGAGAAAGGAGTTTAATGCTGAAAATTTAAAAATTAGGCTATGTATGTAATATAAAGAGACACATTTATAAATTTCTATAATACAGACAATGCAACTAAGAATTCCTCTTGTCAGTTTCAGTGCTAGTTTAAATTCACCACCCATACCCCGACAAAAAAAAAAAAAAGGGTATATTACCATTAAACAGAAGCTAGGAAGATTTCGATAGTAATTTATTGAATTGAATTAAAGCAATAACATTTCTTATCGATGAAAAAATAATCGACGTTCGCTTGCCTACCACAGCTGTGGTACAAATTTTGCACGATTTTTTTTAAGATTTCACTTTTTTTTTCTTTTTTTCTTTTTTTGTAATTATTGAATTGTATGCTCTTCATAATTATGAGAGAGAATATTTTGAACATTGATGAATAATTACAGTTTCATAAATTTAAAGCAATCACAGCCAAGAACTATAATACATGTTTACTGCCTCCTTCCAAAAAAATTAATCTTCTTCGATTGAATGATTTTTCCCCTTATGTCACTGTGGTGTTTGTTATTAATTTCAAGTTTCTCCTACCGTTTGAATCGTTATTAATATGTAAAAAAAAATTCGTTTTTTTTTACTGCTTTTTTTGAAAAATAAATAGTTTCTTTTCATGAAAATAAGAAATTACTTTTTTTTTACATTGCTTTTATTCATTAGTTGAAATACAAAGCAACAAAAGAAATTATAGAAAAATTAAAACCTGGCTGAAATGTTTTCAGCTATAGAAAAGAATTTTTAAATTTAAAAGGGAAAAGAATAGAAGGAAAATATATCATTTTAAAAACTTGAAGAAGAGAAATAATACCATTAATTGTTTTTTTTTCAACCTCACTTCAACCATCGCAATTTCATTTTAAAGTAAGAAAGTCCATTTTATCCACAAACATTTTAATTTAAAAAAAGGTTAAAATGATGATGCTGTAACTAAAGTGATTTAAAATTTAAATGCGTCGGGGAAAAAAAGCCCATGATGTGGTGAAAATTTCTGAGCTATCTGTCTCTACGAATAATAAAGGTGAATGTGTGTGCGTGCTTGATTGCATATATGTGTGTGAGATTGAGTGTATGTATTTGGGCTGCAGCTACTCAATGTAGCACATTTATTCTAAGGGGGATGAAAACATGCTCCGCGAAGTGATTTAATTAAAAATTAAGCTACATTTTTCCTTTTATCCCCAAAACTTCAAAAACTATTATTGCATAAAAATAAATTTTATACCTTCAAATTTTTTTTAAATGCTTTTACAAACTAAACTAGTTTAATTATCCAATGAATTTTTTCTGATTTCCGGCAGTTATTATTTTAAAAAAATTATTTTTTTTTTGTTTTATTTTTATTATCAGATTACATAGTTGTTCTGAAATTCAATTTTTTTCTATTGTTTTATACAATACTAGCCGACTTTGGTGACCAGCTGGTTCGCCACTAGTAATGCGTTCTAAAATTTTCAATTAAATCACATATTCATTAGCCTTGAAGTAATTCCGGGCATTGATTGGCCTGAAATTAATATTTTCTTTAAGATGATGGACGGAAAGTTCTAAAAGAACACGTTTTCCTAATAATATTCTTTAATTTTATAAATCAGTCAGTTTTAATTATTGATTTAGATGACTGATTGATGTAGCAACTTTTATTTAAAATATTAATAAAAACATTTTGTAAAATATGGCTCACAGAGCAAAGTATGAAGAAATCTAAAACTCATTATTCATAAATGCATTGTTTGACTCAAGCTACATAAAATGTAATTAGTTACTTCATTTAGATCAAATTAATAGTATTAAACAATATATATGCCTATTAATAATATTTTACAAATTGGCCATTGGATCGGAATTCGAATGCTGTATAAATTTATCCTGTATAAATAAAGATAATGAATGATTGAATTAATAATTTAAATATTGCAAACGATCATAGAATCCTTTGCTTTGCATTTATTTTTTTAGAAAATATCACATTTTACATTTTTTTAATTTTATCCAGTCATGTGCTGAAAGTTGCATTTCTTTTGATTTAATTTGCGATGATAGTTTTTTTTTTAATTTAAACTTCCGTCATTGTTTTCTTTTATTTTGTCCAGTCACGTGCTAAAAAAACATGTTTAAAATATTTCTTTAAAAATTTGTCAAAAATAGAAGCTTAAGTTATACATTAAAACACTGATACCATTAGAAGGCTAATTTTTTTTATCTTTAAATTGCCGTAAAAATCATGTTTGTGCGATAATGTTTTCGGAAGTTATAGCGGAAAAACGTCGAAATTTCGCTTTAATTTTAATTAATTCAAATTCAAATTCAAAATTTGAAAAAAGGGCTCCGAGGTATTCCGATCTCCAAGGTATACATGTACCAAATTTGGTAGCTGTAGGTCCAACGGTCTGGCCTATAGAGAGCCAACACACACACATTGAGCTTTATTATAAGTATAGATATAGATTTAATGGCGTGATTTTGCTTCCTTGTTGAAAGCTGAAAAAGCTGAATGCTTTATATCTATTTAATTTATAAAGTGAATAAAAAGTGAAATTATAACACTTTGAAATTCAGAAAATAGATTGTCATTTAATTTTTGATAAAGCTACGATATTCTCGGACTAGTCTACTTTAGGAAGACTCCTGTATACAATAAGAAGAATTCAGGCAATTAATAACAAAGATAATGATAAAATTGCTAGTAACTTAACATCTGATAGTTTGCAAAATCATGGGCATAATGTCACATCTAATTAGTTTAAATAATACTAATATAACTAATATTACAAGCAAGCCAGCTCTTTGCAAAAGGCATCTAATTCTTGCATAAGATATTGTGAGCCAATCGCATCAAATGATGTTCATTTAAGCCAAGTTTAAATGTCCATTAATATTAAATGATTATCCTTTTTTAGTAATAAGTTTCTTATAATATTCGTTGTTCATAAGCTATTAATTTTTTAAAGAAAACTAAGCCAAAAATATTTCGCTTCATTTTAATGAGATTTAAAAAATATTTTTAAAAAATCAATATATTTTCATCATTTGATATAACATTCTACTAATAAGTCAACGTTCTGTGTACGAAGTCCCTTTACATAAAATTAAATAGAAAAAAGTAACAATTATTCATTCAGTTTATATTCCTTTGATAAATTCAATGTAATTAATTTTCGATTAAGAACATACTTTCCCAATTTATGTCTCTTGCCTAAACTAAAGACTTACGAAATAATTCATCATTTATCAAAATGATTCCCATAAAAATTAATATATGTAAAAAAAATTTTTTTTAATTATAAATTGTCTTTTAAACCTTGATTAAGAATCCCTCAGCAAAATGAAGAGCACTAATTTTATGAATATTATGTTACATAAACTAAGCAAAAAAGAAAAATCGAGTCAATTACCGCTTAACCTCGATAAATGCAATCTCTGAATGTGTCCATATCGCGATTTAGCGATGTAGTGGGGAGATTGTCGCGGAAGATTTCTCCACGGGGACAGATATTGGATTAACTCTCAGGACGACCTCGTAAAACACTTTAACGATCTCGGAAATAAATTAACGAAAAGTGATGTCTTTTTTTTCGTTCTGTTTTCCAGCTCACTCTCTAATAATGCTTCCGTAACGAGGAGAGGACGATCGATTGGAAGCAATTAATTACTATCTCTTCTAGTTTCGAAAGCTTGATTTCATTGGCAAAACGGAATTCCAACTAGGACACGATTGTCGATTGGTTGCTGATTTTCATAAAGCGAAAATACTTTAGATACTACTAAGTTATTATTATTTTACAAATAGAAAATAAGCTTAAATGGGGACATTTGTCAATTTGGATTCGAGATTGAAGTCAGAAATACAGTTATTGTATTGGTTTCTGGATATAAACGCCTGGTAGTCTGAATTATATAAAGCACCATTGTATCCTTCCTTGGCTATGTCATTTTCTGCTGGTTTTTAATACGATAAAGAATAAAATTAGATCCCCACAATCCTAACTTAATGATGAAGGTAATACCAATGAAATGAAATAAACATTTAAAGATTGAAAAGCAAAAACGACGTAGTTAGTTTATTAATTTCGAAAATGTCTACAATATCTAATTTTAATAAGTAACAACTGAGTTTTTTTTCCTAATTTTCTGGCTTTTTTTTAATTGAATTTACAGATTAAGTAAAATGTACATTTTTTATTAATTTATTTTTCAATAATTTTTCTTGTTTTTATTTGGCATGATAGAAAAGTACCTTAAAAAATATCTTGTTGAAATATTTATGACATTTTACAGAAGATACTTTTTTATAATTAAGAGCCAAATGATTTTAGTAATGCTCTTCAAGTCATTAGGTTAGATGCCTGTTTTCAAACAGGAAAATGTCAGAAGTGATTCCTTTCAGGACTTTTTATTAAGCACCTCTTATTTTAGAAGTGCCCGAATTCATGATTTATAAACATCCGAATTTTGCAGAGGCAGGTTAATACCACGTGGGGGAGGGAGATCGGTGATAATATCTTAAAATAAAATCGCATTAGGAAATAGCTGATGAGTTTCTTTAACACTACATTCGGCACTTGTTAATTCAAATTAGATTACATTTGAGCCGATTTTTAACTGCCCCATTTGTTATAAAAATAGTAGAACTAATGTAATTTACTTAATATTACGCATAATACCATTTGGGAGTTATTGTTTTTAATCATTGCAGCAAGCGTTGTTAGGAAAAATGAATTAATTTTCAACGATCCACATTCTTAATAAATTATTTAAAATGGTCAAAATAAATTAAAAATCAATTGAGGTATCATTTACGTAATTTTTGTAAAAACTTTCCTTCCACAGCTGAAAAAAATTTCAAGGAATCTCGCATTATTTTTTCAAAAGGAAGTTCATTGGGTCCTTGATACTTTATTTCGCAATTAAGAAGATAAACGGTTCTCCTCGACTACCGTGCTGCCTCGCCCACTCTGTCATTCGTTGTGACTTATTAACTCAACTTTTTCGAAGAACTTTCGGAACAAATAACCTTTAGAAAACTGAGGTAAAGAGTTTCAGAAACCTTTTTGTTATTACATAAGATAAAAGGAAAAGAAAAAAAATCAGATGCAGAATGAAAGTAAGTAAATCAATGAGAAATCCCATCAAAGCTTTTGCCGATGGACAGATTAATGATTCGGCCATCCATCTCTTGACCGCCACTGCGTCTCCAGCAGAAAATCAGGGCGAAGCCTACATAAACAACATTTTATTTTTCTTCAACTTGTCCACTGGAGCTGATCTTTATCGGTTCTTACGTATGCGGTGTCATTCGTTGATTCGCAGAAACCTTTGATCCATTCGACAGCAGACGAAGGTCGTATTGCTGATTTCCCTACTGTGAACGGCAACGCCAATGAAATGTTTCTCAAATCGTTTTTCAAGATTATATTGTCGTCTCTCGTCGAATGTCGACAAGAAAATATTGGACGATAAATTTCCTTGCTATCAGTTTTTACAACGAATAGAAATTAAAAAGCTTTATTTTTACCTGGAAGTATTTGGCAAGTAATATCAATTAATATAGACGATGTAAAATCGCAAGCATTATTACGTAACGCATTTTCGGAGTATTCCGCTTTCGTAATTTTTTTTATAATTTATTCATTTGGGAAAAATTCACTATTTGTCAGCAAAAATTTGTTTTGGAATTATAAAATTTTTTTTAGCGATAACTATTTTTAAGTAAATGTTGAATGACACTTTGGAAACATTTTAGAACATCACTATTAAAAGTAATGGATAATCTCTGTCTGTTTCTCTTTTTTCTGCTCTTCGACGCATCAAAGCTCAGCAGGTCAAACCATTTAACGAAAATCTGGCATAAAAAACTTTAAAAAAAATCTCGGAACAATTTTTTAAAAAAAATTTCAATTAAAAATTAAATGAATTTGGCAATTTTTCTATTTAACTTTCAAAAATATTTACACACAAAATTAATTTCTGCATTATTTTAAAATAGAAAAATTGCCTTTCAATGATACGAATTAATTTATAAATTTTTTCTTAGTTGGATAATTGCTTACAAACATTTTTTTTTCGTAAGCTTCAAAGATGCATTTCGTCGCTGTAATAAAGTTAGAAATAAATTATCATAATGATTAATTGCCTTGCATCTTCAAGTTTTGACTTACCTGATTTTCTATTATTTGTAAAAGCTAAAAAAAAAGGGGATCGTTTATTATCTACGCTGCTTGCTTGTAAAAGAAAATAAAGTTCCAACATTATGAAAGATGGATTACGGAAAAATTACCTTTCCAAATGCTCTATGACGCTATAGGAATCGATTCTATTCAGAAAATTTTATTTATACAATAAATAAAGCAAGTAAAAGACTATCATGATATTATATCTATATCACAATTTAGAGGGTAAAGGTGAGGGAATATGAAATATTATAGAGAGAATCGTAAACGTTAGGAAATTCATTGCAGATTAATTAAATTAAACACAGCCAATGCTGCAATAAGCTAATCAAATCTAGGTAAGTAATTATAAAAATGTCAACTACTTTCAACGGAATTAGGGTGTTGATAATATGCATTTATCTACATAAGTGCAATTTCAATCTTCCGATTTCAATTTCGTTGTTAAAGAAGAATACATGCTTTTTTTTAATTTAAGGATGATTATAAGGATTTTTTATTTGAGAAAGTTTAACCAAACTATCTAATCAATTCAAATCTTGAATAATTGCAAAATCGTAGCAGTTTCTCTTGCACGATTACTCTCAGTTAGAAATCACTTGTCAACATAATAAGATTGAAATTTATTTATCATCCGCCTCATAATTTTTTTATTATAAAATGATTTAAGACTTAATACATTGATAATTCCTTATTCACAATAAAAGGTACATTAGCTTAAATAAATTACATTAAAGAATTGGCTTAGGTCAAAACAGTTATCAACATTTTTTTTCCAAAATGCAATTTCTAACAAAATTCTGATCATTAATTTTGCAATTTTAAATCTCTTTCACGGTAATAATCATTATTACCCTAAATTCCCAGGAAACTCAATAACGTATTAGAGTTGTATATATGTTTTGTATTTACAACCAATTATTTTTATTTCAGTGACATTGAATTGTCTTACAGTAATCATACAAAATTTAAAGGAAAATCTTTCTTAAAAACTTTTCATTATTTATGATATTTATCAATATTAAGTAAAAGCAATATTAAATACTAAATGGAAATTTTAAAAGCAATCATTTATGAACAAAATTGCGTATAAACATTTAAATTAATGTACCCCTTTCTAAAAAACTTGATTAAATTTTTTGAACCTATGTAAAGTCTTGCAACTTTGATACAACATAAATTTTATGAAGATTAAGCTTACTAACTTATTTGAAAAATTAAATTCAACAGATTTTCTGAAAATATATTTTGAATTTCATTTTTATTCAGAAACGATAGGTTTAGAGCACAAAAAATTAATTTGATATCAAATGTACGAAACAAATTTTTCATAAGACTGTTTTCCATTACCTGAAACTGGTCTGAAAATATTAGATTTAGTTCATCAGGTATTAAAAATTAGGTTTAATGTATCAAGTACTGATATTAGTTTCAAGAATTTTTTGATTTACTACTCAAACATATCTGTGTTTTAGGTTTAAAAATTAGGTTTAATACATCAAATACTGCTATTAGTTTCAAGAAATTTTTTAACTGCTTCTGTGACAGATCCTGTGTTTTAGTGTAGGTCACCTTGCAACTTAGAAATCGAAATACATCAGAAAACGGGACATCGAAGGTATAATGTTATTATTCTTTATTTCTTAGAAGAAAAAGAAATATAGATAATAATAAATAAAATATTATTAATTAATATTAATAGTTGTAGATTTATATTCACCGAGTAGATTTATATTTTATTATTTTATTGAATTTAAGGAAACATAACTCTCCTTATATAATTTTTTTGTAATTTGAATATTGAAATAACACATTTTTTGTGGTAACAGAGGACATAAAAATCTGGGTTATATTCGCATGGATTAGATTGATATTTAATTGTTTTGTTCAGAAAACTGCGGATTGGTATTAAAATTTCACATTCATTATAAGAATTTAAATATTAAGAAAATGAAAAAAAAAAAAAAATGCTTACAAACATTTTGATTCCTGATTTTAACTCAATAATAATTATCAACCAGCGATAAACAATTGGCACCACTACTTTTCTTTTTATCTAAGCAAAACTTTAATTGCCTTTTTTTCACGATTAAGAATTTCTGCATTTTTCCCTTAAAGAAATTGTAGTATGCAAAATAACTTTCAAACTACAGATTGATTTATAAAAGTACAGCATTTATATTATGCATCTTTTTTTTTTAATCATTCCTAAGAAAGTAAAAATAATCGGTCTTCTTCTTTTTATCCACAAATGTTACTACGTGAATTGCTGTCAGGCAAACGTGAGAAATACTTTATAGTAACGGCAGTTCTCACGTTCACCTGAAGATAGATAACGAATTAGAATTATTGTGAACTGAATTTCCAAAACGTCAGTTTTCTACCTGTATTGATAATGGACTCGTCTTACTTACAAAATGTCCACTCAATCAAAGTTATTACAGTGATCTATCATGTAAAAGGGGGAAGTATGAATAGACTCCAAGCTGATTCACCTGTACAGAGAGTTCCCTCACCGTGGGAAAGGCTGCGGGGGAGGGGCATGGATTCCGGAATGAGAAGGGGACTTAACCCTTTTGGGACATTTTTGTATAGTGTTTCAGTCCAACCAAAAACTACAAGAGAGGCAGAACCTCTTTAGTCGACAGGAAAGACGACTCTTGTCCGAATGGAGGGATATCTTTAGTGAGCAGATATCTACAGAGGAGATGGAGGGCATACCTCTACAAAACGTATTTCCAGAAAATACAGAAAACATATATCCACGTGGCATGTTTCCTGCAAATGCAGGAAACACACCTTCAGATGGAGTATTTTCAGCAAGTGCAGAAAATACGGCTTCACCTTTCTCATTTCCAGTGGAAAATATATCTTTCGGTGCAGCATTTCGAATGGCAAACTTGTCCTTAAATGACGGGCTTCCTCAGCAGGAAAGTGAGTACTCTTCTTTTTTTCTTTCCTTCATATTAATAGAATCTATTATTGAAATTTGTAAATATATTTGTTCAAAGAAAATATTCATTAATTGTCTATTTTACAAAATAAGCAATAACAATAATAAATAAATAAATGAAAGCGTTATAGTATGGGAAAAAAAGTAACGTATTTTTCAGAATTGCATTTCTATAATTTCTTCGAGAAGTTTCTTTGAATTCATTAAGTTGGAAGTTCAGTTCAAATGCATATTGATAAACTTACGGAATTCTACATTTTCCTGTCGTTATGCTTTAAAAATATTTTATGTCCTTTTGGCTGTAAAATAAATGTAATATTTTTATATGTTATTTTTAAAAAATAACAAACAAAATATTGGTGTAATGTTTTTTTTTTTCTTTCCTTCAGAAAATTATATAAGCATGGATGTAAGCAAGTATTTTTATCTATCGGAATAGTTTTTGACAATAGTTTATGATTAAGTTATTGTGTGAAAATAATTTCACCACGATTTCAAACTATTGAATTTTTTCTGATAATAAAGTTAATTGGTGCGACATTTTTCTGTATTTCAACAAAAATCTATAGCAATCATTTAAACATTTTTCTTTAAGGTCAAATAACTTCTTTGTTTTCTAGATAATTTCCAAATTTTAATCTTATTTCTGTATTTAAAACATAAAAATTTGTGTAATTAATTAGTTGAGTACAATTTTGAAGAAAAAAAAGCCGTGGCTTTTTTTCCCTGCAATTTTATAGAGTAATTGCAAATAAGACGCTAGTGCAAGAGGTAATAAATATTTGTCACGTGAATTTTTTTATTTATCTTTCTAATATTCGTTTAATAGTCTGGCGAATTGTTTAAGACAAAGAATAAAACGGAAATATAAAAATTACCACTTTTAAGTGCATAGTAGTTTCAAAAATTCAGGCATTATGAAATAAATACTTGATAATCTAGATTATATGTATAAACCTAGAAGCATTTATACCATTTATATAACAATGAAAATGAGTGTCACAACGTCCATTTCCACAAATGTTTTAATCATTAAGCTGCTCAGTAAGTTTAATTACTTTTTTTATTTAATCAGTAAAGATGATTCAAGAAACCGTTGTTTTGTTCCCCTTCTTTAAAGACATGTTTAAACTGAAATCTGTTGGCTTATTAAGTTTTATTACACTAATTATTGAAATTAACAGGTCTTGATAAAATGGAACACAATCCATAGATACACTGGATAAGCTGCTTGATTTAGTATAAAACAGTGTTTCTCAACTTTTTAGTATTCACGGCCCAATTTTCAATCATAATTTTCATTGCCCCCCCCCTCTCCACCACATACAATAAAATGTATACAATAATAATGTATTTTGAGTATTTTGGAGCTAACCCTACACTACAACCTTAATTTTAAACTTTACAAATTATTAAGAATACGGAAATTTATTGACATTTTGCAACCCCGATCTTCAGCATTGAGAAAACAAGAATCCTATGCCTTTTTATTGCTATTGTGCCCCGCCATGTCGTGCATTCTCACGGTTTTGCGAGAAGTTTCGATTTGTCTGGTCAGCTTAAAAGTTAAGTTAGGAACGTGCGCAGATGTGAACAAACGTTTTCTCAAAAGGAGAAGGAGCAAGTTGTATGACGCCAATTTCAATTCCAGACAATCTAATTCGAGTCGATTCTTCTATCGCTATTGAATCTATTCTGAATATGTGTGTTATATCTATTTTTGTGTAATTGCAATTCACCGTATTAAATATTCATAGCAGCAGATTTATGCAGAATCATGGATAAATTTTTAAGCCGGCGTAAGCGAGCATTAGACGATAGACAAGCATCAACAAGTACACAGACGAGAGTGGTTCCGAAAATAAAATCAAGAAAATATTCTCAAGAATACTTAAATTTTGAATTCACTAGTACTGAAGTAAATGAAGAAAGGCCCCTGTGTATCATTTGCTCAAAAATGTTGGCAGCAGACAGCATGAAACCTAATAACTTAAACGACATTTGGAAACGCTTCATAGTGAGTACGTAAACAAACCCAGAGAATTCTTCGAATTAAAATTAAAATCATATGAAAAGCAAAAATCATTGTTTTGAATGAATGTCTGTGAATGAAAAAGCTTTAATTGCCTCTTACAAAGTTTCATATAAAAAGGCCTGATGTGAAAAACCTCACACCATTGGTGAAGAGCTTATTTTGTCAACCTCAATTTAAAACAATTGCAGTCTATACCTCTTTCAACTGATACTGTTGCCCGTCGAATTGCTGATATATAGCTGAAGATGTAAAGTGTCAGCTTTTGTTGAAGTTATGTGACAAATTGTTTTCAATACAACTCGATGAGGCAACAGATAGTAATAAAGATGCTCATTTCATTGCCTGTGTTAGATTTTGACATTTGTCAGTAGTGGAAAAATTACTTTTCTGCAAACCAATAGAACACAAAGCAGCAGCACCCGCATTATTTGCTATCTTAAATGATTTTATGGACGAGGCAAACATAGAATGGAAAAATTGCGTCGGAATATGCACCAATAGTGCTCGTTCCATGTCCGGAAGATTCCAAAGTATTCAAGCACTTGTGAAACAAAAATCGCCACAGTGCGTCTGAACACATTGCATGATCCACAGAGAAGCTGTGGCTTCCAAAGAAACGGGTTCTGGTTTGGATATTGTGTTAACTACGGTTGTAACAGTAGTAAATTATATAAAAATGAGAGCCCTGAAATCAAGAATCTTTTCCTCACTTTGTAAAGACATGGGTGCAGTACATTCAGTGTTACTATTTTATTGCGAGGCAAGATGGTTCTCACGAGGGAAATTTTTGAAACTTGTTTATGAATTAAGAGAAGAAATCGCCGTTTTCCTAGAAGAAGAAAATACACCGGGAGCTGAGAATATTCGCGATAGTTTATTTGTGATGAAATTGAGCTTCATGGTCGACATATTCGAGAAATTAAAAAAACTTGAATCTTCAACTTCAAGGAGCAAATACATATATATTGGATACGAGTGATAAAGTTAATGCTTTTTGTAGGAAATTGGAATTGCGGAGCAGAAATTTAACTGCGGAGCAGAATTTTAAAAAACTTAACAATGTTTGCAAATTTGAATGATTGTATTAAAACTTACAAGGCTGAAGAACAACATGTAAAAGTTGTTTTTGTACCCATTGAAAATCATTTAGCAATGCTAGGAAAGGATTTTAAAAAAGTACTTTCTTGCTGACGACAAACTGATATCAAGTTACAAGTGGGTGAGGGATCCATTTCAAAATACTCCCAATGGTCTCTCAATTGGAGAGGAAGAAACCTTCATAGACTTCACAGCAAGCGGCGAAACGAAAAGACAATTTAGTAATAAATCACTCTTTGCACTAAAAACAAGGGCATTTCGCATTCTACTACCATTTTTAACATCTTACCTTTGTGAAACTGATTTCCTGAGGTGGCTTCTTTGAAGACAAAATATAGATTTCAGCTAAATACAGAAAAAGAACCGAGAGTATCTATTTCTAATATTAAACCCTCCTTCGAAAAACTTTGCTCTACAAGACAGGCCCAAGAAAGTCACTAATAATTATTAAATTTGTTTTTAATTTAGTAAGTTATTTTAATTTAATAAGCTAATTATTAAATATGTCGAAAGGTATTTTGTATTGTATGTTTGTGTGTTCTTTTCCTTTCAGTCACTTAATCAATTTTTTAAAATAACATTTTCTTTTGGATATGCTCGCGCCCCCCCATTAATGTTCTCGCGCCCCCCCTAGGGGGCGCGCCCCACAGGTTGAGAATCACTGGTATAAAAACTATGTGTATTTCATTCTGAATAAAAGTAATCTTATATTTTACTCGGCAATATTTAAAAACAATAGAGCGATTCTTAAACATATACGCTGGTTTCATTTGCTCTTAAATATATGTGATTTTTTTATTACAATCTTTTATGCTCATATAGCAAATAACAAGTAAGCTCAAACTCAAATTGAAAATCATTCCTTTTGTTAAAATGAGCAACTTCAGTGGCAGAAACTTATCGAGAGAATAATAGAGAATTAGAACTAATTATAATCCACTGAATCAATGATCAAAAAACTTGAAAATTCAATGATTATTTAAATTACAAATCACGCTTGCGATAATAGAGAGAAATTTAGTTATAATCAATTTGCAGAAAAATCTGGTTAAATCTATTATAAATATTTTTTTCTGTTGTCATTTAACATAAAGATTTTTTTTACACGATTAAAATATTGAGAATCAGAATCGCGATGTATAAAGGTGTATCTATGCTTTTCCTAACAAAGTAAGTAAATAAATAATAGTTTGAAAATCAGGTTCAAATTTACCTTTCGTGGGTGTTTGCTAGTGTTTTGTGAAAATTATAAATTTAAATAATGAAATGGAACACAATCAATCAATAAATAAATACACAGGATAAGTTGCTTGATTTAGTATAAAAACTATATATCTCATTCTGAATAAAAGTAATCTTATATTTTACATGGAAAATCTTTTATTTTATTCCAAAAGGAACTAATTGGTGCCCTAAATATGTTATTTTAGAGAAAAAGTACTTTAGCTTTAAAAAAAATTAGAATTATCAGTATATATTCCAAGCAACTACTTATTTAATATTTGTAAATTTAAAATTATTAATGTTATTTAGAATAAATACA
Source organism: Argiope trifasciata (assembly GCA_026543055.1). Classification (NCBI taxonomy): domain Eukaryota; kingdom Metazoa; phylum Arthropoda; class Arachnida; order Araneae; family Araneidae; genus Argiope; species Argiope trifasciata. The sequence goes on along the minus strand of JAPMOQ010057505.1, from coordinate 906,875 downwards.
ATATTTTTCTTAAAACCTAATAAGCATTTTGATTGTTGAAGAAAAAAAGTCCTTTTTAAATCTATATTCTTTAAATGACAATATTTAACCATCAGTTAGTGGATCATTATACTTGCAACAATCATCCTTTTGGCTAAATCTTTATTTTTATCCATTTTTAAATTAAGATTTAATGTATAATTTTAAGTAGGATGATATTTTATTGATAGTAATCAATAATACCTTTTATTCCATTTCAAAATAATTATAATAATAATTGTCTTCGATGTGATAAAATGTAATATGAAAAATTTCTCAAGTCAGATTACTTTTAATTCTTACTTTAATCAAATGCAGCGAAAATATCACGATACAGAAAAAAGTGTTGTATTATCATAAGCATCAATTTTGAATATTTTTTTTCATAACTTCGTAACACATTTTCATCAATTGATTACTGTTCCTTACAGCAAATTACTTAACCAAAAGACTAAAGTAAGGCGATTCATAAAAAAATATTGGAATGCAATTTATAATATAAATTTTTTTAACTTCCGAAGAATGATACAAATAAAATGAAAAAATTTCCAAATTTTTAAATATTTAGCTTTTAATTATATTTTTAAATATTTTATAGCAATTAATTTTCAAATGCCAAATTCAAAAGTAACCTTAGAAATACTTGCTTCAAAAGAAATAATGATAACGCAAAATGTTTGTTTAGGGCTCCACTTATAATGTTTATACAGTTATAAAGAAAGTATTAAATAAAATATTTTATTTTAAAAAGTCGACTCAATTTTTACAACCAAGACAACATAACATGGTTATGAATTCATTCAAATTGTTGACACCAAATTTTAAATTTTAATATGTAAATTAATTTGAAAGTAACTCATAAAATTGTTTTGCAATGCGAATAGTTAAAGAAGAGATAAGCTTCATTCTTGGCATGATAAGAAATGTTTTATATTAAGTGATGCTAAGTCCTGAAGTATTTCTGTTTCGAATCGTATTTCCGCCTAATTTCTTTAATGTATAATTTTCCTTCAAAAATCAGTTAAGAATTTATATGATTTGTTTGATTGATTAATAATGCTATAAATGTAGATTTTTCTTCTGATTTCCCTTCTTAGAACTTTTTAACTCTTTTCTTTTCCTTAAAAAAATATTATTCAAGTATAATGAAAATTATGTTGCATTAAATTTTGTTTGAAGTCTTAACTTTAAACTAGAAGCTAAAGGCTTTTTAATATAATAACTGGCACTGTGCATTATTTCTAAGAATAGAAAATTGGAAACTTAATGCTATTTGTTTCTGTTTAGTATATATATATATATATATATATACATCTCTCTCATACTATAACAAATAATTCGCTAGGTTATTTTTTTTTTACCTTGATCATTTCTCTGCCCACTTATGTTAGATTTTTTTATGAAATGCTTCCTGAATTCAGGAAGAAAAAAAAAAAAATGTGAAGGTCACTACACTCACCGTGAACGGACTTCATTAAAAATTTTATTTGCGTTTCGGAGGTCTCCAGTACAATACACTTTATGCTGAATAAGTCTGTTATAAAAGTATTGAAAAAAGAACCTTCAGCGGTCAATAACCGAGTACAAAACAATGTAGTAATATGTCGACGACAACATCTGTTTACTGTGAAGTATGACACATTATTCGGAAGCTATTGTCGGTAAATATTCAACAATAACCATGTTACGCAACATTGTTGACGAAAGCGGCTTAAAAACGAAAATGTAATCCCTGCACTTCTCCGTTATTTTTTATTATTTAGTTGCTCTTTTAATGGAGGGGGGGGGGAGAGAAAAAGAAGAGCACTTGCCCCTTCCAATGGCAGATGTCAATGCTACCAGCCATTCGTAACGCATTTCGCACTCGGTTGGTATGTTACCGCGTTCCGAGTTACGCCTTCGATATCCTCTCATTGGTCACTACTGAGAAGTAGGCAAGGGCATATTTCCGTGACGTCAAAAAATGACGTAGGAATGACGCTTGCGCAGTAGGGGTGGTAATTTGATGGTTGAGGCGTGAGCGAGTCTCGGCTTAGTCGAGTTCGAACAGCTAACAGTGCTGCGGTGGAAGGGCTGCTGGTTTGTTTAGAGCATCAGGATTATATTTAGTGGTTGCTTTTTGTTGTTGTTGCGGCCCTCCTACGATTATCTTATTACGTTATTCAAATAAATGATAAATCGTTTTATCCTTTTTCCCTGATGCTAAAGGATTGTCAAGAATTTTGTATCGGACTCTTGTGAAGATTACTGAATATTATACTTTTTGTAAAGTGAAGTAACTGATTGTAGCCGCATATGAAAATAATATCAAGAAAGTTTGAATAATTTTTCCTCCTGGATTCCATAATTTACAAAGTTTCAAATCTGTTGGGAACCACTGGTGAGTGCACTTTGTGAATTTTTGACAATTTTATACGTAATGCATTTTTTATTTGTTTTAATTTTTTTAGGATAAAATTTGTTTACTACACAATATTTTTACTGAAACAGTTTCAAACTTTAAAAAAATTACCGTCATTTTTTTCAAATATGTTTATATCTCTACTTTGCCCCAAAAGCAATGTAAAATACAAAATTAACATCTGAATAACAATCGGATGTTTTGTAATAATATTTCTATTTTTCCTAAATAATATCCAATTATATAATTTATTTGATTGTAACATATCCATTAGAGGAAATGCACTCCAATTTGATATTATATTTATCCAGAACTACCTAGTTAATTTTTATAAAGGATTCATCTATTTGATCACTGTTGTATTTTCATATTTTGATTTTCTATCAAAAAGTTGAATCTCAAAGGGAACATTTAATATTTCTGTGACAGTCTACAATAACCATCACCAAAATGCAGAATAATGCAATAATATTTTTACTATACAAAATGAGCTGACATCTTGAATTATGGAAATTTAGATAATATGAAATATCATTTAAATGAAAAAAAAGAAATTCTAAAAGCCCATATCTCTGTTATAGCTTGCAAAAAAAAATTATATTGTTTTGTTTGATTGTTTATTTATTGTAGTTTATTAGGTTCATATAATTTACATTTTAATATTGACGATAGGAGATTAAATGCTCAAGACAATTCAATTCAGTAAATAAACTATACACAAATTAACGATAAATAATAACTCTGACAAAAGAAGTTAAATATTCATATTGTAATAAAATTTGGCTGTTTTAAACTTATTTATTTTCAAATCATTTTATATTTATGGTGCCGTCATAAAGGTGTTTTCTGCCTGAAATAGCTTGGTGACTCATATTGAAAAATGTCCTATTATTTTTGTGAAACAAAATGAATGCAATGAAATATTAATACTAATAAGAGAAATGAACGCAAAAAAGTACCTGTACTTAGGACAACATAAGTTTATAAATGCAATAAATAAGGAACTATTGTTTAAACGATTATACTTTATAAAAAATATAAATGGGAATGATTCATAAAATTATATATCATAGCGTATGTCTTATATGACTACGTCAAAAAGTAGATTTTTTGCTGAATTATGAATTATTGTTATTTAATATTCTTAATGTTTGAATGAATTTCTTTATAAAATTGCTGGAATTTTATTTTTATTTTTTTGGAAATTACACTGATTTTTATATTTGCATTTACATTCGTTTTAATGGGGTTTAATGTCTTTAGATGATATTTTCTCAAATATACAATACTATAGAATTTTCTTATGAAAAACTTGATAAAATAAACTGCAATACATAATTTTCGTTCAAAATCGGTATTATGACTTCTCAACGTGCTCTGCGTTTCCTGAACTAGAGAATAAGCTATCCATTCATTTAGAAATATTTTATATAGGTATGTTAGGGCATCAGAATATGAAAAAAAAATGAAAATTTAATGTTATTAATAAATCGAGTACTAATATTTAAAAAATAATATAAATACAGCTTAATTTTTAATTTAGGAACTAGATAAAGTATTCCTTAAAATATCTGCAAAACTGTAAGTCAATCATTTGATAAACCTCTAAAATAAGCGATTTTGGTTTTATACCTCTTTTTAGCTTAAATTCTTTTTTCGAATTTACAAAAAGCTTTTGGTGCTTAATTAATATATTTTATTTTTATAGATACTTTTCAAACTTTTTTATGCAAATAATCAAAAATATAATTGTTTTCGAACGTTTTGCAAAAAATTCATCCCGAACATCGTCACATACTTTATAGGTATTGTTGTGTTAAAGGTGGGAAATTTTCTTATATCTGTCGCATTATTCCTATACTTCCCCACCACTCCGTTGTAAAAGTGAATCCTCTTACAAAAAATGGCAGGTGAAGTTTTAGAAATTCAATGCATTTTGAAACAAAAATCATGAAATGGTGTATACAATTTATACATTATATTCCGGAGACAGTTTATCTCTTCTGACAGTCTAGCTTACTGACTTCAAAAATCACGTGGAAGTCGATTTCTCCCGAGGGTTCCTAATGGCAAGTCACGGGCAAGTTTGTTTGCTGAAATGGTTTTTCAATGATCTGTTCTGTTGTAAGAATAAGTGAAAAAAGAAAAAATTCTATTCCATAATGCAAGGCTAGAGGAATTGTGAGTGCAAAGCACTGAAAAGTTTTTTACATAAAAAAAAATTAACAATTACATAGTTGTTCAATCCAAATGACTAAACAAACATTTGGTTTTCATGTAAATGCATGTTCCAAATTATATATTCATAGAAAATTTTGACTATTAATTTTATTTATCAAACAAGGCTTCAATAAATGATATCTAACTAAAAATTAAGATTTACTCAAGTTAGCATATCTAATAATATGAACAGATTAATTCTGTTTTAAAATATAAGCATTTAAAATCTATAATGACAAATTTTCATTACCCTATGAGAGTTATAAGGCTTCTTTCAGGAGCATTCTACATTGCACACTTCTCCTTTCATATTGGTCTTTACAATCTAGCATTTAGCCAAATTGAAATTCCGTAAGTTCAGTGAGCTTTTTAATGTTTACTGCAAGTGAGTCTTATTATCGTCAATTATGTAATTGACGAAGAAATTGAAATTTTGCAGTAAACATTAATTTCGCATTAGGCTTTCCTATGTGTGGGAATAACTGTTAGGATAAAAGCTGTGGGACGACTTTTTAATACTTTTGATTATTTTATCTTTTATGCAAAAACAGATATGTGAAAAGGTAATTGGGTTAACTACTGTATAAATTATCTCTATGTTTGCAATAACTAAATTCTACTCCTGATCAATATTACAGTTAAATCTCATTTGTCCTAATGAACTTATATTAAGAATAAATACTATTGGAAAATGTGTAGAAACGGAAATTTCTTTTTTATGGTAATATTTCGTAAAAGAAAATATTTATTTATTTTCAACAAAATTTATAAATATATTTGAATATTCCGATAAAAATTTTCTAATTTCTTTCTTATTTAAATTTGATTTTTTTTTCTTGATGCATTACGATTTTTGATACATTTTTCTTGATGACTATTACGATTTGCTATTAAAAATATAAGTAATTATATGCCATTCAAAATCATAACTGTCCTTTTTCTTCTTTGATAATTAGAAATATAAATTCTTGCATTTTAATTTTATCTAGCAAACAAGTGATTTCTTACACTTGACACTTGATTTCATTAGTAAAAATATAATTAAAATTAAATCTCTAATTTAAAAAAAACTACAAGAAAGTTTAGTTAAAAATTAAAAGAATTGTTTCCATTGATCATCAGAACTATTGAGACAGAAAAATTTATCCCAGTGGTTATTTTAAGAGTCTTTTCCAAAATAATCTATGCTTTAAACTATGTTTTTATTAAATACGATTTTAAAAGACACCATAGATAAAAAAATATCCAAAAGAAGAAGAAAAAAAAAAACTTTGATGAAAGGTAGAAACTCTATTCTCTTTTTGTACATAGAACTTTACCCTTAATACCTTTACACAATTTTACACAAATAAAAAATTTAGTACGCAGTATTCACCCACATTAAATATAAAATGAGCAAATTATGTGAGAAAAAAGGCATATATATATGTGTGTGTGCCTTTTTTCACTTTAAGGAACAGATATATTTTTCTTGAAAATAGTCATGGAAAAAATCGATACTATTTAAACTTTTTCCAAATTTTAATGTCGGTAATATATTTATAAAATTAAAAAGATCAGTAATTTTAGTATTCTGCTCTGATTCTGATATTATATTAGAAACTAAAGTATTTTCAGAATGCGAATTTTTTTCAAATTTATATTTAGATTTTTTTGTGCAAATTTATATTTAGTAATACTAGAAATTATATTTAGTGTTACTATTAGCCATTGTTAGCATACTTTTATTTTTTAAGCTTATATTGGTATTCTGCATAATGGACTATTTCCAAAAATCTCCTGGTGCAGATTTTCTCAAATATTTTTAAAAATTCGTATTTTTTTTTGATAATTTCTTAAAAATTTCGGCAACAGAAAAACTATTATTACTTTTTATTTATTAATATTGTCCAAAACTACTGAAAAAGCAAAACAGGTTAAAAGAATTTTTATTTTACCAAAAAAAGAAAACTGAAAAATTCCAAGTACTCATTTGTTAAATAAGGGTTATTGTTCCCTGAGCACTCTATATCTGACTTTTGAAGTTTTATCTATTTGATAATAAGCATTTTTTTAAATCTATTGTCCCTTAATTATATTCAATTTTTAATAGTCCTAATAATTGAAGTCGAAAGATACTTTCGTGGTTGTTGTAATTCATTTGTAATATACAACTACACAATAAAAGTATTTTAATTTTTAACAGTGATATGATAATTTAAAAAGATTACTCCATCATCACCAATCTATATAAGAAAATTCATATTGAAAATTTTCAATTATGGTAACATTTTGTCAAGCACTGACAAACAATTTTAATGCTTCAGCAATTTCTTACATATAAGCAGCATATATGCAATTTCTTACTATTGCTTAAAAGTTTTATAGCATTTGTTCCGTTGTATTTCTTTTTGAAAGTTGATAAAAACATTTTAAAATAATTTTTCAGGTAAGCGATAATGAATTTGATAAGATCTCTAATTAAGCATTATTCTTAAAAGTTAAAAATATTTGAGACCAACTATATCACAAATGTCTAGAAAAGAAAGTAATTGACTTGATTAATTGAATTTAATTATCATCATTATTTTTGAATTTGTGGAATAAATTAATTCCCTCATACTATAGCTCAAGTTATTTAATTTTGGGTTGCTTTCCGAGTATGAAAAGTTGAGATAAAAATTATTTCATAGTTTTTAAAGAAATCTACAAAAAGTTTACATGGTCTTAAAAAAATTTCATTAAGATTCCGAATTTTCTATAGTTTATTTTAATATAGTTCCTTGACTATAATTTTGTTATAAACTGTAAACATAAATATATAAGAACTTAGAAATTTAGAAAAGATGCTGTTCCTTTGGCTTCTATATCATTTCCATCTTTTGGAATTTCTAATAACTATTTAGATTATTTTGAGAATTGATGACAGTAATAACATGAATGTTGTTCACACCGTGAAGAACCTTTTGTTGTGGAAAACAAAGCTTATCTCACAATCTTGATCAGTAACGGTTTCCATTTCTGATCCACGTGGAAGGGTTGGTTGCGTATTTAAATATAGTGAATCTGAAGTATGTGGTATGCATAAATTAGAATTATCTAGCCAACCAAGTAATGCTTTTATCATTTGGATGAAACGCTTCATCGTTTGACTAACCAGCTGGAAAAGATTTTCCTGACAAAGTTAAGCCTTTCGAGTCAAAGAATGCAAATAGGACAAAAAGGGTTAGCTCGTGTTACGGAATGAAATGAATCGTGCTCGCCTCACGCTCCACGATAAGCATTTCAGTTTAAAGTAAAGAGATACAAGCTCATAGTCAGTCGCATTGACCGATTTTGTTTGACAATTTTCTTAGATGTCGAAACCAAAGCCTGTATTCAATTTTGCCATGTAAAGCTTTTATTATTATTATTATTATTATTGCTGTTTCCTAAATTGCAAAGTTTGTAAGCTTCGTGGAAGTGAATTTAAATCCATAAATGCATATCAAGTTCAAAAATTGAAAAAAACCTCACGTACGTAAATCATTTCAAAATGCTTGAAGTAAACAGATTGCAAATAGAAAGAGAAAAAAGCAGAAAAAAAATTGAATTGTATATATTGTAAAGTGTTCAGACATTTTGTGTTTCAATAATAATAATAATAATCTTTAAAAAAATTATTTTCAATTATTAAAGCACAAATCACATTTGAAAACAGATAATAAAATACTGTATAAAATAAATAATAATAAAAAAATACCATAATCATAATGTAAAATAGCTTATATTATCTTATGAAAACAATTGTTGGTATAATTTAAATTTAAAAAACATTTATTGAAACCACAATAAATGTAAAAATGCTATATCCTAATAATAAAAATAAATCTACGTGTCTTTGAGTTTTGCCGCTCCATAGGCTAAACTGTTTGATCAGGAGCTATCAGTCAAGAGAAGTAAATATGATTTGGAAAGGTGCATCTTTGAATTATATTTTCAAAATCTTTAAAATTTTAGTTAAGCGAAATTTTTGAAATTTTTTCGCAATAATTTTCAAAAATATTGTACCATAAAAAAGTTTTTTAATATCATTTTAAAAATTCAAAAATTATCTTTCAAATTATACCATTTTTTGTCATACGATTTGTTTCTATCATTAAGGATTTTTTAATAATATTTTACTATATGTACATATATATAATAACATTAGATCAAATTATTCCTCTCCAATAAAAGTTCAACAATTCATAGCAAAATCAAGTGGTCTGATTATATATAAGATAAAATTATAAAAAAGTCACTATGCTAAATTATTCATATTCATATTACCTATAAATATTTCGTCAATTATATGAAACGTTAAAATGGAAGAATAATTAAAATAGGAAACTTATCATAATATTAATATTATATAATATTAATAATATATCAAGTTCGTCATTTTCGATTTTTTTTTAAATTTTGTAATTAGAGCAACTTTTTACAAAATAGAAGCTTTTCTATTTCATAATCATATATCACTTTAATTTAATAAAATTCTTAGTTAATTATTAATTAAAAAATTTTAAATAATTTTTTTGTGTGTGTGTCAGATCCTGACTCAAAGAAAATATAAGATTTTTTAGTAAAGGGCCCTTTCCTTTTATGGTTTAAATATTGATCATAAATGAAATCCTTTTCAATTTCTCTCAGCAAAATCCTTCATTAAAAAACAACCAAAATTTCAACTGTCTACTACAATTTAGAGAAAGATGGCGAAAAAAACCTACAGTGATTTATAAGAATCTGTTTGGTTTCTTTGAATGCAATCTATCAAGAAAATATATTTTAATAAAAGGAGTTTATTTATTTCTGGATTTTAAAGATTATTTGTTAATGAGTTTGAATGATATATTTAAGAGAAAATAATCTGCAACAGCTCATATAGTCTTCGGTTTTGTTTGTGGTTTTGAGTACTTTCCTTTAAAAAAGTATTAATGTTATTTAAGGGACGAAAATTGTTAAAAAAATATTTAATATCCTTAACATATTTATTATCCTAGAGACTTTATGGTCTAATAAATAAAATTAAGGTAAATCAAAACTCTGGTGCAAAATAATGAAAATAATTCAAATTTTTAGTTCAAGATTCTTTAATAAGTTTATAAATAAATATTAGAACTGAGCGTTTTCAGAATTTTTTGCTGATAAAATTAAACGAAAGAAGTTTGTTGCTTTTACTGATAGTTTCAAGTTCGTTTACAATTCATGCAATTATCATTTTCCATTCATAATTGTAATGTCTTTAATTGTTGAATTTTAATGCATTAGAATAAAAACTTTTGTCATAAATTTATACAAAGACGCTTATTTGAAAATATGAACTGAATTATATGCATTAGCCTCTTGCAATGCTCTAATAACGTGAGAATATAATTCAGAAGAATAACAACTTGTTGCCTTCTGCGTACATATTTTCTCATGCCTTCAGCTAAATCCATTAAAAGATTAACGCCTTCTTCCTAAATTAATGCATATGTCGAGAAAAAATGGTTTTTATTCTGACAGCAATTAAACATCAGTAAATCAGGCATATTAAAAGAAATGGAAAAAAATGCACAAACGCACACACATACACAATATCACTTGGGAATTTGTTTTTTAACAAGACCAATGAAATTTCTGACTCTTATTATTTATCTCCATTTTTCCATTTCATTTTGCACTGAACCTACATGACTGAATTTCATGGATTTGTTTTCTTTTTATAAAACAAATAATGGAAACAAAATTGTGGGTGGATTTAAGAGGCATCACAAAGTTATAATTGTATAAACGATGTTTAGTAAATAATATATCTGAATCATATATAAAATGCGTTAAGGAGAGTAAATAGTTCATAAATCTAAAATAAAAGCTCAAATTAATTGCTCAAAATTCTTTAAAATAATTCTTTTCATAATGTATAAGCAATTAATGAAGCGGATGATATGTTAGTGTTACTTATCCTGTCGGTACTGCTGCGTTCAGTGATGGCGGGGTGGTCAGCTGTATACAAAAAGTGTTTACTTGTAAGCAGAATAGAAAACTGATAATAAAAATCTTGCTGTAATTATTTTATTCGGTAATACAGAAAATACATAATTAAATATATCATGAAATAAAAATTTGATATCAACCCCTTGAAGTTGAATTTCTGACAAAGTTGAATTTTATTCAAACATTAATTAGGTATAAATAACAAAAAATTATGTTAAATAACAAAAAAGATGTTCTTTTAGCAATGTATCTGAAACATTTATCAATTATAATAATTTTTAATGGGATCCTTTTATCGAATTTTTTATAAATTATCATCTTTTTATTGATTTTGTATTATACAAGCAAATGAAACTTAAAGTTTTGACTAACTCGCTTGATTCAGTGATATAAAAGTTTATTTATAGCTTCACTGAGAGAATATAAAAATTTTATTTTTTCAATACGATTTTTTCTTCGCATTTTAATCATTTTATTGTAACTATAAATAGTGTGATAATTTTAAAAAGTAAATCATCACGTTTAAAATCTTTTCTTAGTAGGTAACGTATGATATTATAACTAATCTATAAAGAAATTTTCAAAAATTAGCTTCATTAATATTTGTCTGAAAGGTCATGCCATTTTAATATTAAACTAATTTGATTCTGCATGAAAACATGGTTAAATTATACCCATATTTTAAGCGAATAGTTGAAAAGTCTAATAGTTGAAGTAATGTTACATGGGCTTGGCTTATTTTCAATCTGCTTCCAAGTGTTAATGCCAAATCATGAAAGTTTGAACGCATAATAACAATTTATTTTAAGATTAATAGCATATGAAAATTATTTAGGATATGAGAAACGTAGAAGACTAAATTATAAGGTTGTTCATGTTCATATTTAAGATTTTATTTTATTTCCAGAAATTTTTTATTTATATTGTAATTGCTATTTTAATAAAAAAAATTTAAATGAACTTTTTATGCTTACTTTAAATCTTTTATTTGAAAGAAATTGAAGTTACATGTGTAAATTTTAGTGCTTTAAATATCCGCTTGCTTGCTATAAAATTGTTTTCCATAATTTCACAGCTCATTTTTGATTATTTTGCACAAATAAATTTAGAGATTCAAGGTCACACTTTTTTGAACGCATACATACTTAATTATTATAATTCCCACAGTCTCCGAATAGCTGCTCATAAAGCTCTTATTATAATACTTTGTCTGCCATCATTTGGCAAAGGTAGTATTTTGTTCGTACATAAACAGAGACAACTGACAGTTGCAGAACATGCGTTGTCCTCATTTCTTGTAAATCCACCCGAAAAATAACATTTCTCCAAATGGTAAAAAATAACATCTTTGTATCCTTGGCGTGAGTTTTCCATGCCTCCCCCGGTATGGTCTTAATGTCAGTCGCAGCTCCTTTCCCGGCGTCGCGAGTGATAATCCCTGTCGGGTAATCTCGGTGTTTTTATTCCTGCACCCCATCCCTTTTGCACGGAACGGAATTTAATTCTACCGCAGGCGGAGTTTTACGGGAGCACACCCCGGCTTAATTCGAAATCGAACGGAGGGAGGTCTTTTCAGACGGTCAGGGTGAGGAAAGAACATTATTTACTTACTGCTCTCCGTGCTTTCATTGAAAACAAGTGGCCGCTAATGTCCCTACGTGTGTTTAAATTGTCTCCCACACTGCACTAAGTGGTCTTAAATGGTGGCGTGTTATTCAGTAGATGTTTTAGCTGGTGATCAGACGTTGCTTACTTAGTTCTTACATGGCGATGAGAGGAACGATGTATTTGAAGCAGTGTTCCATAAGATAGTGCAAAATCTGGGAATATTCAGATGATTGCCAACAGATGAACTCTTGCAAGAAATCGTTTAAAATCCACACTTATTCAGTTTCATTTGTCCGAAATCCAGCTAGAGAATTTAAAGAGAGAAATTCCTCAATGACCATCTATCTGTGAGCAATGAATCTTGCTATAAAACCATTCTCAACTAAATATAGATGGATAAAAAGTAAGTTATAAACTTTTCTCGGTCATAGTAAGTTCGAAGGATTTTCTGCTTTGCTAATGGAATGAAAAAACAAAACAAAAAAAAAACTTTGCCTTTTTTGAATAAAATCGCCATTTTCTGATAAGTAACATGCTTTAAATATTGTTACGAAAAATAAGCATTAAAATATTACGGAAGTTAAGCTGCATTTCATTTGAAATAACATGTCAAACTATTATAACATAAAACCAGAAGTGAATGAAGATTCACAATGTATAATAGCTACTACCCAAAACTCTAATCTTTCACAAAACAGTTGTTCATCTACTGAAGATGCTAAAAAATGTTTATACCTTGTAAAAGAAGAAAAAACTATAATTGGCAGCTCTCAAGTCATTAAAAATGTATCGGCAAGCATTTATTACTCAACAGATATTGAAGTTTGTGGTATTCCTGAGCAACGAGATGAGGATTGCAAATTTTTATTGGTTAAACTAGCTGCAGCCTTGAATTTACACCTCCCTTACTACAGCATTAGTGTTTCGCAAAGAGCTCATGGAAGAATTGGAATGAGATCAATAGTCGGCAGATTGCCACCAATATTAGCAGAGGAGCTTTTGAAACGTGCCAAGCAAAGAATGTTAACACTGAAAGATATTGGATTTGATATTGGCTTCATGCAACCAAATAGATTCCTTTCAGTAAATCGGTATTTGCTTCCTATAGTTCGAGGGCAAGTTAATTGGAGAACAAAAAGACCAAATGGAGATAATTTTTACATCCGAAATGGTAAGAAAATGATTTTTAAATGCAAATTAAATAGTGATGTTTATATTTAAAAAATGTGTGCACTTGAAGAATCCTCATTTTAACTGGGTAACTATAATCAATGCTTCATAGTGTAATCATAATTCAGATACCGGACTTTATTATATTTGTTGCTTAATAGTTAACTTTGGTTATTTTACAAGTTATACTCGGGGATTTCCATCTTTTCCCCCCACTGTTTTATGCAACAACTGCAACTTTTTCCCTCTCTCTCTTTTTATCTTATATATTTTAGAATGGTCTAGCTTTCAGTAATTTAAAATAAAATTTAAAAGGAATCCATTTTTATTATTTATGGAATTTCCCAGCAAAATTTAACAGTTTCGATCAATAATTTTGTAGAGAAATGTTTCATACCCACTTGTTGTATACAATTCTGGATAAACTTAGCTGTTTAAAAAACAACAACATTGGTTGTAGTGCATTATTTGTTGTCTTATATTCTTGATATTTAGCTTTGTAAGCCTCATTTTTCTCTTGTGAAACTGAAACTATACTTGAAAACCATATCTTTTTTCTATGTCTTTGCAAATGATAAAAATTTCAGATATTTCATTCGATTCTGTTAAGCATAGCAACGTTTTCCCAAATATCAGTAGCTAGTACTGAACTATAATTTCATTGTTCACCTTTTATTATAAAATTGCTTTATTGTTTAATATATGAGAGTAAATAATGCTATTAAAATGAATCGAATTCAAATTTTAGGAATAATAATTATTATTTATACAAAATTATAATTATTATTTATACAAAAGTATAAATAATCAATTTGTAGTTTCGTTTACTTCCCAAAATTATGTAATCATTATTAAAGCAGTGCCTTTTCAAAATTGTTCTGCCGTCTTTGTCTAATGCTTTCTAAATAACAAAACTATTGCTTTTTATATTGAAACTGAATTTGTCTTGAATGTATATATAAACTTTCCATCATCTCCACTTCTCATTTTATTTTATACTAGTCGCCTTTAGCGCCCAGCTAGTACGCCATTTTTAAATAAAAAGAAAAGATAATCATCATGTGTACTACTTAATAATTACATTAATTTATGCAATATTTCAAAAATTATTCAAAAAAGACATATCATAAAATTCAGGATTTAGTTTTTCTTTTAAAAAGGTTTAAATGAAGCGAATAATAACATTTTATTTTATTTTAGTCTAATAACATAATTTAAAAAATTATTAAATTTTATACATCATTTAGTTATAAGGAATCATATTCTACGAAATACACTTCAACTTTCAAATAAATAAATGAAGGTTTGTATATTATGCTATCAAATTTGATCGAATTATGAGGTTTTGATTAGAAATGTTTGGAACATTCATCATTTTTATTCTTAAGCCAGTCAGTCTTGAGAAATCCTGGACGTTGACTGGGTGTCATCTTTGGAATGGTCGATGAAGTGGTTTAAAATTGCCCTTTTTATTGAAAAGTGATCTTCAAATATTCAAAACTCAGTCAATTTTAGAGACTCAGTCGATTGAAGTTTATCTCTTTTTATTTAAAAGCTAAAATTCTTCATTTTTTAAAGCATTTATAATGTTACATACTATGTAGTTATTTACTTCATTTAGACCCTTTTTAAAGATCCATTTCTATTATTAAAGTTTTACAAATTAACCGTTGGACCTTGAATTGAAAAAAATATATATAATTAACCATGTTTGTCTTAAATAAAGCTGATTTATTTAATTAATAATATTGAAAAGTTAGAAAAATATTTCTTTTCGTTATTTTTTTAGAAACGGACATATTTCATATTATTCAGACACGGGCTGAAAATTACATTTTCATATGTTTAATTTGCTATAATAGTTTATTTATTTTTAATTTATATTTTTCTCAGTCTGATGGCAACATATTGATAAAAAAATAATTTTTTCCCTTTGACGTGCTCGTGTAGATTAAATTTTATTGTTTTGTCCGAAATATATTGTTGAAAAATATGATTAAAATATTTCTTTGGAAATTCGTTAAAAATAGAATCTTAAATTGCATCTTAAATTACTGATTTTATTAAAAAGCTAATTTTTTAAATCTTTGATTCGATGTAAAAACCATCTTTGTGCGATAATACTTTCGGAAGTTATAGTGGAAAAACGTCGAATTTTCGCTTAATTTTTAATTCAAATTCTAATTAAAAATTTGAAAAAGGGCTCCTAGGTGCACCTTTTTGACCTCCAAGGTATACATGTACCAAATTTGGTAGCTGTAAATCCAACGGTCTGGCCTGCAGAGCTCCACCACACACATTGAGCTTTATTATAAGTATAGATAATAGATAAAATATTAAAAACCATGATATGAGAATATATATGTGATATTTATTGTTGAATAACAAGAAATTTTGTCAATAAGGACTTGTCACGATTGAAAAATCACCAGATTTAAAGAAAGAAAACATACTTTTCACTTATATCTATCAGTGCATTTATGATATAAGTGAAAAGTACGTTTATGCATATCATTTGCGCATCAATTCAGTTTCTTGCACAAACGATTACACAAATGGCTGAGAAAGAATAGCTTAGTTACAAATATATGTGAAATTATTTATGGAGTGTCTATTGTATTTTGGAAATCTCATTAATAAAAATATTTAATTAAAATTTAACATAGAAGTTTAAGTAAAATTCATTAATTTTCTATGTTAGCATAATTTCTTTGAATGGAATCCTCCTATTTCTTCAAAAAAAAAAAAAAAAAAAAAAAACACTAATGAGGGTCTTGACGTAATCGTAGATATGAGGGAATTAATTGAACATACCTTCATCCTGCGTTTTTCGAGACAGCACTTGCGTGAGGAAGGCCACAAATCAAAGAAACCTACCTGTTGCCTTTGGGTTTGTTCACCCCTTTGTTTGGCTGTGAGAAAGACAAAGGAAATAAAAGCAAAGACGACAGTCCGACACAAAGTTTTATGACAGTAAAGAAATCGACTGGACAATCTGCGTTCGAAAATAGGAAATTCTCTTGGTTACCCGATATTTCAAGAGCTCTTGAAGTGTTCAATAGATCATTCACGACGGTTCCCTAGCAATTCTTTTGTGCTTTGATTCTCTGCTTGATGTCTTCCATTTATCACATATATAGCTAGACAGTTAAAATAAGTCGCAACTCAAACATCTATCACAAACTCGGATTGAGTTTTAATTTACTTACCTACAAAAAATGTGCTATAAGGGGTTTTATTAAAAGAAGTGGACTTAAGAAGGTGGATTTTGTGAGATACACTTTCAAACAGTCAATATTTGAGTACTTTTATAGAAATGCAACTTTTAAGAACTTTTTCCTTAAATTAATTATAAATTTAAATTCTTAATTTAAAAAAATAAAAACTGGAATTTGACCAATTACCTTAAAAAGCTAATTATCAAGCCTTATCAATTACCTTACCTTACGCTAGAGTTTAAAAAGCATGCAAAAAACTGTTTTTGAAATAATATAACCTGTAAAGTTTTTAAAATAAATAAAAGGACAGTATTTTATTTCATAAATTTATAGTTTTTAAAATATATGATTAATTTAATTCAAATTTCTTTCAAAATAATGGATTTACGCTTAATCAATTCAACATTTTTTCGATAATTTACTTTTTTTCCCCTTGATAATTAAGTATTTGTGATTCATGCGAGAAATATTACATATTTTGGTTAATTCCTAACTAACTTTGCATTTCATTAGTATATCAAACAAAATGAAGTTTAAAGTAAAGATTAATATGAGTTTTTCCAATATGGTGAAAATTTAATTTCAAAGTACTTTTTACAGTATTGATGCAGATTTGTGGTATTTTCAGCTGTTGCTAATGTAATTATTTTTTGGATATTACAATTTAAAAAAATTTAGTTTAAGACGGCTTTATTTTTCATAAAATAGTACTTACTTTTAAGTCGAAATTTTTATTCTCAACTTAAAAAGGGGTATTTCTCAAAATGTTATATAGATTTTATTTTTGCCCATATTTATATATATTATCTTTCCAACAGTGAATGAAAAGGTGCAAATGAATAATAGACTTAACATTATATATTATCCGCTCACTTCAGCATCATTTAAAATCTTAGTTTTAAGTCTCTTTTATTTACTTGAATTATAAGTAAAAGCATTTAAACGAAATACAAGTAAAGTAAGAGAGTGCATGAAAATTGATAACTTTGCGATATTTAATCATCTAGTATAAATCATCATCTGTATAAATCATTTTTAATCATCTGTATAAATATGTAGTTGCGATGAAACAGAATTTAGTAACTAAAATATTTCATTATGGAAGATAATGTTTATCAATCCAGTCTAAAGACATTGAATTTTTTTCAAATCCGCCGTTCACCCCACAAAAGTTTTCATTCTTTTGCCATCCTAAATACCTGCGAACTACGATTATATCTGAGAATACTCCCCCCCCCCCCCCGCTTTTTCCTTCAGACTAAGCTCATTTACTTTATTAGTTACTTACTCATTTACTGATTTATAGTTTTCTATAAAGAATTTTCTTGACAAAAAAGGTTATTAGATTTATAAATTTAATCAGTAAATATTAAAGCCTTCTACAGAAATTTTATATCGAGGAATAATTGACCAATCAAGATTTTTGAGTGCTTGAGTAACTTGCATTGCAGAAAAGTTTATTTATAATCAAAATAATCATAATATTACAAACAATTTAAAATGAAATACAAAAAAAAAAAAAAAAAAAGAACAAAAAAATGATTAAAGCAGTTTCATATGTATAGAAAAATATTATATCTGTGAAAAATTATAAGTAATAAAACAAACGATGTAAATGAAATAAAGTTTGATGTGCTGTAACGATCTTCACCATAATAATGACTGTCCTTAATATATTTATGAGCACAGACGCAAATTTTAATTTTTTTTTAACACTTTTAGTTCTGGTATATTCTTACTGATTTTGAATTTTTCGACTCTCTTTTTCATTCATTTTTCTTTAGTAACTATTAAAACATATGCAATGCAATTTTAATGTTAGTCAGAAAATGAATTTGCGATTCATGTATCTGCATTCAATAAACAACTCATCTGGAAGGTTTTCTAATTAAAGTTTCTATATGCCAAAATTAAACTTAAATCTTTATGAATTAAAGTTTTAAAAGGCATATATAGGTTATTTCCTACATAAGTTTACACTATTCAATTTTTTTTTTTTTCAAATTAGAAAAAGATTTGATAACAATTGATTTTATAATTCATTTTTTTAAACTTAAAACTATGTTTCTGTGTATAAAGAGATATTTTACATTTATAGTTGCCATTCCTATTATATGAAATTTGTGGATTTTTAAAAATAACTTCATTTAATTGTTTACAAATTTAAGCTCGTAATATTTAATTAAGATTTATATCATAAAAAATTAATAGCTATGGGGGCAAAATTTAATTTTAAGGATTTTTAAAAGTCACAATTTGTAATTTGTTTGCACGATTTTAAATTTTGAGAAAATTTATCTGAGCAATTAGCATTACCAGTTTTATCTCATTTTTTTAAAACCTGCAGAAAATAATATTATTTTATACAAAAGTGTATTTCATGCCCAGAAAAATGTATGAAAATATTTTCATCCTGAGCAGCAGCGGTTATTTCAACAATACAATAAAAATTGAACCAAGTAGTAACCAATTAAACTAAGTAAACCAATCAAGCAAACCAACTGATAGAAAATCTCGCACAAAAATTTAAGCATCTATAAAATACGGATGTGGATGAATTAAATAGTGGATGCACTTCATCAGTTGACAGAGCATAAGAGATGGGAAGAGCCTACAACAACAGCAGGAAATAAAGTTATGTTCCCAGATAACAGAGCGAACAAGGTGGCATCCTTTAGTACAATCCTTTCGCGTGTTGGGAGATCGCTCAATCACTCGGGACTCCTGAACCCCGCAGAACAACAGGGAGGAAGAGAAAAGAAACGGGAGAAGGGTGGGAGACGTCGTGACTGACCGATTGCGTGCTCGGTGATTGCCGGCCTCTGTGAAGATGTCACCACCCCCGGGTGACACGGGAGGGAGTCGTCGACCATTGTCGGAGGAGTGCTTGTCCACTTGGGTGTCATCCTCGCTTGGGGACTTGAAAGAAATCGAAGGAGGGAAAATCATTGGACGGGTTTTGAAAGGAGAAAGAACGAAAATTAATGAAAAAGTTTAAAAATATCATCATATATTAATGGCATTTTTAATAGCCTATTTTAAATATTATTAACAATTTAAATATTCATGCTTTATTAGATTGTGGGAAAATCTATCATTAAATTCATTTATTTTTAAATGATCGAAGTAACTTTCTTTAATTATATCTAATTGGAGCTTCGATCAATCTTTTAATAACTTTAGCAGCAATATATTAATAAATATTTTCATCCAATAGTGGGATTTTATATTAAAAGTAATTATCAATTGGTGATTGAAATCAATATTTTGAGAAAACAAAGTACCAATATCTATGGCTAAAAGCGAACTGCTGTTAAATTTTTCACTGGAAAAAAAAATTAAGATTAAATCTTATCTTAAACTAAACAAAGCGATTTAACTTATAAATTATTTATTAATGAATAAAATATATTAACAAGTCGAAGGTTAAACACAAAATTCTTTTTCAGATCCATTTTAGTATTTCACAAATATTATAGTTATATGAAGGGAGCCAATATTCATGTTAAGAATAGGAATACTGTCCCTTTTGAAAATCATAATGCTTCATTTGTAAATTTCTATGCAGACTTTAATGAATTCCGATCCGTAGCACAATATATTATTTAAAATGGAAAGCAACGCAGCAGTGTTTTTATTTGTGTGTGCAGACTTTTGTTAAAAAATAATGTCTCAAAATATGCATGAGAAAAGTGATTTCGAATTTCCTAACCACATTCAATGAAAATTGTCGAAGTTACACTATTTGAATTATTTTAAGCAATTGCTCATTGTCATAACTTTTTTTAATTGTTTTGATATTTTATTTACTTTTAAAAGTACTAATATGATATGAAAGAAAATTTCTTGCTAGACTTTTTTCTACCATTTACTAAAATCCTTTAAAAAAATTTTTTTTAATTATCTTCATCCATTTTATTGTTGTCCTTTCATATTTTTATTACGAAATAAGTTGGGTTGATAATAAATTAATAGTTGTAATGCATGATGATCCAGTTTCATTAAAGATTAAATTGTTAATTTATCAAAAATTCAAGGTAAGCTCTTTATTTTTTCTTATTTCCCTTTGTTAGTTTAGAAATTAATTTTTGCATTAAAACTGTCAAATTGTAAAAATAATACCAATAGTCTTTTATCGAATCCATTAGTATTAAGTTTTTCCAACCTTCAACTGAGACACAGTTAAATTAATAATCAAATATTTCTCTTAAATTTAAACGATTCGACTAGGTATAAAAAGTTTTCTAGATATTGTTTTTCTCCATCCTTTAATTATGTTTGCATTCATTCCGTTTTGATAAAGGCTGCAAATAATGAAATAAGTAGCAGTGTATTTTTTAAATTTACCATTTTAACTAAATATGCGAATAAAAAGCACTTTTTTATTTGTTATTATAGCATGTTTTTCGAATTTCTTTTTAAAAAAAGTAGAAAACTGCAAAAGCCTTTTAACTGCTGTTCACCTTAAATGCATATTTTCAAATGCTTAATTAGATTTCATAGTTTTTTTAATGCAAAGCTCAGAATATCACAAAGGGGCAATAATGATCATTAAATAAAAGTAACAATAACAAAAAAGTCTTTTAGAAAAATCAAAACTTTACATAGTTTATTTATGAACATCCCATTTAAGAAATTAAAAAAGAGAAAGAACTCGTTCGTATTCCATATTCATGCAGGCCATCCGCTGATATTATTTATTCAACAATTTGAATTAATTACGTATTCGAGTGATTAGCCTTCTTTTGATAGCTTTTCCCACAAATCTTGTATGATGACTCATTTAAAAAAGAGCCTCCATCGGCATAAAAAAAATCGATCGAATTCATTGATGCAGAGGTCACTTATGATCCAGACTTTCGCATGATTAGGAAGTTTCCAATAGATCGTACAACGCCTTTTTATCATAAACGCTTGCAGTAAAATGTTTTATTGTCGTCCGTGCACTTAATTCCGTAATGCAATGTCGTTCACGGAAGTGGAGGCAATTAAATGTAACAAAAATGCGTGAGAATTCTTCATGTTACTAAGTATAGTGAAGGTATTTTCAAAGATATATACGATTTATTTGACAAGAAAGAAATATTTGTATGCATATATACTCGTTTAGATGATACTATATGGAAATATTTGGATAAAACCAAAAGGTTAACTGTCACGATGAACAAAAGTACAATTTTCAGTAATGTTTTGAGTATGAATATTACAAATGTCTTTAGAATGAACACACACACACACACACAAAATGTAATTCAAATGTATTGTAGAGCAGTACGATTTCAAAATTCTCAAGTTTTGGTAATCAGGTTAGGATATATATTCTTCTAAATTCGTTTTAATTTAAACATGGAAGAAATCAAGTAGATTACCATAGTACTGTACTTATACACAATGTTTAGATTTATGTTTATCGAAAAAAAATTCCGAAAAAGACCCCTCTCCCCACCTCCACCCTAAAAAAAGTCAAATCCTTCTCCAGTTATTTAATTAATTACTCACTATAGAGTCCCTTTTGAAACTTAGAATAAATTTAAGCATTTGGTTAGAGCTCCATTTTTTTATATATTTCAGTTAAAAGTTTTTCATAATATAATATAATGCTTAATTATGTTTATATCAAAAGGCATACAGTTATTACAATTAAACAAGACATGTCTTGAAATTAAATTTGTGATAACGAAAATCTAAAATGTCTGAAGCATATCAATACGCTTTTTTTTACGTTTAATTTATAAGGCTGATGATTTACCACATTAAATTTCAATAAGAATATATAGATTATTTTCATCAAATTCATGTTTTACTTCATTCTAATCATGAATATAAATCACGTTTCAGAAAAATAAATTAACAGAAATGATACAATTGAATATTTTTCTATTGCTGCCTTTTATCTGCGATATTGCATTTTTTCCCTCTTCGGTTTTCATCACAAAGTACTATAATTTGTTTATGGCTGCACCGCAGCAATAAACCTTAACACATCTTTTTCAATCACTTTCGCTTACGGTTTTTCTTATTCATTATATAAATTGAGATAAATGATTGAGTAAAACATAGGTTCCGAAGATTGCTGGGAGGCAATAAAATTGCTTTGGCCAATAGCTGCAGAAGTTTATGAAGATGGCATTTTTCTTCCTATTTCTCTATTTTTGTGAGTAGTTTTTCTTCTTAGGGGAAAGGACAAGCATAAGACTTAATTAACTATAGACCACTATGAAATGTGAAAGAAAAAAATCAGATTTCCATCAAATAATTGATTTAGTTGTTCACAAAACTATTATGGAAACCATTATGTAATTTAAAAAGAAATATGAGTTTTCACTGGTAAATCAAGCTGCCAATTTTGTTTTCATGCTGTTTTTGCAGCAATATATATATCTCCTTCAAAAATGAGGATTTAATTATATCTAAATGATTTTAGTAATTTTTCTGAAATTTAAATGTAACTATCATTAAATAATGCTGTTGGGCGGTATATCATATGCATGCATGCTTTTAATGATAAAGTCACTGAAATTATATCTTTTCATATTTTATCATAAACAAAACAGCTTCATTTTTCATAATATAAATATTTCGAATGGAACAACTTACTTAAAAGCGCATATTTTCAAGCAATTATTTTAGAAATCAAATTTCGACAAAATGATAAGAATTCGAGTGTAAAAGAGACTGTAGGTATATGCATTAAAAGTTATATTTTATCTATGAAATATAAAACACTTTAAAAAAAACATGATTGTGTTTTCATTCAAGCAAAATCCACTATTGTATTGATATTTTATGATGTACATGTGTGTGTATGTAACTTATATTTAGTAACAAAGATATCAGTTACAATAACTTGTATTATTAAATTAATCTTTGACTTAGCAGGCGGATTTATGGAAATGAATTTAATAAAAAATTTCTACATACTAATTATTAATTATTACACTAAAAATGAATTTTGATTGTATTAACTTTATTTATCAGATCAATTATTACTTTATTAGATAACAGAAAAAAATTCATATAATTTCTATTAAAAAAACATAATAGCAAATTTAGAGAAAAGTAGTCTAGAATAATAACACAACAAAGAACAATGTATTAAAAAATGTGTGCATTTATTAGAATTTCTTCTTTTTAGATAAACGCCTTTCGTAACGCAATAATGTAAAATTATTGCTATAATATAATTGGTTAAAAAGGTTTAATTGTTTCACATCAAAGCATTATTTCTTTTGTAATGAATACCACAGACATTTTAACCATAAAAATGTGTCTGAAATATGACAACTAAGATGCGCTAAGATTTCGTGCTTGATAACATTTTAGCATGTGGTATTTCTCATCTTAATTAGCAGCAACTTAAGTCAAAACTACAGATTGAAACAATAGCAAGAAACACCTCAGCTCAAAACAAACTACGTCATTAGACAACCAAGTTCTTTTGGACCATTACTAACTACTTTCAAAACACAGGCCACCTGCCGAGAAAATGAATTGTAAATAAATTTAAAATTCATAAACAATTGCAAATGGATGCCAATGAATATTAACAATTGGAACAGAAAGACGAAACTGTTTTTGCTTTTAAAAAGATAAGTCATACGGTGATTCTTTATAGGTATAAACAGCTGTCACGAATATTTGTTTGACTGATTGATTTAAACGAAACAATCTCTATAGCAATGCCATTGGTTTATTAATTATATATATTTCATACGATAGTTCGTGATTTATCACTTATTTGCTTTTGTTTGATTGTTCCATGAACAGTTTGATTCATCAAATGATGTCGCCTCAGTCGCTGGAGGCAATGGGGAAAATGTAAATTAATAGGTCGATCTCACTTTCATGATTTCTATTTATTTCCTTAAATTTTCAGCTTTTGAAATTTTACTGAACCATCAGGGCGTTTATCCTATTCTAATATTTACCGTAAAAAATTTGATTGTAATTTTTAAATAATTTAATTGTTTTTTCTTTTACATAAGACTTTTAATAATAATAATTTTAATTCAGACAGATAACTTGAATTTATTTGATTTTGCAACTAGCTAGATTTTTAGTTATTGAATGAGATTTATCTTTAGAAGTAAACCTTCCAGCAACCTATTTTTTCCACTCATCTTTTAAATAATATTTAATTACAAGCTGTCCAAGTTTCAGAAAAAAAAATTCTCGCTAGTGAAGTGCTTTAAAAATGAACATTTTTTTTTTAGTTTATTGCATTTGAAGAAAAAAATATGGGAGGAATGTTGGTTAGAGCTAAAAATGAGGAAATTTGCTAACTAAACAACTTCATCGTTTAATTATTATGCCATGATTTAGCAATATTTGTTGAGGTTCTTTTAGATATTAAAAAAAGTGCCTTCAATCACTGACGAAGATAGCAAATATATGTGACATAAAAACTTATTGTTATATCGAACTAAATAAGCAAAGTGATTTTGATTTTATTCATGGCCTTTCGCTTTTTTTGGCTGTTGTTGCTATTAACTTTTTTTTTATTTGAGGGGAGAGGGGAACGATTGATAAAAACCCTTTATCGATTTTCAGCTGTTATATATTGTAATTGTGCATTGCTAATTACTCTGAGTATAACTAAAATTAATTATTAGAACAATTATTTTTAGATAAATGATATCTTCCACATCATAATATGGAATAATATGACAAACAGGAAAATATGCGCATGATTAAGGTATACATAATCTTATATGTCTAACTATCTAATTAGTGCTGGAATAACTTTTAATTATCTGCATTCGAAACAATCTCTGACGACAAGAGTTCCAGCTTCACAGAAACTTTAAAATCTGAGCTGTGCGGTATGTTATTCTTCCCATTTAGCCAAAGTACTGTTTAATATTTTCTGTAATTATTTTCTAAAAGTGTATAAATTCAAAATGATTTATCGCACTTTCTCTTTCCTGCTTTTGCCTTCGATATACTACACCATCAATACAAATAGTTTTAGGAAAAAAAATTATTACATAAAAATTAGATTATTTCATGAAATTGAGGAGCATAAAAAGTCATTAAAGAGTTTTTTACGACTGCTTTTTCAAAGAATATGCACAGATACAAATATAATCGAATCTCTTTAAAATGTCTTTGAAGATTCCCGAGGGAGTATTAGATGCAGAGAAATTTTAATACTATTACTTTCAATAATCCGAATTAAGTATTGCAAATTTTTTATAATTCCATACATTTAATTATTTTTATTTATGTGTTATAGATGTTATAAAAATGTCAGATTAAAGTGAAATTAAACTGAAAATCTCACTTCACTTTAGGAAAGGGATTCATAACACAGAAGCTAATAACATACGACTCATTGACAAATGTTATTGATTTTAATAAATAAATAAAATTATTAATTTGAAAAAATTATTCTAATAATAATTTCTAGTTTTCTGAAATTTGTTGTAGTAGTAAAAATCTATACCAAGCTATTATTTCTTCCTTATTCAATTTAGATTTTTTCTTGTTTTTGGGCCAAACTTAATTGTCACTTTTTTTTATTACAATATATATAAACATTTTTTTTTTCTTTTTGAAACAACGTGCAGCATACAGAAATTTTATTTGGAGTAACAAATTGTGTTTTCTTACAAATCCGATTCCTGAGAAAAATTCGATTTTGCAAGGTTCTATTGCATTTCTCTTGCAAAATAAAAAAAAAACCAAATGGTTAATCGAATTAATGCTACAAATAGGGGGAGGGGAAATCGTGACAAAATAGGTAATGATAATGTTTTCTGAAATTTTATCACAAACATTTCAATGCTTCCTTAGATTTCTTCCTATATATAAAAAAAAAGACTACATTTATGGCTTTCATGCATGAGATTTGAATTTTCTACAGTTTTGGAATTTTGATTATCAATTAAATTAAACTGCAGCAAAGAGCATAACTCACATTTCTCATATAATATTTCTTTCCAGACACCCTGTGGCCCAGTCAAGGTGACGGCATGGCACCCCGGGGAAACGGGGCGGCCTCAGGCCTGTTCGGGCCGTACCGAGTGCCTGACGTGCCCTTGCAACATTACGGCGCATCTACAACCACCTATACTCCCAACCACACTTCGGCGATGAACTACTACAACACTGGCCGCTATTCGGCCAGCCCAAATTGTCCGCCCATACAGCCTACCCCGATGGGATATCCAGGTAAATATTTTCATTGATTCATTATTAGAATTCAAATAAGGTTAGTAGTATCTTTAAAGTGATCAACGATTTTCTAAACTTCTACCTGATGCGTTGTGAATATCATGATATAAGACAGAGCTTCGGTCATTTGAATCAAATGGGTCATTTACAAATTTCGGTTTTGAATAATGAAATTGAGTGTAAACTGATCTATTTAGCTTGCTCTATTAATTTGTCTTTATTAAGACTTTGGAAATTTGATGGAGCCTGGTATTTAATAGTGTAAGTCTAAGTTAATTAATTACTTTTGGGCTGGATTAACAATTAAAATAAACAAAAATGGATTTGTTTTTTTAATAAAGGTACCTCTTTTTTTATTTAGAAAAATTTCTTTAGAATTTCTGGTGAATACCAGAAGCTGTTTTTTTGTGTGTGGCTTTTAAAAAAAAATCAATATCTATTTATAAGCAATTTAAGAATAAATGAATCGAATTTATAAAAGTCCACATAAATATTTATTTCAGCATTTTTTTAAAATTTTTTTATTAAAAATGTTTTTATAGCTTCTATACAATTTGTATTTCTCAGGTTTAATGAAAGTACTCAGAATTCAGAAATCTTTTTCATCTGCGATTACTTTTAGTAAGATGTTTCCAGATCAGATGGGAAATAAACAAATAAATAAAATAAAGTAAAGCAAAGCTAAACACAAATAAATAAATAAAGTAAAATAAAATACAAATAAATAAAAAATACATAAAATAATTAAATTAAAATAAAATATAAATAAAATTATTTTTAATATAGATGCAAATAGATAAAATTTATAAAATAATTGGATCGTGACTGTGAGACAGTAATTTGTATTGGTTATGATTTAGCAAATCACCTTTGGTGGTCAAGGCTCTATCAGTTCAAAATTCCAATTTTAATAATCCATTCCCTTAAATCACTTTAGACAGTTTCAAGTAAAATTATTTTCTAAAATTAAAGAATTTAAGGTTTTATATATTTTTTAAAAAATTAGGGATTTAAAATTCGATTAAATGAATGTAAAGTTAATTTAATGAATATACTGCGTGAATATTGAAAGTAACAACTCTAATTTCAGTTTAAGTTTAAATGAAAAACCTGCTTAAGAATTGAATAAAAATTTATGAATGCATTAGACTTGAAGACATAGTTCGTGTACTATGTAAAATCAATTAGTTTGATCATTTTATTTATTGTAATTTTGAGAAGAATTTCTCATAGACAAGATTAAAAAGAAATCTTTTAAAAAGGAAAAATGACAGTTCAATTATCTGAGAAACAGCATCTAAGAAACAGTATGTTTTATAGCTAAAGACATAAACTATCATTCACAAGAATTAAGGATTTCTTTGCTTAGCTTTTCAATAAAAGTTCATCTCTTTAATTTCTCTTAGTGATAATTGGTAATTAATTTTTAATTTTCCATTATTCTATCTGAATTATTTTAAAAAGCTCATTTGCACTTCCTTCAAAAGTACCACAGTTCATCTTTGCAAGGCAAAAACGAGATAAAATGCAATTTAAATCAAAGCATTTTTTAAAACAAAAACGATAAAAATCTTTAAATGCATTAAAGAATTTTTTCTTGGAATCACGACCTTCATTTTCTTTCTCATCTAGTTCATCAGCTCCTAATCATCCGTGCTAATAATCGTAGTGCGGAAAAACAAATAAAAAAATGACGAAGCGATAATACAGCTCCCGCCGTTAAACCAACAAAACAACAAGTCTAATAAAAAAAAAACACAAAAGGGAGAAAAAACTCGGAGAAGCAATCAAAACAAAAACATTGTTCATTACTATGTTTATTTTATTATTATTATTTTTTTGCTGCAAACTTGATGCAACTTCCTTAATTGATCCGTTTCACTTTTGTTATTGGCAATTTTTGCCGCCTTGGGCAATCTGCTTAGCGACTTCTTCGTAAAAGGGTTAACACAAAAAGGAGAGAGAGCAGAGGTGTTCGAAATCGGGGGGCATCCACTCATAATGAGCGCCACCTCTTAGAATCGAATGTTATGCATGGACGGACGGACACATTTCTAAAAGAAGTAAATAAATAAACTTTTATAAGTCACGTGACTCCTTTTGCTCCGCTCGTTCTCTTAGCGTAATGAATTGAAGTCCATGCTGTTTATTCCTGTTTGGAGTTTCTGCTTTTTTTATTTTTTCGTACTCTGTTCGCTTTCACCTTTCGTTTGCCTTTTAATTGTCGAGTTCCGAGAAGCTGTGAGTTGTTCGTCCGCTGTTCTGACGAAAGAGTGCCATGTGAATATTCTCTTCACGAAGTTCACAAGGTGTAACTTCATTCGGAAGGTTGTTGAAAATTGCTTTTATCGAGAAACCTTGCATAAACAGCACTCTGAATTGAGCTAAAAAGGAAGCGAGGCTGTGCTTCGGAATATGTAATTTATGTAATTGATGGGAATATTAAAGATAAATGTAACGGAAGTCAACAGGCTCTCGTTTCTAAGAAATTATCTTTCTTATTTTTGATGCCAAATAGAAATAATCTTTTATAGGAGTTGCAAACACACTTCTGCAACTATATATAAGTTTTGCAGAAAGTTTTTATTGAATAAGATAGAATGCCTTATTTTCTTTGTCTAAACATTCATACGGCTAGTTCCTGTTACTCGCATCTATAAAAATTTATTTCATCGCTGAAAGAAAAGAAAAAAGGAAGACAAACACAGGATTTTGATAATTTTTGGAGATCTTAAATTGAATTTTAAATCATTTTTTAAAAAGATAAGAATATTTTACATTTTATTAATGTTTAAATTTATTAATAAGAATTGTTTGTTTGTGTGTGTAAATAAAAGGATTTGAAATTTTGTTTTTTAAATACATATGTCAAGAAGTGAAGAATGATTCGTGTTTGATATTAAAACTTATTCTATTACTGATTCTTTTAAACGGAAAAATGAAATAATTTTTTGAAATATTTATTGATAACTGAACTCATTTCATGTACTTCTAATTTAAATATATGAAATTTTTGAGCCTAAATTAAATGGAATAAGTAATGTACCATAATCCTTAAGTTGCGATTTTTATAAAGTATTAGTTATCAATCAAGTATTACATCAATTTGTTAATTCAATTTTATTAGAACATCATTATGTGTTAAGATAATACCCTTGAAATATGTAAAAACTCAAGCTGCTAAAGAGATAAAGGAGTTGGATTCCGTGTAAATTTCCAGTTATATATTTATTGGATACTTTAATGTTTCGTTAATATTTATTACAAGCAAAAGGGAGGTTAGTAAAAAATTTACAGCTGTTTATTCATTGTTTAAAATTTACAAATTTCACAAATAAGAATACATTTTTAATTATTATTCAATATTTATGAGTTTACAATTTCTCTCTTATTCAAAAAATATTATTATTATACTCGGAGACAAGACTAAATCAATGAAACGATACAATGCTATTAGGTTGTTCGGAAAGTAATTTCGTTTTTTCCTGACAAAGGATTTAATTGCATTTTTCGCACCCAATTTCATACTTAAACCGCAAAATCATTTTATGTTTTAAGAGCTGATATAGCAAGGCTTGAGTGTGAAAAAGTGCAACTGATTCTTCGCAGTAGTTTTTGGATGGTGTCCTTTTAAATATGGAGAGCAATAAACAGCATTTTCGTCATTTCTTTCTTTTTTGCTATAAAAGGTAAAAATGCTGTTCAAGCCAGAAATAAATTAGCCAATATGTGTGGAGAAGATGTGTTAACAGTACATCAGTACCAGAACTGATTTGCAAAATTTTTCCTTCAAATGAGGAGGCCAAAAACCACCTCGATCAGTTTTTTTTACAGCAAAGACCAAAACTTTTATGAGCGTGTAATCATGTTACTACCAAAAGGTATTAGACCAGAATGGCAAAAGGTATTAGACCAGAATCGCAAAAGGTATTAGACCAGAATGGCAATTTTATAATTTAATAAATAATTTATTCATTAAACGAAAATTTCTTTTCATTTTGACACAAAAATACGAAATGACTTTCCGAACGACCCAATAATATGTATAAACCAAGAGAGTTCTGAAAAAAAATTTAATTTCTTTCATACGATTTGAAAGAAAGGATAGATTTTATTTTCCATGTGTTTTGCTTTTTGCTGTGTTGCTTTTTGACATTTTTTTAAAAATTTTTATTGATAATTATAGCTTCAATATAATTCTTTAAACATACTCAATCTAAATAATTCTCTCTCAACACATATTGTTTGAAATTAAAATTATTATCATGAATATAAAACAAAGGTTAGTTTTATAGTATTATGATATATAATGAAATATTAATGCAAAAATGCTTTTAAAATTCTTACCCAAAAGTTTACAATCAAGATGGAAAAAAAAACATTAAGTTATGATAGATAATGTTTTAGAATTAAACTGAGCATTATTTAGCATTTTGGTCTGAAAACAATTTCAATCCTTGTCTCATCTCAGTAATAGACCTGTCGCTCGCTTTGCTGCTTCAAATGCAGACAATAGGATAGTCAATCAAAACTAGAGAAAATAGCATATAGTTGATAGTGATACTGAAGCTTCTTTAATTGCGTGCACGACAAAGTAATCTATCAGAGCTGGTAGGAACAGAAAATTATGCGATAACCAGCACCATCTTGACGCTGATTGTGAGAGGATGCCCTATCTGAACAATAGCTGACAGAAAGATGGCGAATAATTCCTAATTTGTCAAACGCTACTCTTTTGTAAATCAGCTTCATTTAAATGCTTTTTCCGACACTCTTTTATAGAATGTTACCAATTTATTTAGATGTTGAGATTGAATTGTGACAGTTAAGATTATTCTAATAGCTATTTGTTGTAGGGAGTAAAGATAGTGTGGACAGCATGTTGTTCATGAGAAGATTCACAAAGATGGCTCATATTCCGCATTGGTAAAAATAAATCATCAGAAAAATTAACAGAAATCTACTGTTTCTGGTAAAGTTTGTAGGGACTTTGGAATGTAAACTTCTTTTCATTAACACATTGACTACCATGACACTCACATTCGCTTGACAGCAAAAGTTCTCAGTCAACGTAGAATTTGATGGGGGTAGAACAGACCTATATTTAGTTTATATTTCCTTTTTTTAACACGTTGATCAACACTTGAATCACCTGTGATTCATACATTCTCTCTCATCAGATATTTTCTTCTCAATTAAAATTAAAGAGAGAAAATAAGTAAGCATCTTATTGGTCTGTGATTAGATCACATTCATCAATCATTATAGTGAGCATGTTTATGGCGTAATAGGTTCTTCGATAATTTTATTCCCAGTACTTCTTATCCTACTTATATGTTTTAGCGAAGATGAAGATTCATATTTAAAAATAATAGAATAATAAAAAATAATATATAAGGCAAAGAAAAGCTATGACTCTGAGAATAGATGAGAATATGACTGGTACTAGATTTAACTAATATCAATATCGGAATCAACGTTTTATGGAAATTATTTTTCAAAATTTCCTTTTTAAAAAAAGAGTTTTAATTTCTTTTCTAAATTTCTATGAATTTTATTAAAGTGACATTATAAAAAATCTCTCTTCAGAAAAATACAAAATATACCTAATTTTTCTTATAATAACAACGATGGCATTCATTGCAAATATAATGTGATTCGTTCAATAACTTTTAAAATATAAATCATTCAAATTATTTTCGCAGCACATATTGATAAATATATCCTATTTTATATGAATTTTTTTCCAAATAATTATTCCATCTCTCCAATCATCTATTGTTTACCTGTTTTTCGCGTTGATCGTCAATAACTCCATCCAAAGATGGCTGCTACCGAAACGATCGAACGCGCAAACGTCCGCGCGCTATCGTCTGCCAAAGTCATCATTCTCCTCAGCGAGCGCGCCATCTGCCGGATGTTCGACCGAACCCCGACACTCATTAAAGAATTAAGAAAAGAAATCAATCACCGCGAATTTTCGATGGGATGGGCTAACAATTTAATTCTATTAGATTGTTACTCGGGTGACCGCAAGCTTAGGGAAGGGAGAAGCCGATAACAGAGAGCTTTAATAGAGACCATTTATTGAATTGATTTTAGAGGCTTTAATACCGTTGCGGTCCGTAGCCCATTGCAAGCGTGATCCGAATTTATAAGGTCTTTTTTCCGATCTCTGTGTGTGTCCAGTTGAGAGATGGGCCTGCTCGACTGCAGTCGTGTACCCAGAAGAAGAAACCACTTTTTGGGCCAATTAATGCGTGCATGGCAAAATGAGCAACTAGGAGCAGTTGCCTTTCACTACGCCATTAAAGGGAGTGTGAATTGTATAGACTAATTCCCCAAATATTTCCTATAAGGTTTAAATTAATAGGATATAATTTAAGAAAGTATAAATGTGAAGTTAAAAATTAGAATCAGACTCGGTATGTAAGATTCAAATATAGAAAAGCAAAATCAATTCATTCTGGGTCAATAAAAACTCTTTAGATTGCACTCTAAATCAAGATTGGATATGAGAAATAGGGTTAATTTCTTATTATTATTCCAATTTTCTCTTTTTTGACTGTCAAGTTTTGTGTTTTTTGATGAATTTATTTCCGAGGGAAAATATTTTTCAAAGAACTTGTCAAACTCAATTTATACTCGCGAATAAATTTCGTTTTTTTTAAGACAGCGTTATCCGAAAATGATTTAATTTTTTAACTTTTTCAACAATTAGAACATATTTTCATCGACATCTCTGCTATTATTTATCATTTTTATATATATTTTTCTTGAGCCTAAAATTAACAATTAAAATTTACACGAATATTTAAAAAATCATTTTGCTTTCAGTAAGAATAAAAAATTAAAACTAAAAAAAAATCTTTGAAACATAGCGAACTATTTTCTTCAATATTTTTTTGGGGAACAGAGGGAAATTTTTGGCAGAATTTTGACTTCGGAATTAGAGAGTCGCCAGCTCACGACGAGATTCTATGAAAGACCTATAGTGCACATGAACAAATAGATTTTATAGTTGTTAGAATGAATCTATTCGTTCTGATACTTGGAAAATTTTTTGAGTTGTTGGTTTCGACTCAAGTAACCTTTTTGTCATTTAAGAAAAGTTCGGATTAAGAGTTCTTTCTCAAAACAGCTTTCATGCAGTTTCAAAATAGAGCACTAATAATATCTTTTTTATCATCTGAGAGCCTGATATTGTTTTGAGCTTATTTTTTTGAAGGCA
Source organism: Argiope trifasciata (assembly GCA_026543055.1). NCBI lineage: Eukaryota > Metazoa > Arthropoda > Arachnida > Araneae > Araneidae > Argiope > Argiope trifasciata. The sequence goes on along the minus strand of JAPMOQ010057505.1, from coordinate 872,854 downwards.
ACAATTTGTTCAAGCCTCAAAATGCGTTGGCAACAAATTAGCAATTTTATTTTGGAGTCAACTTTTGTAGTATAGTTGGCTTTCACTGTATAGCTTTTGAATTAATCATCGTCTGCTGTTGTAGTTTTTCTCTTAGAAATCACAGCGTTATTGCCTGATTCGAGCAGAATTTTTTAAAAATAAACCAAACGAATTAAAAAGTGTTTGTTTAATATATAAAGATTGTTGGTTCAGAGATAATTTCAAATAATTAAAATAAGTTTAGTAGAAGGGTTAGAAAGGGACAAAAGGTTGTTGCATTTGGTGATTTATCGCCAACTTAAATTACGACTTGATTTCCAAATTACACATTCTCTGATTCTTATGAATTGTCTTAATCAATTTAAATCATTCATCAGTTTAAACCGGTTTGAAACAATCACGAGACTATCAGATCACGCCCGCGTTAATATTAAGCTAGTGAATTTGAAAATGAAGATTTAAAAATATATATAATTTAAAAAATAATGTTCTCACATGATAACTTGAAATTTGCAATAATCGAGTTCATTTATTATTATATTTTCTAATCAATTTTATTTCATTGATGCTTTTTTTCCTGATTATAAATAGCTTTTAAACTATAATAGAATTAAATTACGATATTTGTTAGGAATTAATGTAATATTGCTTTCATCCATTGCTATTTCTCCGATTTCAATTTCTATGTTAAAAACATAAGCTCAACAATAAGCATTAAATATTATAGCAATAAATTTTAAGGCACAGAGATAAAATAAGATTAAAAACTATACAATTCACCACTTCCTCTTCCTCTGAAGATATAAAGATATCATGTTAGATAAAAAAAAACATAAAAATGACTCTTTAATTTTTTTCTTATGTATAAAATATGAAGAAAGTGTTGTAATCGTCAAAAAAGTCGTTGATATTTTGATAAATTTCGACGTTTCAAGTTTTCTTGAATTCAAAAAACATGCTTTTAGAACTATTTTTGCACGTTTGTGAACAAAATAAACTCAAAATTGATTTGCACCATTGGTCGGGTGAAGTTTGGTACATGGACTTTAGGCTTGTAGATTTCTATCAAATTTTGAATGTAATCCATTCAAACTATGTCTGTCTTGCTTTCCAATCGGTTGAAATAAAGAGGCCCAAAACTTTATATTTGCAGGCTGTATTCAGTAAAAATCCCAGATTCTTGCCAAAGATCTATATTTAGCTACTATTATTAATTAATCCATTGTAAAATATTCGCGGCTTAACTAAGTTCAATAATTTTATTCGTGAAGGCGGTTAAGAATTTTTTTGAAAAGTATGCGAATATATTTAGAAATATCACTTCTGCTAGTTTTAAGTCAGAGGTACTGTCTGAAATTTTCGACAGGCTAGTGATGTTTTGTAAACTGAAGCCTCAGAAAAAACTTCAGTCGTGTATGCAGACGTCGGCGTGTTGCTACAAAGAAAACGCAATCGTCTAATTCACGCAAAAACGAAATTAACTCTTCCCTATTCGATGTAAATGAGTAAAGAGTTTACAAGCAACTATCACAGGGCCCGGTCAAGCCTGACCATCGGAAACACAGAAACCATTTTCTAGAGTCCATTGTGTGCGGAACGTTTTCTTTCATTGCCATGGTCATTCGAAGTTGTTAGCACAATGTGATGACTGTCATTAAAAAGCGTCCGTTTTGTGGCAGGACTGTCCCGTTGTCATCTAGTGTATGTGCACGAAGATGCGACTCTCAAATATCAAAATGTCACCGACTAGAGCTCAAGTGGCATATGTCACTAGACAAATGTATGTATCCAAGAAACTATGCTTGTTTTAAAAAAACTGATAATGTCTAATATTTTAAGAATGATAGTTCAAAACTTTCTGTTTGTAATTAAAGTATTGTAAATTAATAATAACCAGCATTAAATCCACTGTAAGTAACCAAAAAAAATTCTTTTTTGGCACATTCTGGGGGAAGAAGTCCTTAATTATCTGTATTATGAATATGATTTGTAATTATCAGTTTGAACTTAGACTAAAATTTATCATTTGTAAAATGATTTCTTCAATATAGTCCTTAGGTTGCTGATATAAACTCATGAAAAATGTGATATTTGTTTCATTTCATTCGGTTTTTAATCCTATTTTACCCGATCAGATTATTAGTAAACCCGGATTAGATGATTTCAAAGTTTTCATTTCATTTTTTAATTTAATTAACAATCAATAATTTTTTAATAATCGATTTATGAATATTCCATTTGATGATTATCAACTTTACCCAAAATTGAACTAATACTGATTCCGTAGAAAATGGGCAAAATACTAACGGTTTATGTAAATCAAATATAACATCCAAATATGAATTTGAATCGATGAATAATATATGTTTCAATTATTTGATACCAAATGAGTTTCGATAAAATAGACAAACCAAAAGAATTTCTTTTCTCCATAAATAAAAGTGAACTTTATGTAAAAAAAAATTACTGATAAATTATTTGCATGTTAGGGTTTTAATTTTTTAAAGCTTTTTCAATTTATTGATATTTAAGATGCATTTTGTACCATTCATAATTATGAATAAATCATGATGTCGAATATCATTTCCTATTTTAAAATTATTTAATAAACGTTGGAAATAGGCCAACGTTTATTAATTTATTTGCAATTTAAATTAATTAAGGCAGTATTAAAATTAATAAACATCCAATCAGTAAGTTTGTTTCAAGCAAATTTAATACACTACCAATTTTAATCGAAAAAAGTTAGAAATTTATGAAGTTTAATTTTTACACAATATTTTTGTAGGAATGTAATTGATTTTTTTGTTATATACTTTTTAAATTACGAATAATACAAAGCTTTTATTAAAAACTAAATAAAGAAAAAAGATCACAAGTATGTGTGTGTGTTTGAAGACTAAAGATTTTTCAGCATTATAAAGCACTATGGTACCGGAAAGTATTTGCAATTTATGAATTACAGAATTATCCAACAAAACAACCATTAAAATAGTTAGAAGTAGTTCCCAAAATGGTATCTAAACATTCCAATGCTTCATTATACAAACTACTTCACAAAAAAGGTTCTAATTTTAAAGTTATTTAGTATCGATTACCCTCGGAGAATGCATCCTTTGACATTATTTGACTTAATGCTAACTTCGCCATATTATTCCAACTATAAAATTATGTAATTGGATATAAACTATAACAATTTAAATTCTTGTGCGTATTTCTTAAGATGAAACAACTGCGAACGTATGTCAAATCGATTTGCTAAAACTCCACCTCGTACAAGTGCTTCTTGAGGATTCAAACCTCGTACCTTCATTTTTCTTGGGGTCGCTAGATTATTGTTTTTTTCTTTAGTTTTTAAAAGCATGTAGATTCATACAGGAATATGAATAAGACATTAGTACGCTTCAGTGATTCGTAATACATCTTCTTTGTGATGACAAATGATTTCGGGGACCTAACTGGATACTTTGTTCTTCAACAAGCATCAGAATTTAAATGTCGCTGGTTATAAATGAGAAATGAGCAATCTGCTTGTGTCTACTATCTTGAAGTTTGTTACTTTTTGCGCACTTAAACTATTAAATGCGTCTCTATTGTTTGCAAATTATTAACGGACAAGAAGTAGCCATTCTGCGAAAGAAAACGCACGCAGAAATAAAATAAAAAGTTGTAGTTTCAGATGTTTTAAGATTTCGGTAGCCCACAATCATATTAAATTCTATTTCATATTTATATCCTAGTGTCTCTAAATTTTATTCAAATTAAGCTGTAAAAGAGTTTTTTTATGCCGTTTTTTGGTATTTTCTTCTTCTTCTTTTGAGCAATTATCAATTTCCAGAACCTTGTTTATGTAGTTTTTAAAGTGCTTAGCATTCATTTTAAGAAAGTTGTTAAATTCAACAAAGAATAAGATTTAATAAAAATTAATAGAAATAATATTGGTTTGCGTACATAAGCTGGTCAAAAGATTATCATTTATCGTATATAGTAAGTATTAGTATTTTAAAGCATACAAAAAACATAAAGTATTTAATATTTTTTCTTCTTAAGAATTCTAATAGATATTTTTTATAAAGTTTTCTTTCAATGTAATATATATGTATTTTTAGCATCATTGATAACACTTATAAGTAATTATAGCAACTACTTAATTATTCTCAACAAATGCAAGCTAATGAAGTCATTATTCTTCTTAACAATGTAATAAAATACAATTTGATTCTTAATTATAACTTTATTTCTGAGAATTTTAAAATTTCAGTTAACTTCCTTAAATAACTTACAATATAAAAATATTCATTATAAAAAAGTTAATTTTAAAATTTCTGTTAATTCTGGTCAATAATTCCGGTCATGAAAATAATCATTTTTCGAAAGTTAACTTTTAAATTTCTGTTGATTTTCTTAATTAATTTACAATATAATAATATTCATTATTCAAAAGTTAATTTTTAAATTTTTGTTAATTTTCATAAGTAATTAGTAATACGAATGTATTCATTAATCAAAAGTTAATTGTAAAAGTGAGATTCTTGGGCAAAACAAATATCAATTCATTTATCAAAACTTAACAACTGACTGAGAACAGACAACTAATTGTTTCTAAGAACATTTCATAGTTGTATTAATAGTTCATAATCTTATGTGTTTTTCATTTGAATTAATTTTTAAAATCCTTGTTTACGATCATAAGAACTCATTACTATATAGTTGTTACCTATAACGCACAGATCATATCTTATGATCTTTATTACTTCTGAAATAAAATTTAAGAAAAAATTGCAAGTTAAATTCTCAAAGGGATATTGTATTAATTTTATTCTTTGAAACGTTGGAAATGCTTAATAATATATTTTTCAAATTCTTTTAAAATAATTTTAAATTTTTATATTCGGAAAAAGAAAACGTTTTCACATGGATTTAAAATTTATTTTAAAACTCATTCATATTTAAAACGGGAGAAAGACACTGCTCTAAAATCAACATCGTTATTTAAAAACACCTTTAAAATGAATCACTTCTTATTTGAAATTAATATTTTACTTTTCTTTTGAATATTTATTTAACTAATACTACTTATTAAAGAAATCATAATATTATAAACAGCCATAAAAAACAAATTTTAGAGAAAAAAAATTATAATCTTTTTTTTTCTCGTTTCCACTTTAAATTTGCTCCTACAGGATATGTTTCATCGTAATGTATCTAATAAAACAATTAATTTTTGCATTTCTAGCAAATGCTATGCAAAACTTTGTTGAAATAAAAAGTATCACAAAGAGTTGACGTTTTTTTTTAAATTTTTAACTTAAAAATTAATAAATACACACACAATTTTTCCGAGAATAAATATGACCCATGAACTATCACGAATTATTTTATAAACATTTTTCTTTATTTTAAATGATCAATTTAATTTATGGAATTACTTTATGCTAATTTACGATATTAAATTATTTTCCTCAAACAAAATGAATTTCCTTTTAAAGAAAATACTTCATTGAATTGCGAATATTATGATTTCCCCCAACAGGCACAAGCCTTCTTTCTGGATGCTTGATTCGTCATCTCTGACATAGCTCACTTTCGCAGTCATCCGTCGCCAAAGGATGTGTCCACATAAATCAGTGATGTGTGCTTTCATCCCTTTGCGTTTATTTGCAGCAAGTTCTTAACTATCATTTGCATTAAATGATATACAAGACGTTGTTCTTTTTCAGAGTGTGCGTGTTTTTCCCATGTTCCTTGCCCATCACGCAGGGAGGTTCACAAACTCGGCCCGCTTGTTCGGAGGCCAGGAAAGGAGAGGGTTCACAATACTCCTTTCCGTACACTTTATTTAGCCTTTGTTTCCACTTCAGAACACACTTTACCTAGTCTGGAAAAAAACTTGTCGCACATGAAATGAACTTGCTGAGAAGTGTCCCGATTCTTTTCAGTCACAGAGTAGCAATTATGGACATGACATCAATTATTTCATCGCAAATTCAAAATATAGTTCTGTTGTCAATAAAATTCCCAAAGATTTTAAAGTTGCATACAGTTTTGATGTGTACAGTTCTGTTTTGGGATTACAGAAACTATATAATAAGAATAAACATAATTTAAATGCTCTGTCTTTCTCTTCAATAAATACTGAAAAGGTGAATTTAATATTTTTCAAACTATTTTTTCTTTATACGTATAAATACATTCAGTTACCATGATTATAAAAACTAAACTTTTTTATATAAAAAAAATCTACTTCGATATTTTGAAAATCTAAATTTAGCTTATTATTCATCAATTAATTTTTAAGAATCTTATTAAAAAAAACAATTTTTGCTTAAAAAAATGATAAACTTTTGGTGATAAACAAAATGGGTATTATTATTGGGAATGATAAACAAATGGGCCTTATTATTGGGAATTTTTAACATTATTTGTACAGACATTTTTAGTGCCACTATTAATATAAAACTAATTATTTCTTTAAAAGGCTACTTCCATATTTTAAAAATCTTGAATTTATCTTATTATCATCAATTGGTATTTGCGAATCATTTTAAAGAAAAGCAATTTTTGATTTAAAAATAATTTAATTTTCGAGACAAATGGATATTATTATTGTGACATTTTTAACATTGCATTGTGCATAGGCACTTTTTAAATCCATTTTTATAATTGAGAAACAGCCATTGAACAGTTTTTAGAGTTTCAAATCACATTTTCCTAAATAATATTTTGAGGGAGTCATTTACCAAAAGTAGCATAAAAGGAATATTACAGATCTTCCATAATATTTTAATTCCTGGAAGAATTATTAGTGACCGACAATTTCTTAAATTCTACTATGGGTTTATTCATTGCTCAATTTTTATAAATCAGTAAAGCAAGATTGATATTTCTAATAAATAATCTTAATAACAAAAATAATTAATTCTCAACAATATTCAAATTCATATAGTTGTATCTTTTTATTTATTTAAAAACTCTGTTTATGAACTTTTCCTGGCAAATGTTCAGTTTTTCTAACCTATATTTTCACTACTACTCAAATTATCTTCCAAATTTGATTCAATATCCCTTAAATTTTCAAAGTTGCCTTCATTTCTGAAATTGTTTCTCTATCAAATTTTTTTTCTCGTAACAACTTATTTCTCCACGCATACTAGGTGACAATCCTGAACATTTACTCAAAGGGAGCAATTTCAATGGTGCGCTTCAAGAGCCAAATATATGGCGCACTTCGCCAACGAATCCTGGTCTCGGTCCAGAAGGTAAGTTGTAGACAGAAGCTTAACAAAACATCACTATGTAATATAGTTCAGTTTTTTTTTTTTTCTTTTTTTTTTTTTACTGCCCCAATTTCTTTTTTTTTTTCTTTTCTTTTTTTTTTTTTTTTACTCTCCTCCTTAGCAAGCATTAAAATAAAATAATATATTCACACAGAGTTTATAAGAATTACAGCTCCAAATTTTAAGACAAAAATTACTTCATGTAGTCTTGAATTTTATATTCTATTACTAAAAGAATGAAATTACAAGGAAATTTAATTGAACTGAGTTTCGCTTTGATTAGTAAACTTCGATACACTGTTTAATAACTTTTAAAACGAAAGTTGTTGCCTTTTCATTGCCCTAAGACGTGAAGAAATATGTAGACATCAACTAGTGACGGTTCGCAACTTTCTTTAGGCAGTCAATATGAGCTGCCAACTGCAAATTTTTAATTGGATTTCAAATATTTTAATAATATCGCTCAATGAAGAAAATAATACATTGAATTAATATTTTTCTTTATTTTGAGATTGCTAAAAATTCTTTTTAAGGATTGCTTATAGATATATATTCCTTTTCTTGTTGTATCATGTCCATATAAAAGAGAAAATTTCAAAAGATCTGAACTCTTTGAAAAGATAATCGAAATTCTTCGTAAGATTTTAATAAATTTTTTTTCTTCTATTGAAAAAAAAAATCAAGAGGCAATCGTTTTGCACATTTGAAGTGGATAATTAGTACATATTTTTATCAGAATATGTCCGTGAGATGTTTCTTTTGAAAAATAATTTTACTTGCATATTTTTAATAGTTTAAAATAAAAATATTGTGTCACATAAAATATCAAACCTATTTAAACGTAATCAAAGGAAATGAAATCAATAATTTATCTTTTGATTACATACGGTTTGTGTCTCAAAAATATTATTCTTTTTCTGTTTTAAAAAGGATTTAGTTTATAAGGTAAAAAGAGCTTAATAAAATAAGAGTTTCAACATAAACACTTAAAAGGAAATGAATTTACTTACAACTCAGTTTAAATTTTTTTTTCTAAACTTTTCACTTCAAAAGATTTTCACTACAAAAAAAGGAAATTTAAAAATAATATTAAATTTTATTATTAAGATTTATATATCCATGAACACCTACTGAATTTCCTTAATTTCTATGAAAATTTGATAAACGGATATATATAGGGGGAAAAAAGAACTCGTATTTATAAACAGAAAACTACTTAATAGAAAATACCTCTTCCCGAATCTTGGCTTAAAGCAATGCATGAGTGAAAGTATTTTTAGCATGGTTAAAAAAAAAATCTTCTCTTAGTACAAGAACACTAGATTCATTCCTCGTTACTCAAATGAATATGGGAGTTCTTTTTAATGTTTCACTGAGATATGATAATTTAAGGAAAGAAAAAACGTTTGCTATTTAAAGAAACAAAATTAAATGTCTAAAAAATAGTATTAATTTATTTGATCAAAATAACCATGCTTAGTGATTAAAAAAAATTTCATTTATACATTTAATCAATAATAAATGATTATTAAATAATTTTGAATAACGTTTGAAAATGTTTATTTCATCTTGCTAAGATTCTTTGGAAACATCTATTCTTCAAAAATTTGTTGAAATTACTTTGTATGTAATAAATTGCAAAGAAATTCTACTGATGACTGGGTAACCAGTGTTGGAGAGTATGTGTTTAACATAAGAAGCAAATTTAGAAAATAGAAGTTAGAAAAATAATTATCCTGCTTTGTACGAGTTTCAAAAACCCTTAACTCAGACTTTAGTAAATAAAAATTATTCTTCTACATCTTTTTATTCCTTATTTTTGAATGATTTTCTGTCTTTAACACATATCTTTTCGTATTTAAAAATTTAGAATCAACATGTAAAACAAACAATGCTACAAATTTAGTATCTTCTAAATTGAAACTACCTATTAAAAAAACTTTAATATAATATATTATTAATTTTTCAAATTGTCATATCATTCGCCTCTCCAGGGAATTCTTTATTAATTAAGAGGTAACAAATTGTATTTAATTAGGATATAACAAATTTAAAAATTTTGTTCTTCAAAAATTTACGTTTATTCTGGGAAACAGAATCCATTAAAATTGAATTATTTTAGTACAGATAGCTGAAGTTGAAAATAAATCTTTCGATCTATCAGATAAATTGAACTGGCAAATAATTAAATTTTGTAATGCTATATTTGGTTATCTTGTGCCAGGCTTATTCAAGTGAATTTTCGATTTCTCAGCTATTGAGATATATACAGATGTCAGAAGAATCATATCAGCAAATCGGGAGAAAAAAATATGAGAAAAGCAAGACACACTTAATTCTGGAAGAACATAAAGGGCCGAGAATCACTCAAGAATAACGAACCAAAAATACGCACTGTAAAAGCATCGGAGCTGAGAATTCCTCGAACATGACGGAATCTCAAATGCTCTATGAATAACTCGAAAACATGAAAGGAATCAATCATTCTAATGCACTTAAATGATGATCATGATGAGATCATAATTAAATTATTAAAAAAAATAGAAAGTATAGATTTATCCATAGGCCTAGTTTAAAAAGACATTGTAATAGAAATTAAAATGAAATTCTTATGTGAATAATTTCTTTCTTTCTGATTTTCTATTTCTATTTGAATTTAATATTCAAAAAGTATTTAGAATTTTCTTTATTAAATTCTTCAAACTTACGATTGCATAATCTTGCAGGTTTATACCAGTTAAGAATGTTTCTTACATATTTACAGAGTTATTATTCCTATATAGAATGTAATATTTGTAGCTCTCCCATTCCTGAGTTCAGGTTCCTTTCAATATCGGAACGTTCGAGTTCCTCAGCCAAAAATAAGAAAAATTCATTCTTTTACCTATCCATTCCACCCCTCAAAATATGAAAAGACAGCCCATATTCCGAAGGAGTTGATATATAAAAAAGTACCTCGTTTAGTAACTGCACAAAGTAAATGTATGCTGAAACATCATTTGGGGGTTCTCGTAACCTCCAAACTCATTTGGGCGAGTGTATGTCCCCTTGTGTATTCACTGAATCATATACAAAAATGATATTCATATTTTACTAAAGGTGAGGGGTGGGGATATTCCAGTCGGGTTCCTCAGACTTCCACCACGGCTTCACTGAACGGCCGTTTGTAGCTTTCCAGCTTTGAAAGCGTTAAAGAATACTTTTTTCAAATGGCCCAAACATCAGACAATATAATTGAAGAAAGAAATAACTGTAATGGAGTTATATGTATAAATATATTCTGTTTTAATTGTTGAGCAAATTAAATGAAGTGCACATTCAAATATATTAATTAAGTTTGTATTATGTCTAAGTTTATGTTATTTTTATTATTAGAAATTTTTCTGGAAATGAATCATTTAGAAATTGACTGATATAAAATATGCATCAGAAGTAATACTTTCAGCATATGAGCTTAAATTACTAAAGTATAAAATATGATTTTATATATTTATAGTAAAATTTATTCTTAAAATATGATTTTATATATTTATAGTAAAATTTATTCTAATTAATCTGATTTTGTTTAAATCAAATATTGAGTTTTCCCATCGAGTTCTAATAAGAGATGTTCTGCTTAATTTTCTTGACTGTCGTTTCAAATTGGATTTTGCAAACCTTCCAAACAAAGAAAAAGCTCTCGAGCTGGTGTTTGTAATAGATACAAATCCTAAACGGACTGTAACCTCAAATTGACGGAATGTGAAAGATTTGGCAGGAAATATCACATCTATGGTTCGCCTTGGCACGCGCAGGACGCGCGCGTGGTCGGTGTACCGCGACAGCCGCACATAGCACAAATAGACCCACTCGCAGCAAATGGAGCGAAGGGTGCGCCTGAGGCCCCAAAAGCATTCGGGATGCTTCGGGGAGGGGGGAAGAGAAAGAGGACGTTTAAAAAAAAGAAGTCCGTCCTTTTTGTATTCATTGTACTCTCGCATTTAAGGGGATTAGAGGAATGTTTCGATTTGTAGCAATTGCTCCTAAGCTCCGCTTTGGGGTTGTGCGGTTAAGACAACGAAAGGTTAAGCTTCTCAAATTTGCATACATTTTAGTTCGATTCATCAAATTGATAATTTCGATCAGAAAAATATCGTTCATCTTCAGATTGGAAAATGAGTGTCTGTGATTATTTTGTAATCGAATTTCGCATTTTCGGAAAGAACTTACGTATTAAAAGCCTAAACTGTTCTATTAGGTTTCTAAATTTATCGCCACTTAAAGGAAAATAATTCTTAATTTATTTTATTATGTAAAGATATTCATACATAAATTTTGCAAGAATGTATATTTTCGTATAAATATAAGTATTTGATGCCGACAAATATAAGGTAATTCTAAACTTATCATATAAAAGTAAAAATTAATGTACCCTTTTCCATTTCTTAAAACGTTACATTTAAAATATATAACTAAGTAAAAAATTATCGTTGAAAATTTCGTGTAGAGTTTTGATAAATTACAGAGTAGTTATTGTATACCTAGGGACTTAATTTATTTTATATCTCTTTTAATCATATCGATTTAGCACACCTTTATTTGAGATATTTTAATTCACACATCGTAATGAATGCGAACAAATCAAAATATTTTGCAAAAAACTTTAATTAGAATATCATAAATTAATATTTAATTAGAATTATGTAAAAGTGTAACATATTTTTAGTAATGCAAGATTTGATAGCTTCATTAATAGGTGATTTTCTTTTCTTTTTTTTCGTGCTATTGTTTTTAATTAGTATTTGGAATATTCATTTGCCTCGAAGCAAATTTGATTATTCTTTTATAAATATAAAGTTGCAAATATAATTGTCCACGATATTTTCAATTATTTTTCTTATACGTTGTATCAATTGTCAGTTAATCGCATTTAATTCCATTCGTTCTTTCACAACTACTACATTAATATTCAATTTTTTTAAGGAACAATTTTTTAAAAACGTAATATCATTTTAAGATTATTAAACTAAAAATTAAAAAGAATCTTGAAAATATTTCAATCCTGCAAAATGAGACATATTTGAAATTAGCTATAATTTATAAAATAAAATTGTCTTGATTATCGTTAAGCGAGCATACACTAGAAAAAAGTAAATACCTTTTAAGTATTTTGATAAATAATCATTGTACTTGTTAATTATTTCAAATTGAAAGGAACTTTCGATATTTCAATTTTTTGAAGTGTAATTTCACTGATTTAACAATGATATAACGGATTTAATCTCAGGACAGAACTTTATGACGATGATGAAGATCTAATGAATTAAAACTACTCTCTAAGTCTAATACAAGGAAAGATCAAAGAATTGCTTAAAAAAATAGTTTTAGGATTTTTTTTATCTTCTATGCTTATGATATCTTCTTTTATAAGCAAAATTTCTTATATATTAATATTTATTCTCGAACAAATAATGACCTTTTATACATTGATACAACATTGGGTGTTGTTAATACGTCTAGGAATTAATGAAAATAATTGCTTCATACAAATGCAACAATCATTTTCAGAACAATTCCAACAACTTACTAAATATAAGGAACATTCATAAACACCAAGATATTTATTTGCAATTAGCATAAGTTCAAACAAAATGCCTTAATTTAGCTGTGCTGTAAACACGTGAATAATCATGCTAGATATCAATAGTGATCAGTCTTAATAGAAATTTTCTTGCCCAGAACGTTCTTTAAGAGATCCGCTGCAGCCTTTATTGTCCGCCTATAAAAATTTCTGGTCTTAAAACAGTTGTGAGAGGGAAGTAGTAATTTTTACTATCCACATTTATAGATGTCATTAGTAGGAACTCTCCACCCCTTGTTTATTTTATGACCTTATTAGAAATGCTCGAATTGTATATCCAAGTACATTGTCTTGATGCTGAAAACATCTTTTTATTTCAATATTTGGTTACAATCTTCAATAAAGGACCATGTAAATATTTTTCAAACTGTTTATAGGTGATTGTTCAATCGATATTCCTAGAAGTTCATTGTCCTTTTATTTATTAATCTTAATGGTTTTACTTATTAATGGAAGACTAAAATCTAATATTTATAAAATGAGATTTGTGTAATGATTGATTTTAAGTGCTTGATTGTATATCTAATAAGGAAAACTATTAATATTTGAAATGGAATAACAAATATCACACTCCTATCTTAGTTTATTTTGTTTGAAAAAGCAGGTTTTTCTTGATCTATTAGATTTGTTCAAAACACATAGATGTTATCTATACTCATACGTGCTGAAAGTGACTGAGATAAAATTTTCTTCCACTATTTGAGCTCAAAACAACGGTTACTGAAGCCCTCAAGATATCATTATGTTCCATTTTATGTCTCTCTGCTTTTACCGCAGGGAAGCAGCCACTTTAATTCAATGTTTCAGTTGTACTGGAAACGGCACGTTAATTCCTAACTTCTTTGAACAATGGCTAACTATCACGTGCCCCAGATCCATATAAACATGGCTCCAGGACAGAGCTATTATCCTCTAACTTTCTAAAAACGATCCCGCTCGCATCGCACATGCCCCTCGCTGTGCTGTTTGATGCTTCCTCTATGACAGCAATGAAAGGCAAAATGCCTTCCTAAAAATGACTAATGGTACCGAAGCGTAGATGGTCTTTTCCCCAGAAGGCCTGTTCTTCTGGCTGCCATGATTCGGTTTTCGACCAAAACCTTCGGAAATATACTCAAGAGTCACACCTGGTTGATTCTCATGCATTATTCATTTATGTTTTCTACTTAACGGGAAATGTCGCCGAAATTTTTCAATGTTTTTTTTTCCTCAAAATGAACGAAAATATCATGTTTGGTGAAATAACTTCACCCCCTTACTTGCTCATTTGACTTCATTTAATGTCGCATTTCGTATTCTGGACTTGTTTTTATTTTCTATCTTTATTGTGTCCACATGATTTTTTTGCGGATAAAGTTGTCTGATCCTGGCTCAGACTATCCACACTTCCAACACTAATCGGTGGATATTTAAGGCGTATTTCAGACGTTATGACTCAATGTCTGCCTTTCCGTTAACGGCCTACTTAGGAGATTAGTGTAGCGGAGAGACATTTTATTATTATATTTTATTTTTTCAAGGAATCAAAGTATCGGACCTGCTGACAAAAAAGTCAAAGGATTCACTTTCGGTAGCATTCGTTGATAGCATAAAGAAAGAGATGTCAGAGAATTATGGCAATAATCCTCTAAATCTGTCACTGATACTGACGGTAATTCCATAACAGCAAGACTGGTGTCTCTTTATAAATAATAATGCGGATAAATTAAGATAAGAAAAAACTAAGTATGAACGCAAAAAGAAATTTTGCAATATTTTGTGGTATTTTTGGTAAAAAAAAGTACATCGATTGCGTCAATAGTCAAATTCTTTATGGCACTTAATCTTAGAATTTAAAGTATTATCTTTTATATGCATTAGTCTATGCTCCTCTTGTTATATCGTTATTTTTTTTAAAGTTGAATGCAATTAGTTATAAGTAATGCATATGTTCATCTGATCATGTTTGTTTAAATTGCATTTCCTTTATTTTTAAAGTAACCAATGGTTTTTAAAAATTACACGCGTAATACACACGCACACGTGAGAGTTTTTACTTTTATCAGACACGCACATAAGGGTATTTACTTGTATTAAATACACACACACAATGGTATTTAATTTTATCACACACACACACAATGGTATTTAATTTTATCACACACACACACACAATGGTATTTAATTTTATCACACACACATCAGGGTATTTAATTTTATCACATACACACACATCAGAGTATTTACTTTTATCATACACATACACAGAAGAGTATTTACTTTTATCACACACACACACACTGGTATTTACTTTTATCAAACACACACACACACACACACACACGGGTATTTACTTTTATCAAACACACACACACACACGGGTATTGACTTTTATCAAACACATACACACGAGTATTGACTTTTCTCAAACACACACATACACACCAATTTTATTTTATTTTATCACGTAGGCACACATACACACACAAGGGTATTTACTTTTTTGCCATTTTGAAACATAATTTGGAGGTTTTTACCTACCTGGATATAATCTTTTTTTTTTGTTATTAACTACTTTCTCTTATACAATTACCTTACAACTTTTTAAACCTCAGGCTTCGAGTATAGCTACAGCTATATATAAAAGCCTTTTTAATTACGACATATCTGCGAAGTTTTGCAAATATCTTGGTCTTTTGAAATTTCTAATTCTGAGAAGTGAAGTGTAAATAGGTTTATGGACGGTCTTTAACTTTAAAGCACTTCGTAATGAACTACTTTAACACCGTCACCATTTAAAACTTTCACTTTAGCGCTACAGGCCATTAATTCCGCACACTCTATTAATTTCCTTCTTGGAGTCTTCATAATGTCGTTTATTAGTCGACTGACATCGTGAATCTTTGTAGCATTTGCTAAATCAGATATTGTGTTAAACTTGGATGGTGAAATTTATATGAATCATTTTTTTTCTTGAATTTATTAAAAAATCATGTTTTAACTGTTTATGTGCTTTGATGCGTTACCTTTTAAGGGCCGAAATTGATTTTAAATTCTTTTTTTTATATCATTTAATAACTTGTCTTCGCAAGTCGTCCTTACTTTATACGTTTTTCATTTCACTGTTCACTTATTTTTGTGCTATTTCGCTCATCCTACATGCTATTCTTCACACTCTTCCCGGGATCATAACTTTATTTTGCTTTTTTTTAATGGCAATGTTCTTTTGGTAATTAAATTTCTTTTTCTCCTGTTAGTTGAATCTTACTTTAAAAATTTCAAATATCTTTATTCCTCGATTATTATCGCTGTTTTTGTTTCTTTCACTATGGCTATTCTTTATGTTATCAATTTATTTTCGTTACAGATACGTTTAATGTTAACGAATTTTTATTTGCTTTTGAAAGATAAAATCTCTAACTTGGAGATACTTTTCTATTTTCAATTTCAAACCAGCGCTGTTGCAGCTTTACTTTTAAATTAGGTGTCTTTTTCTTTAATGAGCAATGCAATTATTTAGTATTATCTTCTAGGAAAAAAATTAACGTTTCAAGATTGTTACAATGTTTTCCAAATCATAATTTTACTGTCCGAGATGTTATCATTCATTCCGAAAACCTGCTTGCAGTAAAAACTTCCAACAATTCCTAATGTATCCATCCTTCACCATGAAAAGCGAGTCGAGTTATAGCGAAGCAATGCCGTCACTTACAAGTTCCCGATAAAAATCCTTGGGTTTGTTTTGTTTTCCATCTTTCCGGTAGAGTGGCCATCAAGGGTTTCTGAATTGCTGGCGTTAGTCTCCCTCGGAGAGGAATAATTTCTCATCCCATCGCTCCAGAAGGAAAAACATGCCGTTGCGACATGTAGATTTTCCAGTACGCTCCCATTCGGCTATTAATGCAAGCGACGAGGCGAGCGAATCTTGTTTAACTGCCTTCCTGTTAACCAAATTGCGCAATGTCATCTCGCGAAGTATAGACCTCTTCGGGGATCATTATGGTGGCTTTCGTCCCCTGTTATGTCATCTAATAGATTAGGCTGACAACCTGTTTTTCACGTATGTTTCGGTTTTGTTTGTGGATATAACTGTGACTGAATTACATAGGCAAATAAATATAAGAATCCAAATGAATGTGCCAAATAAGGGACTGGAATTCTAGTATTTCAAATGTAAATTGCCAAATTCAGATGTATTTTTTTAAATCAAAATAATTTATTAGTAGGAAACTTTCTAAAAATGAAAATCACCCAGGCCTATTATCCAGATCATAGTATTGGTATTGTTGAGCTTTGTTAAATTCAACAATACTACGTGAGAAATATAAATAAGCAAATGTATTATAAGCAAATGTTACAAAGGGAGGTGATTTGAAATGCATTCTCGAAAAAAAAAATAATTTCATAAAACTAGATTTTATTTTCTTCATTGTTAATGATTGCTTTAGATGCTCATTTTATATTTCTGCAAAGAAAGGGTGAAGACGTTGTTTAGCCGTTGTTTTAGTTCTCAAATGGCTCATTAGTTTGCTATTGTTTTTCCAAAACGGAGTCAAAATAAGAGAGAAAACACACGTTTAAGAAGACAAGGAATACTTAAAATATAATGCTGAACGATTTGAAGTTTTTTAACACAGTGAGTTTTGTAAAGTTATTATATAACAAGAAATAAGTCTTGAAGTAAATATATACGAATTCTTAGATCCTTTAGCCACTTTGCCAAATTCATTTCATGGTCCGAAAACCAAAGTTGATTGTGATGATCGATTGCTCCAGTAATAATATTACTGTTAATATTTTTCGTTGTAATTATAGAAAGAGATGACAATAAATCTTTTTTGTGCTTATTTATAGTTGATTAGATGTCACTTTAATATTTGTTTTCTTTTTCCCTTAAATTCTGTTAATTGTTTACGTAATAATGTGCAGTAATTCCAAAAATGTTTGGTTAATGCAAAGGTATTTTAAGCATTTTATGTTTATTTGATATTATGCGTCATTTTTTATACTGTTAGAAGAGTAAAGACATTCAATAGAGCTTCTGTTTAGAATATCACAGATATTTCTGAGGTAAACAAATAGTAAAATAAGAAATACTTGATTATATGTATATTTGTCTTGGTATATATCGAATTAAGAGAATTTATAAATCACGAACTATTCATACGATGTAGCTCCTATAGTAGGTTAATGACAAGCAAATAATTTATTTAATTATAGAGATTTCAGAGCATATTATACTTCAACAAAATACACTTTTTTGTTAATTTCAATGAACTCATTGTAGTTTGTTTCAAACATTTAAATAAAAAAAGTAGTCTTTTTCTGAATTTTTTTAGTAAATATGTTTATTATAAGGTTTACTTAGTGTTAAATAAGCAAAAATCGAAACAAAACTCAATCTTGGGTAAATATACAATGATACAATTAACCCTATACATATATGCTATCTATATAAACTGATTTTGAGTGATGTAGAAATAATTATGTGCAATTTATTCATCCTATTCAGAGTATTATGTATTAAACTGGAGATACAGAAGAGAAGGGAAATGAACTGTGAGCTTTCTATCTTTCTTTCCCAAATATATTCCTTCAAAGTCGATTGCTGATTGAGCTTTTGGTATTTTTTTTTTTATTTGCTTCAAATTATAGGGACAATTATGTTTACTTAACATATTGACAAATGAAAAATATTAGATTCCATTTTAATTCATTGTCTAATGTTAACTTTTTTATTGAGTACTGATAAAATACCGAGTCAAAGAAATGATGATTGCTCAAAAATAGCAATAGAATTTTGTACTAATAGCTTGGGTTGAATATTTAAATTTCATCCCCCCCCTTTTTTTTCTTTTCTTCTATAATAAGCAAAACTCAAATATTAGCTAAACTGCTTTCTATGTATTTCCCTTAATTGAATAAAGAAAATATATTGACCTTAAAGGTAAGTTACAACATAAATGAGACATTGGCATGAATGACTTTCAATATCAGTGTAAACTCGCACAGATTAGACGCTAAACTTCCTATTAGATCAAAAGACGTATCCCACAATAGCTATTTTTAAAGCAGAACACATA
Source organism: Argiope trifasciata (assembly GCA_026543055.1). Lineage (NCBI taxonomy): Eukaryota > Metazoa > Arthropoda > Arachnida > Araneae > Araneidae > Argiope > Argiope trifasciata. The sequence goes on along the minus strand of JAPMOQ010057505.1, from coordinate 853,874 downwards.
TTAAAATAAATTGCACTTTGCTTTTGTGCAATGGTGTAATTTTCTGGAAGAAAAGGGTAAATTACACAGCTGAAGGGTAACGCGTTATGAAGCAGATCGGCACCCCACCTCCCTGCAATAACCCATTTTTCTAAAACAGAGAATGTAAGAGCAGGACCTCGAAGGAAAAAAAAAAAGACAAGAACCTTGTTCTTTTCCCAGCGTACGAATTCCGGCCGCTTACGTACGCGTGAGTCGCCCGGAGCAGAATCCAGCGTCTCCTGGCACAGAACTTTCGAACGAATGATCAGTCAAAAGAAACGACGAGGAATCGAACCAGACGATTATTACCTTCTCTCGGAGGACGTGACTCCCCTATTAACATCCCAACTTCTCCCAAAAAGCAGTAACGCATAAATAACAAAAACAAGAGAAAAAAAAAGTTAGCTTGGGTATTTGTCGCCAACCAGGAAATGATCGGAGAAGCACAACACCGTATCAGTGCCATATGGGGTTTCTGTTCCTTATCATTCGAAAACTTCTGGCTAACCAAGAATGCAATGAACCTCTTCAAACGTCGTCCGAAAATGACGTTTTAAGGCCTATTAGGAGTTGAGCACTCTTTAACAGTAACGCTTCTTTTTATGAAAGGGTACTGGCCCATCACCCATAAGGATGGTCCAGTGAGATCTAAGGATCTTATTTAGCCTACAAAGCTATTTATAACTCCTTCTGTGAGAGGTAAAAAAAAAATGGCATTTAAGTAAACCCCAACTTTACATGAAGATGAAAAATCACAAAAGTAAAATTATACCTTATCAAGATTTTATTTAAATAATTCTTTCGTTTTAACACTTTAAAGATGAGTTTCAAGTAAATAATGTTTTTTTAAAATTATTTTTATATATTTTTTTCATTTTTATGGTAAAATATATGTCACCATTCATGCGGTTTCTATAATCCCTTTGAACAAATAGTTTGTTTGTTTGTTTCAATTTTTCATAAGAAACGCTTTTTAGATATCTTCCACTGGCAATTCTATTTCGTTCGGAGGAAAATTCTTCTGTTCCACTTATCTATAAAGACATTTTAGATCATCCCAGTATTTATATGATATGTAAAATCAGTGAAGAGAAATAAAGCATTCAAGGCAATCCAAAAGAAATTTAGCTGAACATTGTATATTTAGGTGGACAATTTAATGAAATGTTTTAAATCAAGATGGTTTTCATAATAACTTCCTTTATAAATATTGAAAGATTTGATTGCTGCTATGTCTCAACCCCCAAATTCAAGAACGCTACATCATTTGATGTTTGCCCTAACGGCATACGGGATACTGCTTAAATAGTCCAGGTCATTCAACTGCTTTCATTTCGGTTTCATTCTATTCATTTCCATTTGCATTCTGTATAGTATGTAATTCAGAGTTGAGCCGAAAAATTGTACTTTCTTGTGAATGACCATCGTTTCATAACATGATCTGTCTCTTGAATTATGAATAGTATTGATAAAATAATATAAAATTAAGAATACTGCGAACATGTAATTTCTTAGGTATAAAAAACAACTTAACATTTTATTCACTGATTTTTTTTGTGTGAATCTTGCTCAGAGCTAATTTATATATTAGTTTTCCTTTAAAAGAAATTCATCAATAATAAAATAAAAATAGTACAGCAAATTCAGAGATTACTGGCAATTTAACTGCTTCCAAATTATTTTAATTCATAACCTATAAAAGACGATTAGATATATTTGAAACTGAAATTAGGTACATTGTTCATTTGTTTCTTTTCACACCTTTCCTTAAAAAGAGTTAAAGTTCTTCAAAACTTTTACTTGGATTAATAATTTCAGGAATTTATGGCAAGAAAGGCTGTTACACCATGTTTCCATACGTAAATACCACACTCTATTCATATTCGTATTTTATGAATTACGTACATTACTGTCACGATTCACATCATAAATCTCTTTCCTTAATTTTAAACATTCAGCAGAACTTAATGAACCGCCGCAATTTCTGCTTCAGATAAAATTTAGAGTTTTCTTTAATGACGTTCTAAATTATCGCCAAATCGTTTCAGTTAAGATTTGGGGGAAAAATAGCATTTTGAAGCAAAGACTTTTGATGTTTGTCGTGTCCAGATTTTTTAAACACTTTTTTTTATGTTGTGGAATTAGCATATGAGTGAATGGGGTAAGTTTCCTAATGGCTCAACTAAAGAAGAAATTTAAGGTTCTTTTCCCCTTGTTATTACAGACAAGTTTCTGAATTAGTGCCATTTGAACAATTTGATCAAACACAGCAATTATTTTGATCAAGAAATAAGGGAACTGAGTTTGATTATCTTAGAAATTCTGATTCGGAATCACGATGCCTACTCCGACTTCGCGTGCTCGAGTCCAACGCTCGGATGCACTCGTGACTGCTCATAGAATCTGAGAAAGCTTTTCGACACCCAATAATGACAGTATCTTTACCCCTACCATTTCACGACTCGAAAAGTGATACACAGCTCTGGCTCGATTTTCCGCCGTTTTGATAGAATTTTTGCGTGACGTTTATTTTTTAGTCACTGGTTTTTGTGGTTTTTCGTTACAAATTGGAAGAATCACGCTCGTATCAACCAACTACCTCACGCTCGTTGCGCGGAATCCAATTTTTTGGAGAAAAAAACGGATCTCTGAAGGTAAAAAGATATTGAGAAGAGTAAAGAACCCTTTTAATTCCACGGTGTTTACCTCTGATCTAGCGAAGTTTGGATTCGTCTTTTTAAATTTCATAAGCTGTATTCATTTTACAAAGGTTATGCGTCTTGCAAGAGTATTTTGAAAAGAACTCTAGTTAATTTCATTTGTTAAACATTTTTTTTAAATGCTTATGAAGAATATTTTAAGATAAACTGGGTTTTTGACAAAATGAGTCTTCCTTTAAGTGCATATAAAAAGCATGTAAAAGTTTAAAATATATTCTTGTCTTGAAATACTGTATTCAAGTCTTAATTATTCAAAATATTTTATTTTTGACGGCATTCCTATAAAAAATAGTTAAATATGGGAAATCATTTCAAAAATTTACAAATATTTTAACACAAACTTTGTGTAATTCATTACTGTACTTCAGAAAGTTTACAATTGAATGTATAGTTTAAACTTATTGTCAAAATATAAAAACAGTGAAAAGAATAAAGTTTGTCAAAATTAATGTTATAAAGCTTATCAAATACTTTTAAGCTGATAAAGTGGATGTATTTTATAATGAAGTGTATAAGTGCCTGCATTATGAAGCAAATAATACACTTGTCAGAATAATACACTTCATATATATAAGCTGTATATGTATTATAAAGTGAATCGTAATTTTGCGTTAAAAATGCATGGTACGAAACTTTAACATGATAGCACCAGAAAATCTGATAAGTACATGTAGAATAAATCTGATAAGTAAATGAAGAAAAACTAAAATCTTTGATATGAATTATTGAATAAAAATATTAGCAATTAATATTAAAACACTTAAAATAATCAAAGAATGTTGAATGTCGAAATTCTTATATTTAAGATGCATGTCACTATTTAAAAAACTGCTTCTTCAGTTCTACGCTCACGATTTTCGAAGACTTGATTCATAAGGCAATTTCTAGTCTATGCAAGACTTTCCTCCGATATTTCCACAGTCCAGCCTCGTAAATAACCACCTCTCCAATTTAGCGGGATGTAGAACAAAGATTGTACAGACAAAGGATCTTTATCAAGGGGCCACTTACACTTACTTGACCCTACCAGACAGGTGCAATCCGACCCCTTCAATCTGAAACATGGTCTCGACCCCTGGTACCTCCTCCAATTTTATGCCCCTCCATTTGCACCCGCCTCACGTACGCCACGTCCAATTTGTCACCTACAGCTCCCGTTTTCCATGACAGGCGAAGGAATAATTAAACCCAAACAGAGTTCCGTGGTTCCGAACCGTAAAATACAGGAAACAGAGAGCTCCTCTTAGGGAGCAATTTGGGCTATTATTTTTTCACGTGCGATTCCCCATCCACCTGCAAGCAGCGCGTCAAATCCTGACACAGATTGGAAGAAGATGGAATGATTCTCTTTTGATACTGTGGATTTAACAAGACAAATCTCTTAATTTGCCCAATAATAGGTTTACTTTGGGTTGTTAATACTCCAAAGATCATTTAGATTCGATTTGTTTGAATATCTCGGAGGTCTTCCGCTGCTGTGTGGTTTTCGGTTTGCAGAAGTATACTATTTTCCCATCGAAAGTTTATAAATGATTTTGCTTGAGTTTTGACAAGTGTACTTCTTAACACACAGCTGGTAGAATATACTTTCTGCATTGAAACTTTTTTGAGGTTGATGAATTTTTGATTTGATCTTATAGTTTTAAACGTATCGTACCATTACGCAAGTTGAATTGTAATAGTGAATAATTTATCATTTATTGAAACTGAACAGATGGCTGATTGTATGGCATTAAATTGGATTTTCAGTCTTGCCAACCTTTATAAATATTTTTCGTACTAAGCTTTGTCTTTAGCCATTTCAGCTTACAAAAGTATGTATAATTACTAAAAAAAACTATAATGCTAGAATACTATAATATACTAAAATCCTGTACTATAATACTATAAAACTGCTAAATAAATTGCTTAAAGTTTTATTTCTTAACTATTGAAACTCCAAAATAATGCAAAAAATTTATTTTTGACTTTTTAAAATAAGGGATAGTTAACGTAACCACGTATTAATAAACGTAAAATAGCTTATGAATACTTATCTATTTTTATTTGAGGCAGACAAAGGGAAAATTAGATCAAATACTTGCGACTTTTGGTAATAGGTAATTATTAACGTTGTATAGAAATCCTGGCTGAATCTTAAAAACAATAAAGTTACATTTCAAATAATCTATTCCAGCCTTTAAATTATACTTAATATTCCAAGCAAACTTTTCCTGCTGACGTAAACTATGATGTTTTTAAAAAATTACTTAATTGGAATATTTAAACTGTCATAAATATTTCAATTTCGAAGTTCTTAAAAGTTGTTTAAAACATATAAAAATAAATGGTAAATTTTCTACGTGGAATAAATGTGCTTCGCTGATTTTTACTACAGTTGAAATTTCAGAATATCTGAAGTCGCTTATGAAATAGCAATAAATTCAACAATACACAACAAGATGAGTCATATGCTATTTTTACTTTCTATTCATTTAATTTCTATCCTGTGTCTTTAATTCAGTCTAGCTTTAGAATTTTAATCTCAGTATGGTAGCTAAAAGGACAATCTTGAGGGATAAAACAGTTCAGTTTAATAAGGAGGTAAAAAAAGGGGGAAGGGGGAGAAAAAAGAAAAACGCAGTAAAAGGAAGAAGGAAATTCACAAGTACAGTATCAACAAATTTAAAAAAATCAATGTTGATTCCAATTTTAAAAAATAATGAAATTTTTTAAAACATCAACACATTTGAAAAACCAGTCTTAATTGCAAATTTAAAAAAAAAAGTTTTCTGTGATAACTTGATTCTTTTAAGTCGTAGTCACTCGCACACAGAGAGAGTACGAAATTAACAAAAAAACATTGCCTTCTAATTCTGTGCAGCTTTGAATACTATATTGTTATTATTTTTTTTTTAATTGGGTACTTTCAAAAGATACATTTCCATCCTGTTGGAAACCACTGCTTTTTGTTATATTAGGAAAGAAAATGAAATTATTTTGATAAAAACTTCATTGTCACATTATATTTTTGTTGCTTAATATTCCCATTCTAATTTAAATAAATTTGATTAGTAATTCCCTAATAAGATTGCTTTCCATTTAATGAATCGTTAAGCTGAAGCGTTATATAAATAAGAGATTATAAAGAGCTAATAAAACCACATTTTAAGCTTCTTAATAAAACCTAAGCGAGGTGCAGCTCTATTCTACTCCCATTTAAATCCATTATAACTTTCAACTGTAGCCATTAAAATAACATGATTACATGATTTCTTTATCAATTATCCAATTAAACATTTCATCCTAATAAAAGCCCCACTCCACCCGCATCCCGAGTAACGACTTTACACCTCTGAGAAACATAATTCAGATAACTCTCTGCCTTTCTGAGAAAAATTGAGCACTGAAGTTCCAGTCCAACTACTCTTGCGCTGAACTTGGAAAATAAAATTCTTCCACGTGGAGTCTTTAAGTCGTAAAATGTTAAACGATTCGCTGATTCATACAATAAGATACATTTTTCTCAAGCCAGTGAATTTTGTCGCAAATTTCTGTTTCGATTTACTTTTTTTTTCCTTCCCTGCTTCAGTTTTTCGACGCCCATTTTTGTAACGCATTGCTGGTGAACGTTTACAGTTTGAGTGTGTCATTTACATAATGATTCAGTCGAAGTCAACGCGCATTGCTTTTGGGATTAAAGCGTAGACATTACAAGCGACAAAATTAGTTATAATTATATGATTTTTTGAAAATCTTTGTTTATAAGAATCAGTATAAGATTGCAAAAAAAATAATAATCTAATTTTTATTTTATTTTATTCACTAATAATGTTATCCATCCAAGTGATTATTTTTTTATGATTTTATAAGAATCAATCTGCAAAAATTTTAAATGCATTTTCTGTATGCTTTATAAAAATAAAGGAATATTTATTTTGATTATAAAGCTAAGTTTAACTGAAGAAATTTTTTTCATCAATCATTCCTCTTTAGTGTAATTGATGATTCTTTGCATGTTTTGATTTAATTAATAAGTCTTAATATTCTGTTTGCATTTATAGATTTTAAACTGAATAGGAAGTTACCTAGATCACGACTTGATTTACTTTCGAATCTACAATTAAAAACTATTTTTTATTTAATTAATATTTTGAAATTAGGATTAGCATGGAATAAAATGAGTCACTTCAATATGGTTAAAATGCTTTTGATTTTTATTAATATTTTTCTTAATTCACTGAAACAACTTCAAGAACAACGTCATTACAAAACTTGAAACTGAATACTTTTATCCTTAAAATGTCATATATGGAATATTCTAATAATAATTTACTTAATATATATACACTTTATACTCATAAAAAAATATACAGGCACTTTAATTGGGATTCAATAACTAGTTTCTAAATTGAGCTAAGAAAAACAGAAAAAAAAATACCCCAAATGTCATTAAAAAAATCATAGAAAATCATCATCTTACGATCATGTTTGTGTTAATAAAGGCTTTTTAAAAAATATATTCTATTACTTACAGTTCGTAAAATATTCTTACCACCTTGACAATTTACAAAAATAAATAATAATAATTATAGTAATCAATCAATAAATAAATTAACAAAAATTAAAAAAAAAAAATTAAGTTTCATGCATTTGCAACCGAAATCCACTAAAAAAAAAAAAAAGCGAAACTATTATTCTTTATGCAATTCAGAGCAATTTTTCAACTGAAAACACTTGTCCATCTTTGAAAAAATTATAAATGAACTACTGAGTCACTATCAGAATGCATACTCTGTACATTATTATTTTCTGCATTCATTCCTGACTTATCTATAATCATTTAACAAATTATAGCTCTTTACGGAAATGAGTTGCATTCAACTGATCGCTGTTCTTCCTGTTGAATTCTACTTCTCGCTAAATAAAGAGGAAAAATTCTTTTATATAAGATAGTCTGCCCATGAGCTGCAAAGCATAGAATAGCTATAACAAATAATTCTCAAAAAAAAAAATCATCTATTCCTTTGACCCTGTACACTTAACTTGTGTCTTCCTTGGGCCATATATCCAATTACTGAACGTACCTGGAATACCGAATCTGAGAAAATATGAGAAGTTGTGCTTTTCATTATTTTTTATGTATTTACTCCCCCCCCCACTTTTTAATTCGCAACTTCATTTGTGCTCAGCTCGCCAAAAAGAGGCGCTTTTGTGTGGCGTTATTTTTGTTTTTGCTCGCTCTTCATCATCGGGAGTGCGTGAAGAACAGCAGTTAGCCAATCGGGGTGCGTGAGGCATTCGAAGAAGGTGAGCGGAACATAAATTTGGCGTCGCGGCAAACCCTTAGCAAAATACAAAAATTCGTATAAATAAATCGCGCCGCGGTTTTTGAAAAAGAGAAGGCTCGTTTGCGCTATTCAATTGGAGGGACTGCAATATTTGGCTCTTTATCGTTTTTGTCGTCATAAGGTGCAATTTTACAGCCAATGAAGTGAGAAAACAAATTATTTTTCAAAAATAATCAAGAGAAAAGAATTAATAATTGAATTCATATGCAATACAGTTTGGTTTTATAATGGGCTTTTGCTAATTCGGGGAAGTTTAATAACTCGTCCACTTTGCTTGTTAGTGAAAATTTTAGCATTTCCTTTAATTTTATATTAAAGATATTAAAGCACAAAATGAATACATGTTTAAATTTTTTTTAATCTTTCTGAAGCATTCAATGTGATATAATGAAGGCAGAAAATCTCTGTAAATCATAGTTGAAGGATTGAAATATTGTATCAAAAAGAGAGAAAGAATTAAAAGTTCCTGAAATTTTTTTTCAGGAATTATTTATATTGGACATACGTGATTAATTGTGACAAAAAAGGGGAATAAGACGATTTAAATCATAAAAACAGCCGAAAGGAAGTGAAGAAATATGGAAACATTGTTGAGTAATTTAATTAATGATTGAGCTCATTTGTAAAACAATTTGGTTTAATGATGCGCTTTTGCTGATTTATTGATGCTTAACAAATCGCCCTCGTTCCTTTTTTTATTGCATGGATTTGCGAAAAATTCCTCATTTCTTTGAATTTTGTATTAAATCTATTAAAGTACAAAATTAATACAGTTTAAAATTTTAAAAAATCTTCTTGAAATATTCAGTTTAATATAATAAAGGCTGAAAGTCTCTGCAATTCCTCATTGAAAGATTATGTGAGGAGAAAAAAACAACTTTTCTTAAAATTGATTTTATTTGATTATTTATAGCAGCTCTGCATGAATAATTATGGCAAATATGGGGTAAGATAAATTTCAATGGTAAAAATCGGTCAAAAGGCACGAAAAAATGTGGAATTATGGTTGACTAATTTTCTTGTTATTTATAAAGTATGTTCGAAATTAGATGCAGAAAAGCTTATCTACACATGCAAATAATACCCGCTGTGGCAAATTTTCTTCCTCTTTTAAATGCTTGTTTATTGTCATTCAAATGAAAAATATGTTATTTTGTTCTTATTATGAATATAATTTTTAAATATCCATTAGATAACTATTTATTTTTCACTTTCTATAAACTTTTCCCCCCTTTGTGTAAATGCAATCATAAGCCAGTTAAAAATTAGGCAAAATATAATTTTCAGAAATCTTCAAAATAAAAAAAGAAAGAAAAATTAAAATACTTGATTGATTTTTTATTCTATTTATACTCTATTTCGCTTTTCAGTTAATCATTAAGTGACGAATTTCTGAGCACATTAATAGTATAATAAAATATAATGATGCCAAGAAAAAGAAAAAAATTATATGACGTTCTTCAGACTTTCAAACCCAAATTAATAATTTCATTTAAGATTTCATTCCAATTCTACTCATTTTAACCGCCACTTGGCTCTTTTTACCTAATTTGGCGCTCTACCTCGGTAGGAAACCCTATTTGCGAAGCCGGAAAATTTTTCATATATTTTTCTTTTCTTCTTTTTTATTCCCGAAAACTATAAATGATTGAGACATAACAACTCAAGCTATCGCAGCGACAGGGCAATTAGAGTGCTTTTACCTGCGGCAGGGGGGAGGACAAGGGTGGGGGTTGCTCTAGAGGTAAGGTAAGCGATGTGTTGGTAATTGGGTCTCAAAGCGGCCGCAAGAAGATAGTTAGGAGCGTTTCGGCCGAAAACTACATAAAAGTGAAGCAATTGCGGTTTCTTTGAGGGACCATCCACTGCTTGTACAATCAGCAGTCATTTATGTTTATGTATTTTTGCTCTCTTGCCTCTTGAATACACCAAGGCAGTAAATGTAATTTAAAACTAATAGAATGATTGTAGAATCTTTCAGTTTTATGAAATAATGGAAAGTTATTGTCTCTGTTATTTTACACGATACAGATACTTCTGTTTGTGATTTGTAATATATTCTGTCTGAATTCTTGATAGACGTAGAAAAAAAAAAGACTTTAAATTGCTAAAAATATCGGTAGAAAATAAAATGCAAAAATTTTTGACTTGATAATCAAAACTTTTATATAAATCAATTGCTCAAAATTTTTTTCGAATATTCTTCATAATTCATATTTTTGTGCGATGCAGGCAATTTAAGACGTATAATAATAATTAAAGTATTCTGTTCATAATCTTTTCCCCTGTTTTATCTTTTTTATCATTAATATTATTATATTTTTTGCTTTACTTATTTATTATCATAACCATCTTTAATTATTATTGTATCTTGTAATTTATTTATTATATAATAATTATTTATTTATTCTGGATTTTTTTCCCTTATTATCATTATACCATTAGGGCCTGTAAATATTGTAATACCATGTTAAGGATCTCCAGACGATGTAAATTTCTTATATAAGAATAGGAAACTGAATTATGAGAAGAAAAATCAGCCAGTTGGGAGAATCTTATATCTTTAATATTTGGATTACTCTGCTTTAACGTATATCTAAAAACGGGGAGAAATTATGCAATAATTTCTGTACGCGGGGATGCTCTGGTGTCAACGAGGGCTTGCATCTAGCATTGCTTTCAAGCCAAAGCGCTTGAAGGTGACATTTATTCTACACTGTTTTTGATTAACCGGCATTAGTGGTTTGTGGAGAGTTAATCATCTTCCTTATCTTGACAAACTGTCACTTTTTCCATTTTAACGTTGAACAGAAAGTCATAAACTGAAACTTTCGATTGACATTAAAATGCCGAAAACCACTGTCTCTTCACAAGCAACTATCAAGGTTTTCCGTGACTTTCGTTGAGGTTGTCCGTCTTACGTGATGGTGTCAGGGCTCACTGGCTTTCGAGGCAGTTCAGGGTCCAAATGAACTCCCAAGAAAGTTCATCTGCTTTTTCTCCCTTTTTAAAAAAATCTTTGGAGGGTGTCCTACCCCCTTTTCTGGCGGACGATTCCGAGATCACGCCTACGAGGGGGAGGTTCTGAGGGATTTCCGCGTGCAGAAAAAAAAAAGTCGTCTGGCGGAAACAGCGGCACAAAAGATAATTATGCTCGACGCTGCAGAACGCATTTCAAGTAGGGTCATGGAAATTTGAGATTCGCAAACAAATGTCGAAAAGAGAAAACGCATTAGATGCGCACAACAGATAATAAACTGAAAAAGCCTTTATTTTTCAGTTCCGGACCCCTTGAGCCCATGTTCACGAGAGCGAAATCAACACTTTCCGCCTACTTTGAAGAACAACGATTAGGAACGTATCACACGTACCAACCGCTCACGTAATCATTTGTAACTGGAGGCCCTTTTCAAATACCATGAGATGGGTGGGTGGGTGGCTGGCAATGACCTGTTGAATTTCGGCGATAAATGTTTGTCATCTAAAAAGTCATTCATAATCGGAATGAATCTATTTGGAAATGGAGGGGGAGGGGTATCCAAACAGATCTTTAAATTTTGTCAACTATAATAAAATCTTTTAACCCGGCTTTTACAACCTTTCCATAAGAAATGAAATTTATAAACTTTTCTCTTTTCAGTATTTCACGGTTAAAAACTCATGCAATGAATGTAAAATAAACGATACAATTTATACTATAAACAAATTGTAATCTTATTCTAAAATTCTGTAAATAAGCATTTTGTAAGGCTAAATCAATTTTTGAAATCACTGGCGAATAAACAAATAACTTTTATCTTTTATCAATATTATGACATATTTCAGTATCATTTTTATTTTCGTCATCCTTTTCAAGTTGACGAGAAAAAAAAATCAATCGATTTTTTTGAACTACTTACTAGAATTTACTTTTTTGAGGAAATAATCTTGGTTGGAAAAACAGATTGGGTTGTTTTTGTTTTGAAAGGTTTAATGTCAGGTTTACACTTGCCTAACTTTGTACATAATTTGTGCTTTATCATCACTTTAATCTTTTAAGATTATCCCGGTGATTTAACATTACATTTATGCTTTAGTTTTTATATATATCTCGAGGGGCATACATTTACATTGCATACATTTATTAAACATTTTTATTTAATTTGGTTTAAATGTGTAACAATGAAATTTTGAATTGATTTTTCAATTAATTTCTGATGCTTTAAAGTTTAAAATTATGGTTACTGTTTAATAATACACAATTTTAACATTTCTGGAAGTTGATTATCTATAAATAGCGGATGAAATTAAATTTTTATTCCATATAAGAGGATTCATCTGCTATTAAATTTCAAAAGCAGATGAAAAAGTAGAAAATAATTTTAAAAATTGTTCATTTTCGTACTGTTATAAAAGTGAGTTTTAAAAATTTTTTTAACCGAACTTCTTTAAAGTTTGTACAGAAGAAATTTTGTAATTGATTTTTTTTATTTACTTCCTAATGCACTAGAGTTCAGAAAGTTTACACTGTTGTGCACTTTCTATAACATGATGGTACCTTAAAACTTTAATGATCAGTTAATTAATCAGTTTAATTAAATTTTGATTCTATATTAAATGAGGCATTTAATAGTGAATTTGAGAAAACACTAATAGTACGATTTCATATTTTTAATAATAATTTGGGAAATATTTGAAAAAGATAGAAAATAGTAAAATTATTTTTTTTCAAAAGTTCATTTTTTGTTAGAGTTAAATAATAGAAAATAATTTCTTCCATTAACATTTATTTAGTATATCTTTATCAGCATTTAATGAATGTGTTTAGTCAATATTTTAGATTAAAATAATATTTTATACTTTTTTTAGACTAATAAAATCATTTTTAACATTATTTTTATTTTTACTATTTAAAAAGTTCTTTTATAAGATGTGATTATATCAGTATGGGAAAAAAAGTTTTGTTCAGTTAAAATTTATTACCAAAATTATAGATAATCTGAATCACACAATTAAATTATGTCAGTGTTTCAAACAATTCCAGCTGACAAATTAATCTGGAAAGCTTTTTACCAGTGATACTTTCTCTTTTCACTAATAAAATAATATATTCTGATCAAGCAGTGGATCATAGCATTGATTCATTAACCCCACCACCACCACCTACAACAACAAAAAATAAATATGACACGAGACATTTGAAAATTATCCACTCATTTATAATGAGTTGTAAAGACATTAGTGAATGAAATTTAAAATACTAATTTGAAAATACGATAATTCGATCCAGAAAACAAGCTTGAGAACCTTAGTCGAAGGGTCAGTGGATATTTGGTAATGAATTAAATATAATCCTCTTAGCATTATAAGCTCGAAAAAGTGCTTTCCTAGCAGAAAATTTAGTTTACTGTAATTATTATGTAAAGCAAATCATTATACACGAATTAAATTCTTCTATTTTTTGTGTTCTTTCGTTTGTTGTGTCACATGTACTAAACATTTTTTCAATTTCTTCAATTTTCTCTTATAGCAAATCCCCAAGGGGCTCGCAAGCAGAGGCGAGAAAGGACTACTTTTAGTAGGCAGCAACTCGACATTCTGGAGGCTCTGTTCCAAAAGACTCGCTATCCAGACATCTTCATGAGAGAGGAGGTCGCTAATCAAATACGACTGCCAGAATCTCGCGTTCAGGTAATGTCTGCATCTATATTTTAATTTTAGCGCTTAAACAGATGCAATGATGAATGTTTTTAAAAATGGAAATTTGTTTCGCGTTAATATAAAATTAAGTCTTATGAGCAAATGTATTGATTGTTCTACCAAGAAAAGTTAAAAAACCACTTCATTGAGCTATTCAGTTTAAATAGTTACAATATATGTACTAGTCCCATTGGATGAATTAGAATCTGTAATAAAATATTTGAAATATGTATTATATAAGAATATGGTGTGACCCATATATTTGATGCAAATTTTTAAATAGAATTGTGAAAATTTAATTAGATATGACCTCCTCCCCGAAGGCAATACATTCAGATTTGAGCAAATAAATCTTTCTTCTAAATATTACTACATATTTTTCAAAAATGTTTAAATTAATTTCATATACAAAATATGTTATAGTATGCTGTAACCCAAACGAAAAGTTTCTTTCCGGGAGTATTATTTTTATGCTTAACATTTTTTAAATGTAAATTTTGTGTTTTCAATAATCGGACTAAACAACATTCGATTTTCTGTTAGGCATCTGTTAATTATAAAATATGGTATAGTATGCTGTAAACCAAACGAGAAGTTTCTTTCTTTGAGTATTCTTTTTATTTTTAACCTCTTTAAAATGTAAATTTTGATTTCAGGTTTGGTTCAAAAACCGCCGAGCTAAGTGCCGGCAACAGAGTCAGAACGGTTCCAACAAAAATCGCACCACCAAGAAACAGTCGAAGAGCCCTCCAACCCAGGTAGCTCCTTGCAGCAGTCCTTCAACGTCCCAGTCACATGCCAGTCCTTCCTCGGGAGAATCTGGCTCAAGTCCTGCTGCTATTCAGACTCCGCTACCGCAACGTAGTGGCGAATACAGTCCATCAACTCCAGATCCGATGCTTATGCCTAGTACCTCTACAGCCAGCTGCATGCAGAGAGTCGATTCATTATCTACTTATCAGTTCAACACTCCAGTTTACAACACCAATGGATACCTCCAAAATAGCACCTACACTTTTCCATACGATTACTACAACACACCTCTAGCGTACCAATCTCATTCAATGACACCAAGTCACCAACAAACAGTATCGCCACCAGTTCAGCCAACTCCTCAGTGTCTGGGAACGCCGAGGGACATGACTGGTTACAACACTTACCCAACACTCCCTCGCAGTGATTACACAGAACTTCCAGATTCGAAGAATATGAAGTTCCAGAATCTGTAGAAGTTCCTATACAGTAACAGTGACCTAAACAAACTTTCACTTAACAAGGTAGCCGGGAGTTATTTATAATTCTTGAACTATGGCATTGACCTGCAGTATAACAGAGTTAACTACAAACTGATTTTTCTACTTATTCAAATCGATAATGTGTCTACATAGCAGTTATGTCTGATAAAATGGAGCATCTGATATCTATTTTTGTTGCCAAAATTGTATTGATAACGACAAATAATATTGTTCATTATTAAGTCTATTATGAATACTCTTTTTGCACCAAAAAATTGTTTAATTTAATGATATTTTGAAGTGGTATTTTTGGAAATTTGAGTAAGTTGATAAATGTTTGTGGGTAAATATATTTATAAGTTTAAGATAAATGAAGTAGAAATCACCCATAATTTGAATTCATTCATCATCAAATATTCTTTGAATATGAAAGGAATCTCATATTTAATTGGATGTGTTTTCTTATTTTCGATATCAGTTTTATTATTACAAAGTACATATTTGGTTAAACGAAATAAAAAATATAATATTTGCAGGTACTTTACTTACAGATAAAAGTTTTTTATAGATATTGTAGTTATTTACTGGTTCTAAGTATTTGAATAAAATTTAATTTCTCTTTTAATTTTATCCGATTGAAAATTCATCCCTTTTAATTCGAAACTTCATCCAATAAAATTTCAAAATTTATTTTATTTAAATTATATTGAATTACAAATTATAATATGTTATGAATTGAAAGTTTAGCCCTTTGTGAAATGAAGCAAAATTGATGTACTCTATTCCCAAATTCCTCGTTATTTGGAAATTTTAGTTATTTGAATTGAAAATTTTATTTATTTTATTTCAAAATTTCAGATGAATAAGAAATGTATTTATTTATAAAACAAAAAAATTTATTATTTGAAATTCTTATTTACTTAATTTTAAGGATAAAAACTATTCAAAATTTTATTTATTTATATAAAAAATTATCTATTGAAAAGCTAAATAAGTATGTGTTAGAATTTATAATTTATTTACAGTCAGTTTACATATAATAATCAAAATATTTCAACTCAGAATCAAAAGAAACAATTATCCACGACACATATTTTTTGAGAAAACAGAAATTTAATTCACACAGAAATCAAAAACAACGACATTACATTCATACTTTATTAAAAATCCCAAGCATTTAAACGAGCTGAAAATTTCATATTTTAAGTTTAATTTCAAATTGCTGTCTATTATCACATGTAAAACATTTACTCTTCTTCACATTTTTGACACATTTGAACGAAATCATTTCATCACGATCATCAGAACTGAACTTTGTATAAAAATGCATTTGTTCAAGATTAAATGTAACCCTGAGATCTTTTTTTTTTTTTCAAACAAAGTCACTGTAAACTGTCTCTAAAAAAATAAAACATTTAAAAAAATGCTTTTTTGATTGATTTTTTTACAGCATCGTATAAATGTTCACCTTTTTGTATAAATTATAATACAGCATTATAATTTTTCATAATTTATAATACTGTATTTTCATTTGATTGTTATCACTGTTTCTTTTTAGCTTTGTATAGTATTTACTTTTTTAACAAACTTCAAAGAAATTTAATCAGACAAAAATGCAAATTGGTAAACTTTTATGATAAGATTTCTTTGAAATGAAGATTTAATTGATTTCTTGCATAAAAATTGATGAAAAATGGCATGGTAATCTAGAATTTTATAAAACAACTGAACATAAGATTTTTTTTATCTGATAATTTTTGGGGGTTTTCAATGAACGAGTTCAAATAATAAGAAAGAGCATTTAATTTCAACATAAAATATCGGGTTTTCTACTAGTATTTGCCTATCTTTTATAAAAAATTCTAGGAAATTTAAATTCGCCTTTGTCGCTTTGATTCCAGAGTAGAATGAGAAAACCAAATAAATTTTTATTCAACATCAAAATTAAATTCGGACATTTTTTCATTCAAAAACTTAAAGAGTGCTTGTTGAATCACTTCATTCATAACTACACAGACTTGAAAACCTTAGATTATTGAAGGATTCACCGAATAACAAAACCGCAAACACGACGAACATTCAATGGAATCGGATTTTGAGTCCTACATTTCTACCCCAAATCCGGGATTTAGACCACTACAAACAAAAATATCTGAAGGTATTATTAAGATACAGTTTAAAGATGAGCAGAAGTTTAGATTTTAAATACATGGAGAGTCGAAAATATGAATTGATTCTTGTGGAATATTCATGATTTCGAGAATAATAGTACAAATCTTATTCTCAAAGCATTAGAATGCTTAAAACAATTCTTTACAGTTGCTATTATTGCAATTTTTTTCTAGCCTCTCTTATGAAATAATCGCCACAGTTTACTCCATAAAAGATCCTTTTGCGATAGTTTGAAAATCCGTAAAAGTGGATTAGTAAAGCACAAATGATCTTTATGCATGTTATTTAACTGTGCATTTATATGATATTTTGTAATAGGTAGTTTCAATACTTTTCTACTCATTTTTTAAACAGTATATATTCTCAATATTTTACTTCTACTTACTTAAGATATATGCTTATTGTGGCATGAGTTTTTCACTTAGATACTGTCTCTTCTAAATTCAGTTACATAACTAAGTATTATTAATAAAATAAGCAACTTCAGATGGATTTTTATCATAATTTAACTTCCATTATCACTTTATTTCTTTTGTATTTTCAGAAATTTTTATTATTCATTTATAGTTTCTGTATGTAAGCAAGATTAAAACCACGTTAATATTTATTACTTTACAATTTTTATGCAATTTCTTTTTAAAAAAATATATAATAGAAAGGCACACCTAATCTGTTTTAATTGAGTTCTTGTGTGAGCCATATTAATCCACACTTTTTTTTTTAATTTCAAACTCCTTTTTTCTTTAATGCAAATAAGTATATAATTTTGGACGTACCTATTAGCAAAATATGAAGCAAATACAATTCCACTTTTATTTTTACTAAACTTTACAGAAAGATGTTTTTAAATGAAGTTTAAATTTATAATTAATACAAGTTATTTTTAAGTGCGTGTTGGCCAATTTGAAATAAATTTGATGAACTGTTATTATATTAGCTACATCTACATAGCTGTATCAAAGACTGTTATCGATGCTGGCTGTATATTGCGAGAAATACTACAATGTGCTTTTGTGTGCAATCAAAAGCTGAATTTTCTTATTTATTCCTTAAGTATTTTCAGAACTATTATATATTTCCATGAAACATCGAGTTACCGAAAATATCTCTTTGGTCCTTCATTTAAGTACTTTTCAATTGTATATTTAAAATATTAATTGTATTGTAAGAATATGACGATTGTTTAAAAAATATAAGTTTATGATTATTTGTTGTTGTTTTTATTTCATTCACACATAGATCATAACATAATAACAAGAGTATTCTTCTTCAAAATTTCGTATCGGTAGCAAAATTTACTTACACTAAAAATAACTATTAAATAGTAGATCTTTAATCTTTCAGTTGTTAGGAGAGGCAGGGAGTATCTATGAATAGCTCACTTGATTTTAATATAACTGTTTTAAATTTTTAATTTAATCGATAAGTATGCATAATCTTTAAGTGGGACATCTTTTATTCATAATTTTTTTAATCATGTTTTATTTATTTATTATTATTTTTTTTCAAAATGAAATAAACAGAGAAGAAAGCATTATTTTTTTTAATTAATATGAATATCTATATATTAGAATATTTCAAAGAATAATTTTAATAGTATGTAAATAATACGCATTCTTGAAATTGTTATATTAAAGAACTATACAAGTTTTTTTCAAAAATATTGGTAAATAACAAAAATTAAAATCTATAGATGTATATAATTTAATATTATTCAGTGAAAATTCTCTTTATTTTGTTTTTTAATAAATATAAAGTAGAATAAATACCATTGACAAGAAAATCACATTTTCTGCGACATCCTCTTATCATATATTCATATGGCAACCATGATAAGCTAATATGGCAGTCATAAATAAACTCATTAAATTAAAGGCCTACATCAGTGATTCTCAACCTTTTAGTATTCACGGCCCAATTTTCAATCATAATTTTCATCGCGCCCCCCTTCTCCACCACATACAATAAAATGCATATAATAATAATGTATTTTGAGTATTTTTTCGCTAAACCTACACTACAGTCTTAATTTTAAACTTTACAAATTACCAAGAATACGGAAATTTATTGACATTTTACAACACCGATCCTCAGCATTGAAAAAACAAGAATCCTATGCCTTTTAATTGCTCTTGCATCCTGCTATGATGGGCATTCTCACGGTTTCGCAAGAAGTTTCGATTTGTCTGGAAATTGGTCAACTTAAAAGTTAAGTTAGGAGCGTGCGCAGATCTGAACAAATATTTTTTCATAGGGAGAAGGAGAAAGTTCTATGACGCCAATTTCAATTCCAAACAACCTCATTCGAGTCGATCCTTCTATCGCTATTGAATCTATTCTTAATGTGTATGTTATATATATTTTCGTGTAATTGCAATTCACCGTATTAAATATACACGGCAGCAGACTTACGCAGAATCTTGGAAGTTTTTAACCTTGCGGAGTCGCGCGGATTACAATAGTAAGTTTAAGTGAGTTTGATGTTTAAAAAATAATTAAGAAGAAGTGCCTTGTTATGTTTAAAGTTGATTAAAGAATGTTGATTAATTATTTTGGAGCTTTATTTTGATTTGAAAATGGACTATAGTTGTAATCCGAGCGACCTTTTACATGACTTTATAGAGCGCGACCGGTGCAATGTTAAGCGGGCGTAAGTGGGCATTAGACGATAGACAAGCATCAACAAGTACACAGACGAGCGAGGTTCCGGAAATAAAATCAAGAAAATATTCTCAAGAATACTTAAATTTTGGGTTCACTAGTACTGAAGTAAATGAAGAAGAAAGGCCCGTGTGTATCATTTGCTCAAAAATGTTGGCGGCAGACAGCATGAAACCTAATAAACTTAAACGACATTTGGAAACGCTTCATTGTGAGTACGTAAACAAACCCAGAGAATTCTTCGAATTAAAATTAAAATCAAATGAAAAGCAAAAATCATTGTTTAAAAAACTTTGTCTGTGAATGAAAAGGCTTTAATTGCCTCTTACAAAGGTTCATATAAAATAGCCAGATGTAAAAAGCCTCACACCATTGATGAAAAGCTTATTTTGCAAGCCGCAATTGAGATTGTAGAAATTATGTTTGGAGATAATTTTCCAAAACAATTTCAGTCTATACCTCTTTCAAATGATACTGTTGCCCGTCGAATTGCTGATCTAGCTGAAGATGTAGAGTGTCAGCTTTTGTCGAAGTTACGTGACAAATTGTGTTCAATACAACTCGATGAGGCAACAGATAGTAATAAAGATGCTCATTTCATTGCCTATGTTAGATTTTGTAATGATTTGTCAGTAGTAGAATTACTTTTCTGAAAACCAATAGAACTCAAAGCAACAGCACTCGCATTATTTGCTATCTTAAATGATTTTATAAAAAAAGCAAACATAGAATGGAAAAATTGCGTCGGAATATGCACCGATGGTGCTCGTTCTATGTCCGGAAGATTCCAAAGTATTCAAGCACTTGTGAAACAAAAATCCCCACAGTGTGTCTGGACACATTGCATGATCCACAGAGAAGCTTTGGCTTCCAAAGAAATGAGTCCTGGTTTGAATATTGTGTTAACTAAGGTTGTAACAGTAGTAAATTATATAAAAATGAGACCCCTGAAATCAAGAATCTTTTCAACACTTTGTAAAGACATAGGTGCAGTACATTCAGCGTTACTATTTTATTACGAGGAAAGATGATTATCACGAGGGAAATTTTTACAACGTGTTAATGAATTAAGGGAAGAAATCGCTGTTTTCCTAGAAGAGGAAAACAGACCAGAAGCTGAGAATTTTCGTGATAGTTTATTTGTGATGAAATTGAGCTACATGGTCGACATATTCGAGAAATTAAATAACTTGAATCTTCAACTGCAAGGAGCAAATACACACAAATTGGATACGAGTGATAAAGATAATGCTTTTTGTAAGAAATTGGAATTGTGGAGCAGAAATTTAAAGCAAGAAAACTTAACAATGTTTTCAAATTTGAATCATTGTATTAAAACTTACAAGGCTGAAGAATAACATGCAAAATTTATTTTTGTAACCATTGAAAATCGTTTAGCAATGCTAGCAAAGAATTTTAAAAGGTACTTTCTTGCTGACAAAAACTGATATCAAGTTACAAATGGGTGAGGGATCCATTTCAAAATACTCCCAAAGGACTCTGAATTGAAGAGGAAGAAACCTTCATAGACTTCATGGCAAGCGACGAAACCAGAAGACAATTTAGTAATAAATCACTCTTTGAATTTTGGGCAGGAGTGGATGATGAGTTTTCTTCACTAAAAACAAGGGCATTTCGCATTCTAATACCATTTTCAACGTCTTACCTTTGTGAAACTGGATTTTCTGCTGTGGCATCTTTGAAAACAAAATATAGATCTCAGATAAATATAGAAAAAGAACTGAGAGTGTCTATTTTTAATATTAAACCCTCCGAAAAACTTTGCTCCGCAAGACAGGCCCAAAGAAGTCATTAATAATTATTAAATTTGTTTTTAATTTAGTAAGTTGTTTCAATTTAATAAGTTAATTATTAAATATGTCGAAATGTATTTTGTTTTGTATGTGTGTGTGTTCTTTTCTTTCAGTCACTTAATCAATTTTTTAAAATAACATTTTCTCTTGGATATCCTCGCGCCCCCCCATTAGTGTGCTCGCGTCCCCCAAGGGGGGCGCGCCCCACATGTTGAGAATCACTGGCCTACATTATAAATTGGTAAATTAATAAAAGGTGCAAATAAAAAAAATTTTGAGTAACTTATACCATTTTTTATTATTAAAAGTAAAAAATAAAATAATATGTGAATGTGATTCATTTCTTGATATACACACAGCAAATTCTTCTTCACCTTTTTTTCTTTTTAAATAATATTACATAAAATTTTAATAAAATTAAACAATTAAAGAAATTACATTTTAAAATGTGTAAAAAATGAACATAATTTGAAAACATGCTTACAGAACATCAAATTGAATATTATTGCAAAACTGAAATAACTTTTATTTATTTCTGAACAAAGAAGATTTTATAAATTTCCTTTAACATAATTTCTCTTAGACTTTTTCACAATAATATTCAATTTTATTCAGAGGGGAATTTTTTTTCAGTAACATTAAGAATAAATTTCAATAAAAATAATTTGGTATATTTCTATTACTTGTTTTTTAAACAGTTTGCCCGTTAGTTCATTAGTAAAACATTATATCAGAATAGGCGTCTTGTTTTTTTCCCCAACTGATAAATTAATTTAATCTTTTATTTTTGTAAATTTCAGTGTAATTTTTTTTTTTGAAATATAACTTGAAATTGACTGGACCACAATAAAAATTCTTTTTGTTGAAAAGTGGAATTAAAAATTACTGGGTCTATGCATGTGTACAACAAATGATGGCTACAGTTTTTACCCAAAAATGGTAGGAAAAACTTGTTCTTAATATTTAACAGATTTAATAAATGTACAGTAAATAATTATAAAGATTAAACAACGAAAAAATAATTATAATTTTTTAATTAATAATTTTGAAACAATAATTTTAATAAATAAGTAAATCAGATAAACAAACAGTACATCGTACGAGTGCTATGAAAATCAAGTGTACACTTTTTATAGAAATTTACAGATTGCATTTTTTACAGAAATTTTTATAGAAAATACAATTTTTATTACCCTTTAAAGAGAATGTATAGTATAGCAATTAAATAGTTGAGTTAATTATGAATATTAAGAAATTAATAACTTGCAATCACTAAACACTCCAAACAGGCACATAATAATTCTTGAAAACAATTGAAATATAAAATCAGTTTTTAAACAATTTTCAGATCTGACTTCGAATTTATCAAAATGAATTCAAATGACAGACAATATTTCAAGTTTATATTGATAGGGAATTTAAGAGAGGTCTCCTAAACTCTCAAGTGTATTCTCTAATAAAGGCAATCCTCCTTCTCCTTCTGCGTAAAATTGGAGACCGTGAGTTAAGATAACGAATGCCTTTTGCCGTCTTTGGGTATACATCAGGAATGATCAGTTCAAAAGTGGCTTAATAAATGGTGAAAAATTCCAATGAAATATTTTATGTCGTCAAATTTTAATGGCGCCCTCAGTAAAATATTTTTTTAATTTCAAATTTTTATATTTTTATATAAATTATAAATTTGAATGATGAACATCAATTTTGGATTTTAAATTTTATTTTAACAAAGATAAGTCGCTATCTCTTAATTCTAAACAATGGGGAAAAAGCGAGAATGAAATAGTTGCAGCGACATTAGAAAAAGCTTGAATTTTATTTCAATAGGGAAATATATTGTTATAAAATACTTTTAAAAATTGATTAACGATTTTTAAAAACTATATGGCACAAAAACATTAAAGTCAATGAAAAGGAATTTTTTCAAATATTAAACTGATGTCAAAATCGTTTTTGAGCTTTAATGTTTTCAGAAGCTATTACAAGAAAACGCCAAACCATCGCTTATTTTTAATTAATAAAAATTTTAAACAAATTTTCAAAAAAAAAAAAAATCCGAGCAATATACTTTTCCTTCCCCACAGTATGATTGTGTGTACGTATGCGTGGATATGGGTATAAGTGCATGTATGAGTATCAAGTTTATTAAGTTGTTGAAATTTTCTAGCCTATAGAGCACAGACATGTAAACACTTCTTTATTAATAGGATTGTACGGAAATCAGAAAACATTCCTGGAAGCAAAGGTATCTTTTCAGACCTGAAAGTGGTTGCAAGTAAGTATTATTCCAGGTTTCAATTTCTTTTCTATTCTTTTGTTTCAAAGTGTAATTACTTCGAGACAAAAAAGTAAAATAAAACAACAAAAGTGGAACTGAATCTAAAAAGTGGCCATGGCATAGATTTTCATCAATTTTTTTATTTTAATATTTATCTGTGTCATGAGAAGTAATTTTTTGATACAACTTCAAAAACTATAGGAGGTGTTTGTCCTTCAACTAGTATGCACAACAGTAAGGTGCGTTTAAGGCTTTTGTAATATAGTAAAGAGAATCAAAAGCCCATATCTGACTCTCCATAAATGTAATCAAAATTTAATACTGATGTCTAATTTCGTTTATTTAGCTTTCCACGTTTTTAAAATATATATACACATACAGATTAATCTATACTTATAATAAAACTCAATGTGTGTGTGTTGGCGTTCCACAAGCCCGACCATTGGGCCTACACCTACGAAATTTAGTACATGTATATCTTAGAGGTTGGGAGTGTGGACCTTGGTACTCTTTTTTCAAATTTTTAATTACAATTTGAATTAATTAAAAAGTAAGCAAAATTTTGACGTTTTTCCGCTATAACTTTCGATAACATTATCTCCCAAAATGATTTTTACATCAAATTAAAGATTTAAAAATTAGCTTTCTAAGCCTATTTTTAACTTATAACTTAAGTTTCTATTTTTAACGAAATTTTAAAGAAATATTTTAACTATATTTTTCAACAATATATTTCGGAAAAAACAAAATTTAATCTGCACGTGCAAGTTACGAGTGAAAGGGGAAATATATCTTTTATCATTATGTTGCCATCAAATTGACAAAAACTCAAATTAAGAAATTAATTGTTATGACAAATTAAGCATAGAAAAATGTAATTTTCAGCACGTGTCTAGATGAAATGAATTAAATATGAAACATAAATTTGCTGATATATATATATATATATGTGTGTGTGTGTG
>JAPMOQ010057505.1:811147-828902 GCA_026543055.1 Argiope trifasciata | reverse complement strand
TGTGTGTGTGTGTGTGTGTGTGTGTGTGTGTGTGTGTGTGTGTGTGGCTTTTACAATATTATTAAATAAATAAATCAGCTTTATTTAAGACAAACATGTTTTTATTTATTTATATATTCAATTCATGGTCCAACGACTAATTTGTAAAACTTTTAATAGTAGAAATGTAACGGGAGTCTATAAATGCCTTAAAAATTAAGAATGTTTAGCTTTTTGACAAAAAGAGATTAATAAACTCAGTCTCTAAATCTGACTCATTTATGAATATTTGAAGATCACTATTCAATAAAAACGGGTAATTTTAAAGCCATTCATAGACCCTTCCTAAGATGATACTCAATCAACGTCCAAGACTGATTGACCCAAGATTGAAAATGTTGAATTTTCCAAACATTTCTATTCAAAACTTCATAAGTCCATCAAATTTAATAGCAGAAGATAGAAACCATTTATTTATTTGAAAGTTGAAGTGCCAGGAATATTTCGTATTATATGATTTCTCATATCTAAAAGAACTATAAAATTTAGTTTTAATAATTATTTTAATTATGTTTATAGAACAAAATAAAATAAAATATTATTATCAGCATCATTTAAATCTTTTTGAAAGCAAAACTATGAATTTTATGATGAACTTAAGTAATTTTTCTTGAATAGTTCTTGAAATATTACATAAATTATTGTAATTATTCAGTTGTACACATAATGATTCTCTTTTATTTATAGTATATAAAAAAAATCCTTGGTTTCGGTAAAAAAAATGTTTTATATCAATTTGCAGTTTAATCATTTTCACTTTAATTTAAAGTTTGCGAGAGATGACAGATAATTAGAGATATATATAATACATTACGAGCTTAAGACTTTTATATCTGCGTGAGTGAATTACATGACTATCAAAATTGGAACCTTAAAAATATTTTGATGAAGTAGCTGTTAAAAGGCAAGTTATAAACAGTATTTAATTTACAATGTCGTTGCATAAAGTATTTAACTGATAATTTTAAACAGCAATAAGATTGGCGAACCAGCTGGTCTCCAAAGGAAGCTAGTAGACAATAAATTCAAAGTTAGCTCGGTTTAATCTACATTTACAGCTCTAGTGGCAATGCTATATGCCCATCTTCAAATATGTGACTGAATGAATTCAATTTGAACTGTCACATGCCCAGGGATTTTCAAATATAAATCTCTTTTTGATAAATTTCGCCTGAAACCTGACAGAAGTCTGCAAAATTAGTTTAAGGTTCAGCATCGAATTTCATTTACCAAGCTGTTTGCATTTTTGAATTATCACATTGAATATGAACAAGTCAAAATCCTTTTTTAGAGGTGAGTTATGGTCTAAATAAAGAAAATTTTGAATCAAAATAATAAAATCAAATATTTTTGATGATTATAATACTTTTGTTTTCTATGCTTATGCGAGATAGAAAAAACTAGAAAATATTAACTTCTAAAATCAACATCAAAAACATACAGACAGCAGGGACATCTTGTCACCAGATTTCATCCCTAATAAGAATAGTTCGACTAGAGGAGACTGAGGGGGTTAGTGCAAATTTTTTTAGAAAAAAGATTGCATATCTTATGAATTGTGTTATAAAATACTTAATTATGCTTGATTATAAATATTTATGATTTAAAGAATCAATCATAAAATGCTTGAAAGGAAATTCAAAAATTGTATTGATTTTAATACCAGAAATAATTTTCTAAACTTTTGACACATAGATTCTCCGTTTTTTCCCAAATTGGGCTGGTCGTAACAGACGTGGAGTAAGTTCTAACAACAATATTCAAAATTCGTTAATTATGCGCATTATTTTATTAATTAAAGAACATAATGTAATTGATAATTCTTATCATTTGGCATAATGGATCTAAATGATATTAAGTAGTAAAATAAAATAAAACTCTTTAGACAACAAACATAAAAGTCAGTTTGTGCCAGAATTATAGTTAACCCAAATAACTGATAAGACTTCATGCCGGACCTTATTTTTAAATATCATTAGAATCTATTTCCCTTCATCATATCTATGGACCTTAATGGTCTGTTTGTAATATGTTCATCTCAGGTCAGAATATTTCCAGTTTCACCGAAATGCCGCCTTGTAAAAGGACTTAACATGCATCAAATATAGGGCCCTTCTCGGGTTAAATGTCTCCCACTCCAGCTCAACGAAAAAAAGGAATAAAAAGATGTTTATCCAGGAGTCGATCATGTAATTTAATCGTTTTTCAAAATTATGTAGTTTGACTACATATTATTCTAATATATAAATAATATATAGCCATATTTACAGCACATATATCTCTATAAACAAAACAAATATTTTTTAAATTTTTCTTTGGAATTTAAATTTGAGGTCAAAATCCTCTTCTTCACCCATTTCCCTTCCTTTTTCTTAATTTTGACCTTTTTACCCTTTTTTTAATCTTTCCCTCCTGTTTTCATTTCTAACTAAGCATGTTGTTAATATTCTTTTTTTCAATATTTATAAAATGAAAAATTTTTTTAAGGTTTGAATTTTAATTTTTTAAAATATTTTTTAATTAAATGAATTTCTATTATGCCCTTGATGATTTGATTTTTGAAAGTGCCTGTTAATATTTAAAGAGGAATGCTTAATTACATAAGTCAAATGAAATCATGATAAGTATCGTAATTTATAACATGTTAAAATTTACCCACATCGTATCATTTCAGATTTTTGAAGATTTATAAAAAAATATATTGTGATTGATAAAAAAAAAACACAGCTAAAGTAGCTTTTTTAAAGCTTAATATACAGGTAAAAAAAATATTTTTTTAAAAAGGAAATATTATATCTTAAATCAAATTAATCATATTTTCCTCTATAAACCAGAAGAAATGCTCACAGTTTCTATGTTGGTACAGATTGCGCTAATGTGATGGACTCTCCATAAAAAACATGTTTAGTAAAAATTCGGATTAAAAATATTAAAACCACCTGGTAGCATGCATGTTACAGCTTTTCCGTTACTGACTCACGTGCATAATTTCAGCATGATAATCAGTTCAGTTTATATAAATCTTTTAGTACTCTGCTGATTTAATGTTGATTTAAAGTTAGCAAATCGATTGATTTAGCTTAAATATGATGAAAACCTGCATGAGCTGAAATTATGTATGCCTTTGGTTTTCTAAATTAGATTCGTCAAAAGTAAGGTATTAAGAACAAGTTAGCAAAAGTTTGAGATGAGACCTGCAGACCTGTTCTCAACAATATTTGAAAACTAATCCAATATAATAAATTCATTTTTATAACATTAATTACATATCTGTAAACAATATATATATATATGTGTGTGTGTGTGTGTGTGTTAACCACTAAGTTTGCTGATAAAGAGCTACACAGCAATTGTACTGTGTTCATTCTAATCATGGCTCATAAGTTAAATCGTAAGAGATGAGCGTATGTCTGTAAATGATTTAAAGGATTAAAACACATGTTATTCTAGTCAATAAAAATGTTTATTAAAAAAAAGTAAAGTACAT
The DNA here is from genome assembly GCA_026543055.1 of Argiope trifasciata. Taxonomy (NCBI): domain Eukaryota; kingdom Metazoa; phylum Arthropoda; class Arachnida; order Araneae; family Araneidae; genus Argiope; species Argiope trifasciata. Next base: position 825,376 of record JAPMOQ010057505.1, on the reverse strand, counting down.
TTTTATACAGGTCCTGTTACTCAAACCAAAATATCATCACCTAAATTCCAGTTACCATAGTTACCAATTTACATCATGGGTATCAAATGTAATTACCGAAATGTTATCGTCATAGAAGCTTTGAAACAGAAAAGTAGTGCATTTCAGTGATTGATTGAGTTAGTAAGTTTTAAATATCATTATCTTCGATGACTTTAGATTATTTCCTCAACGAGCTAAAATTAAGAAATTTTAGAATTCCTAAATTCAATTTTGGTCACATAAGAGTGGATCTTTGTTAAAATTAAAATGTTATTGCGTTAAGAATATTTTGCTAATTTTGGCAGATAAGACCAGGACTATATAAAAATTCAAATATAATTTTTTCAACGTTGTATTGATGGATTCAAACAGTATAGAACGCAACTCTTTAACCTTTCAGAGCATTTTTTGAATTGGAAAACAAGCTCAATTTGATATTTTTTAGGAATTAAATAATGGATTATAAATAGGATACACTAATAAAATCAATCTAAAACAGAATAATCAGAGGAATTGTATGAAATATTTTAGAAACAACTGGATTAATAATACAAGCATTTTAAAATTGTCACAGATTTAATATGCAGCCTGCGTCCTGGTCTATGGGTAGCACCTATTCACCGTGATCTAGGCGTCCCAGGTCCTGTCCTGGGTCGGACATAGTTATTTGTCCCCCTATAGTTTTTATAGCTCCAGGGTTGTTTTTCCCTGTTCTGCTTGTGAGATATTTGAAAGAACCCCCTTCTGTATGGTTTGTGCAAGCGAATGTGTGAATGTCATCTTGATATGAGCTAGAATTCAGACTTCTGCCCTCGGTTGCTCAGTAGTCCTTACCCTCAGAGGCACCCCTTTCCCCTTGTAGAGCGGACAAGAGGTCATCATCATCATTTAAGTAAGTAATTTCTTAGACAAAAATTAAAATGTTAATAAAAAAATGAAGACGTATTAAGAAGTGGGGATAGATTTAAACACCTGTAGCTATAAAAATGACCTCATTTAATCGCAACTATGCATTTATAAAAAACAAGTGTCATCTACTGTTGGGATATCAAATGACATCTACTAATGCAATGGAACTGGTCACACATCTATGGACATCAATTGAATTTTCTTCCCGATAAAGACAATATTTACAAAATCCTCAGATTTTACTATTCATTCCGTTTATACTTCTGTCAGCTGGCGAAATGGAATTCAGCATCATTTATAAAAGTCATAAAGACATTATCTTTTTTCTGGAAGCTTTTAACAGCCTTTTATCCCCCCTGGAATTTGGCAGACAAATCTCGATATCTTCACAATGGTTTTTATAAAAACTTCACCTTCATCGTGTGTTCTTCTTCCATGTGATTAGAATCGTAGTTCGGCATCATTAGACAGAGGCATCATTTTGTCTCACCAAAACCACTGAACTCCGAAACTCCTGCTTATCAGACCTCCAAATGGCTTAACTAAAGGACGCCGGAGGCTCTAAAAGATCATTTGTTTCAGAATTCATCCTGACTTCGAGGATCTTGGTTTGGGAATAAACTTGGAATAAACTATATAAGAGGAAAAGGAAAAAAAAAATGTTATCGGCAAACGTTCACAGACAAACGACATAAAGCGTTAAGCGGTCACATGTACCTCATTCCCAAAAAGAAACGTAATAACAACAATAAGATGCGAATCAGTTCTTACCTCTATACAATGTTTGCAGGAATTTGGGATTAATCCATAATTTGTCATGCTCAACTAGCCTTGACTAGAACTGTAATGGTCAAAAAATATAATCACCCACTTCCTACCTTTGCTAAGTTGAGAAGAAACTATTAGAAGGCCAAATAGTTAATCAGTTAACAGAAAACAAAAACAGAAACATTTAGGTTTGTCACCCAAATGCATAATATTACCATTATTGGGGGAAAAAATTCCTGTTAGTAACATTTATTATGATAGGAATAAAATATCTATTAATCATTAAGATTTCTTTAATAGCATTTATTTAGTTAAAGAAAATCCAATTCAACAAAACCTGTAATTAAAGGGTTATATGATACAAAATAATCAATCAAAAAGAATTTATGTTATGAAAACTTAATCTTTGAAATAACAAAAAATGTAAACATTTTTATCTCTTTTTTCTTGTAACCCAAATGCATAATAATATATTAGCATTTACAAATAATTATCTTTTTTTATTTCCCGAAAGTGAAATTTATTGTGAACTTGGAATAAAATATATAATATTCATAAGAATTATTTTAATAACATTTATTTATTTAAAGAAAATGTACCTGATAGAAACTCTAATTATAATGCTATATTAAACAAGATAAATATAATTTATAGGTAATATTTTCAGCAATTTATTATCCGGTGTATCTCATCATTTCACTTGAAGAACTATGTGGCTGCAGGAATTGTTAACTCAAGGAATTAATGATTTTTTTTTAAATCCAATTTCATTTCTAACCTTCCTTTGTTCAAGAGATATTTTTCATCACCATGACTTTTTTAAACCTTCATTATGACACTTTTCCACCTTCATCGTTAAAGAATGATTGAGTCTGAAATTGCTTCGAACTTCTTAGTCATATTTATAAATATTCTCTAATATTCATTAAAGAAGGCGTCCTCCGTAGAAGTAGCGCGTCTTCCCCGTGTGGGCATCCTGGTTCGGGCATGGTTGTTCTTCTGTGTCCTGTCTGTGAGGTGTTTGAATATGCTCCCCCCCCCCGACCCGTAAAAAGAGATTGTACAAGCGAATGTGACGCATGGAGTAGCTTAGTTCGACTCTTAACCCTAGTGAAAAGACAAAAGATGCACACTTGGCTTAAATAGCTGATAGCTTGGTTGTAAAGTGCCATAAGTCACAACAACACACAACACAATATTCATTAAAAGGGCATTGTAATCACTTTCAAAGCATATTAATAAGGAATCCAGTTTAATTAGATTAATGTTCCATTTTGAGACTTCATGAAACCTGCATGAGGATGGTGTTAGTCATTTTAACCCATAGCCAGATGTCGAGGGTGGCACTTTAGTCGAGAACATCTTCATTTTGAAGAATTTTACATCACGTAAATTAGATCTTTAGTCAAATAAGTTTAAGTGGTATAGAGCTGTATTGCAGGCTGCTATATATAAACGTATAATAATCTCTGAAAATTATATACGACACACCCAAAAAAGCGTAGTGCAGAGCAACTTGGTTTATTTACAAGAGAAATTTTCGTTACAACTTTCATGTTGCCATAAAATTTATAAAAAGTTATAGTTTAATTTATATAACGCCATTCTCGAGCGCGATATCCTCCCTACCCTGGTCAACCTCCAGGTGTATGCCCAGTTGAATTGGGCGGGTGAATTTTCCTTTGGCACGAAGGATGCAGAAGCGATTTCTTCCGTCACGACCGTCGATTAATTTCACCACGAGAGCTTTCTTCCGCATTTGTCGAGGTCGTAGATCTTCCTGCAATAGGACCAAATCTCCAACTCCCACTCGCTTTACCTTTCTTACTTGATGGTATGTACGTAACTCCAAAAGATATTCTTTGGACCATCTTTTCCATAATGTATCCAGTAGGTCTTGTAGTTGTCTGTAAATTTTTGTAAGCTTATTATTTCTAGACTTGGGTTCTGATGGAACAGTGGTCAACTTTCGACCAGTTAGGAAATAAGCTGGGGTCAAAGCTTCTTCTGTATCATTCTCACCACGCTCATAAATCAAAGGTCTATTGTTGAGTGAGATTCAAAGGTCTACTGATGTCTATTCCCACTAATATTGTAGTTAAAGCTTCCTCATCTAGTAATGAGCGACCAAGGGATTTTCGAAGACATCTTTTGGTTAGACCTATTAGTCGCTCCCACCATCCTCCCCACCAAGCTGCTTGGGGTGCAATAAATTTCCATTTTATTCCATTGTGTGCACTTTCTCTAAAGTCAACGTATTTTTTGTTTGCGGCATGGAAGGTTGTGGCGTTATCACTGTATGTAGTATGTGGAAGTCCTTTTCTACTAACAAATCTTTGTAAGGCCAAAATAAATTTGTCTACAGAAAGGTCAAAAACAAGTTCGATATGCAGGTTTCTAGTGGTAGAACATTAAAATAGTGTGATGTAAGCTGTATTTGAAGGTTTAAGAGTCCTAATATTAACTGGGTCTTCAAAATCTATTCCAGTAGTATCAAAAAGTAAACAAGGAATAAGTCTGTCACCTAGATGAGGGGATTCTAGTTCATTAGAACTCAAAGCATGGGATAGTTTGCATGATAAGCAGGTTTTAATCACTCGCTTAATGGCTTGGCGACCTCGAAGTATCCAAAATTCGGAGCGTAATTCTGAAAAACTACACGAACACCAAAGTGGTGTAGACCGATGTGCGTGTGTCTAATCAACAAGTACACAAAATAATATCCTTCGAATAGTATTGGATATTTTTTTGCTCAAGTGGTATCGGGGCAAATTGTAGCCTACCACCGAGTCGTGAAATATTATCTTTTAGAAATGGGGGAAAACTAGAAATTTTTGAGGATTAAGATAAAGAACGATTATTCCCTAGAGCGTTGATTTCTTCAGAAAAATACTGTTTTTGTACAATTGAAATACAACAGTTTCTTGCCTTCATTAGTTCATCAGTCATTAATTCTGAAGTAAGATGTTGTCGGGTTTTACAGTTGTTGATAAATCGAAGAATCAATGACGTTACACGTAAGAGTTTAAAGTAAGAATAGTAGTGTTCAGCATTTATTACTGGCTATGTAGATACAATGTGAAGGGTCTGTACTTTTTACATTTTAGCTTCTAAGTTTTGACTGATTCCTTCATTGATAGTTTTTGAAACTGGCCAATTTTCTTCAGATTTAACTAGCCATTTAGGACCCTTCCACCAAAGGTCTAAGTTTTTAAGTTTTAATGGTGTAACCCCTCGTGAAAGTTTGTTAGCAGGATTGTCCATGCCAGGACAATGTCTCCAATGTGAAGGATTAGTATTGGAGACTATTTCGGTTACTCTATTGCAAACAAATGTTTTCCGTTTGTTGAGGTCACTCGAATCCATCTCAACGCAACTTGAGAATCACTCCACATTATTGCTTTTTCTGAACAGGTATTAGTTTCAGTACAAAAGTATTGTAACAATCGTGCCCCCATTAATGCAGCCAAAAGTTCCAAACGGGGTAGAGTAATTCTCTTGATCGGTGCTAGTTTATTGCGACTACACACTAAATGCACTTTTGGCTTGCCATGTCTTGAAGAGTGACAATGTACAATACTGCATCGTAGGCACGTTGAGATACATCACAAAATACATTAATTACATATGGAATATGTGATGAAATATTTAAACTTCGAGGAATCCGTAGGGAGTAAATATCGCTCATTCCTTGTACAGCTCCATACCACAAAGTAGATTTGTTTACAGGTAGTATTTCATTCTATTTTATTCCGAGTATCCAGGTATCTTGAAAAATGATTTTTTCGAGGATCGTAAAAGGCGAATAAAGTCCTAAGGGATCATAGAAGCTAGCAATGCAGCGTAGTAACCATCTCTTTGTAAGGGGTTTATCTCAATAGATACGGAAAGATGTCTTGAATCCATTCCCTAAAGTATCATCAATTGTATTCCAGTCAAAACCAAATATGGTTGTATCTGTTCTGTAAGGTTTTTCATGCGTTTGCAGGACATCCTTAAGTTTCGAAGAATTTGTAGCCCACTTATCCATTGGCAATTTCATTAGTGACATTAAATTTTCAATCTCATGATACAAGATTGTTATCCATGATTCATATTCATTACTAGCAAGAAAGTCATCCATATACATATGCTTGTCTATCAATGGTGCAGCAAATTTAATTTCTTTCTGGTGGTTGGTAGCTAGTTCTCGTGTAGTAGCACTTAGCAAGAATGGTGAGCAAGTAAGTCCAAATGGTAAGCCTGTAAATCTGTACTCTGTTATTTTATCAGAGAAGGTAACAATTCCATTTGACCCGTTTTCTAATTTTTACCAAAAAAATCTTGTAACAGTTTTGTCATATATGTGTAAGAAAGCTTGTTTTCCATCACATGCAACAGCGTATTTATACATTCGGAATCTCAGTAGACACCCAACAATTTCAGGAAGGAGATTCGGACCAACTTCCAGAGAGTCATTCACTGACGGAATTCCTGGAACATGTGATGAAGCGTCAAACACAATTCTCCATTTGGATTCGGTTTGTGTCTTCTTTTTTACAGCATTATGAGGAAGGTAGTACGTTGGCTCCTCATTTGATTCATCTGAAGGACATATTTCAACATGTTATTGTTCAATGTAATTTTTCATCCATTTGTAATATTGTGTCTTCAAAGTGTCGCTAGATGCAAGTCTTCTTTGAAGAGAATCGAACCTTTTTTAAGTAAGTAACTTTGTTACCGGACAGAAGTGGAGCTGTTGATTTTCCAAGGCAGAGAAACCACTCTCCTAATGTCTTCATTTTCGGAAGTTTTGTAGAAATCTGACAGTATTTCTTCATCACGAATCGTCATTCTTCTTTTTTGTGTTTCTTGTATGCCTATGGAGTTCAGTTCCCATAAGCATCTTATCTGATCGTTTAAGCAATCAGTTGAATCTTGTACAGAAATGTGATGAACAGATGTATTTTCAATTATTGTAGTATGTGTTCTTTACCCACTGAGAATCCAACCAAACATTGATGGAACCATGACGAAAGATTCTGAAAGCTTGATTGGAACTTCTGCAGTAACAATTTTCCAGTAATTATCACCACCAATCAGTAGTTCTATTGGCAATGAAGAGTCATCCGGATGATCAGCAAGTGTTAGTCTTCTCTTACGAGCAAAATGAACAATTTCTGTTGGCACAGTAGGATGTGTAGTATAGGTGTTGGAGCTCTCAAATGCTGTGATTGAAACTGTTTGCTCGCCCCACAAACTTGAAAGAGAGAGTTGAACGCATCAACGCTGTTCTCGAATAGTAGAAGATTCAAATGCTTGAGCGTTCAGTGTGTCAGAGCTCATAACTTTAAGCTGAAGTGTTTCCATCAGGTTTGTGTCCACAAAACTTACCTGACTTCCTCCATCTAGAATACAGCTTGTTAATTTTGTAATGCCTGTGGGGCCAATAACATACAGGCGAGCAGTTTGTAAATGAGTAAAAATTGTTTTGGAAATGTTTATGTGGTTCACATTACTGTTTGCTATTACTAGTTGATTGTTTTGAGCAGGCGGACAAATGGAAACATGATGTTTCTTCTTGCATTTTGTGCTACGAACACTGTCTTTACGTGGGCAGTTTGATAATATCTGTCCTCGATTTGTGCACAAAAAGCAGCGGTTGGAGGATTTTAGTTTTTGTATGCGAGTATCATAATCAGTTATAGTTTCACATTTTCGAGCCCAATGGCCAGAAGTTTCACAAAATGGACAAAACGGTGTATTATTCTTTTTCTTTGATCCAGAAGTGAGATTAGTATTAAAGTTAAAGGCTGTAGTGGAGGTACATGGTACTACAACATAGCCTTTTATTTTCAAATTTGTCAAAGTTGCTTCAACTTCTTCGGAGAGAAACTGTATTGGTTGTGTGATATCACCTTCAGAATTTTTTTGTCGTTTCGCATAAATAACCCATCGGCAACAAATGTCATCAGGGAATGCACGTAAAATGTTTGGAGTTAAAACTCTATCGTATGGATCAATATCTTCTCCCAAAACACGTAGAGCTTGTAACCCTTTGTTGCACTCAATATAAACTTCATTCAGTGAAGTTGACGATAGATTGCGGATTGGCGTTAAATTTTCTAAGAAATCTAAATGAGAAGCTTTTATTAAAGCTTAAAATAAAAGCGTTCATTAGAAGCTTTTTAATTGTTTCATATGTGTCCGTAATAGTGCTGATACCATCAACTAATCGTTTGGGTTCATTTTGTAAATAACCTCACAAAAAACCATGTTTGTCAATAGTTCATAAATTTGGATTGGAATCTACCGAAGACTGAAATTGTTCCCCAAAACTTTGCCAATTCTCTATTTCTCCTTCACATGTTTCTAATTTTATCGTTGGAAATTTCACTGTGTAAGTTTGAGTAACAGGTGCTATCTGTACAGATTGTGGATTCACAGCCAAATTAGTTGCCAAATTCTCGAGCGTGACATCCTCCCCACCCTGGTCAATCTCCAGGGAGATGGCCAGCTGTTACAGTTTGATTAATACAAAGTTATAGTTTGATTTATATAACGTCATTCTCGAGCGCGACATCGCTGTATATTGAGTCCTCCAAAGGACTTTAGTCAATGAAACTTTCAAGTTTAAGATAACTCGTCTTCATTAACTGTTTACGGGCATATTTCAGGTTTTTATCTGATTCAAATATTAAAAAAAGTATAAAAACCATTATCAACTTAGGGATCATGCAAAAGAAGATAAATTCTTTACGAACCCTCAAGTAAAACAACTTTCAGTTACGTCCTTGATCCACTTCATAAATCGCATATTTTTAAGTGATTTTTAATTCACTCAATAAGGGATAAATTTTTAAATATCAAATTTTGACATACTGAAATATTTAAGCAGTTAAGCACTTTCAAGACTACTTATTTTCAATATCTCACACATAAAAAAATCAAAATTTAAATTTAAAAATAATTGTAAACTGTATACCCATTGGAAAAAACGAAATTTTCTACCGTACTCTCAAATAAAGATATCTATCTTCACCTTACATAAATTTTGGATCGCCAGTAAGGTTGCTAATTCCACTAATATTCAGATTATTTTACAAATATATGTGTGTGTACATCTTAGGTGCCTTACTATTAAAACCAACATTTTAAATATAAATAACTGTTTTGAAATAATGATCAAATATAACATTTCATTCATTTGCGTCCCCCCCTCCACCATTATTTACATGCACGAGAATATACAAACCACCAAAGGTTAACTCTTAGACGAATTTTTTTTTCACAATCAATAATTACTGTTTGGTTACAAGTTACCTTTCAGATAGTAATACTGGGCATTATATTTTATTTATCTCATTGCATTTTTCAGCTGCCGTGTTTATATGCATGAGAAAGTACAGACGGGCAGGCGTTCAACCCTTAGATCGATTAGCTTCGAAATTTGAAACAGGTGCACACTTTAGATGTTAGATAAGTGAGCAAAAATGTTATTAATTTAAATTAAATATGTTTTTTAGATATTGTGTTCACTTGAGTTGCCGCCGGCTTCCTGGGTTATGAGTAGCGCGTCTTTCCCATGATCTGGACGCGAGTCCTGCTTCTGGTATGGTTGTTCTTCCCTTGTGTTCTATCTGTGAAATGCGGGAAAACTCCCCTTAAAAGAAATCAGACAACCGCCTTCGGTTGCTCGGAGGTCTTTACCCTCAGAAGCCACTGCATCCCCTTTCCGTGTTAACAGGATACATCATCATCATCGTTTGTATTTGGATAAAACATAGATTCTGAATAGATTTCATCCAAAACTCATAGAATTCAGCAAATTTGTCGTTGTGAAAAATTTCGAATTGCACCTGCCAATCTCAAATTGTCTCCGTAACTATGGTTTTCGCATACAGACAGACATAAATGCAAAATAAGGTTTTTTTTTTTTTTTTTTTTTTTTTTTTTTTTTTTTGATTCAGTGATGTTCGAAGTATGAAGAGTCACCAAAATCTCAAGTTTAAGTTTTATTTATACAATACTTTTCGTTGCATATTTCATAAACAAGAAAGTAAAAATCAATTAAACTTCTTAGATATTAGATCACTTATTTTTTAATTATAAAACTTTAATATAATTAAACTTGGAAAAGTGAAATCTATTATAAATGCTTTTGGAATAACGTTCCAAAATTCAAAAATTATTGAATTTTATTTATTATCTATATCTATACTTATAAAAAAATTCGATGCGTATGTGTGTGTGTTGGTTCTCTACAGGCCAGGCCGTTGGACCTACAGCTACTAAATTTGGTACATGTATACCTTGGAGATCGGGAATGTGCACCTCGGAGCCTTTTCTTCGAATATTTAATTAGAATGAGAATTAATTAAAAATTAAGCGAAATTTCGGCGTTTTTCTTCTATAACTTCCGATAATATTATCGTACAAAAATGATTTTTACATCAAATTAATTTTGAAAAAAATAGCTTTGTAATGGTATCAGTATTTTAACATAAAACTTAAGCTTCTATTTGTATCGAATTTTTAAAGAAATATTTTAACTATATTTTTCAATAATATATTTCGGACAAAACAATAAATTTTAATCTTAATCCTAAAAAAATATCTTTTATCATTATGTTGCCATCAGATTGATAAAAACTTAACTTAAAAAATAAATAACTAAACATATAAAAATATAATTTTCAGCACGTGCCTGCATGAAATGAAATAAATATGAAATATGTTTTTTCTAAAAATAAAATCTATACTTATAATAAAGCTGAATGTGTGTGTGTGTGTGCGTGTGTGTGTGTGTGTGTTGGCGCTCTACAGGCCAGACCGTTGGACCTACAGCTACCAAATTTGGTACATGTATACCTTGGAGGTTGGGAATGTGCACCTCGGAGCCCTTTTTTCGAATTTTTAATTAGAATTTGAATTAATTAAAATTTAAGCGAAATTTCGTCGTTTTTCCGCTATAACTTCCGAAAATATTATCGCACAAACATGATTTTTACATCAATTTAAAGATTAAAAAATTAGCTTTCTAATGGTATCAGTGTTTTAATGTATAACTTAAGCGTCTATTTTTAACGAATTTTTAAAGAAATATTTTAACCATTTTTTTGAGCACGTGACTGAATAAAATAAAAGAAAACAATGACGGAAGTTCAAATAAAAACAAAACTTTCATCGTAAATCAAGTCTAAAGAAATGATACTTTTAGCACGTGACTGGATAAAATAAAAGAAACATAAAATGTGATATTTTCTACAAAAATAAATGCAAAGCAGAGGTTTCTATAATCTTTTGCAATATCTAAATCATTTATTCAACAAATCTTCTTTATTTATGGTAAACCTGATTGAATTTAGACAGGATATGCATTAAACTCCCGACTTTGGCATATTATATAATCGTTTGCAATATCTGTATCATTAATTCCATAATTTTTTTTCCATTATAAAATGTGATAGTTTCTAAAAAAAATAAATGCAAAACCAAGTTTTCTATAATCGTTTGCAACATCTAAATTAATTATTCAATATTTTTTTTTTCCTTTTTCGCTTTTTAAAAAAAAATTTAATATTATGGCAACACCACGGAAAGAAAAAAAAACATTATTAATTTCTGGCCAATCAATGCCCGGCATTACTTCAAGTCTAATGAATATGTGATTCAATTGAAATTTTTAGAACGCATTACTCATGGCGAACCAGCTGGTCGCCAAAGGCGGCTAGTGTAAAATAAATGAATAAATAAATAAATAATAATAAAATTGTGACTTTTACAATATTATTAATTAAATAAATCAGCTTTATTTAAGATGAACATGGTTTTATATTTATATATATTCGATTCAAGGTCCAATGGCTAACTTGCAAAACTTTAATAATAGAAATGCATCTATAAAAAGGGTCTAAATGAAGTGACTACATAGTATGTAATATTAGTCTACAAGTGCTTAAAAAAATGAAGAATGTTTACCTTTTAAATAAAATAAAAAGATAAACTTCAATCAACTCAGTCTCTAAAACTGACTGATTTATTAATATCTGAAGATCATTATTCAATAAAAATAGGTAATTTTAAACCACTTCATAGACCATTCCAAAGATGATACCCCAATCAACCTCCAGGATTTCTCAAGACTGACTGGCCTAAGAATAGAAATGTTCAATTTTCCCCTCTTTTCTATTCAAAACTTCATAAGTCGATCAAATTTGATAGCAGAAGCTAGAAACCTTCATTCATTTATTTGAAAATTTAAGTTCAAGAATATTTCGTAGAACATGATTCCTTATAACTAAAAAATGTATAAAATTTAGATTTAATAATTTTTTAATTATCTTTAAAGACCAAAATAAAATAAAATATTATTATTCGCATCATTTAAATCTTTTTGAAAGTAAAACTTCAATCGGAATTTTATGATGAATCTAAGTATTTTTTGTTAAATAATTATTGAAATATTACATAAATTATTGTAATTATTCAGTAGTACACATAATGATTCTCTTTTACTTAAATTTTATTAAAAAAAATCCTTGGTTTCTGTAAAAAAAGTGTTTTTATATCAATTTGCAGTTTAATCATTTCCACTTTAATTAAAAGGTGAAATTTTGCGAGAGCTAACAGATAATTAGAGAGATATATAATATATTACGAGCTTAATGCCTTTATATCTGCATGAGTGAATTACATGACTATCAAAATTTGAATCTTAAAAATATTTTGATGAAGTAGCTATTAAAAGGCTAGTTACATAAAGTATTTAATTGACAATGACGTTACATAAAGTATTTAACTGATAATTTTATGCAGAAGGAAGATTGACAAACCAACTTGTCGCCAAAGACGGCTAGTATTGAATAAGTATGGGCAAATTTCAGCTTAATCGAATCTCAAATCCGATTTTTGTCAGTCTCGAAAACAAAGTGTGAAATATTTCTTAAATTCTACAGCAGAGAAATTTATAAAGAAAATTATTTCTTTTTTTAATTGTTAAAAATTCCCGATTTAAATTTTTATACTATTTTTAAATCGAAAAAGGATTTTTTCTATATACAATGTTATTTAATTAAAACAAAGACACCTTATAGAATGTACCGAGTTTCTTAAGTTAAGTTAGTTAAATATTTCCTCATAATTTCAATACAAACTCTATCCACGTACTAGCGATTCAATTCATTGACTTTATATTTTCGTGCTGCCATCTACTTTCTTGTATACTCACCATGTTTAAAAAAAATGCATTGAAATTGAACATGGTTTTTGTTCATTACAGAAATTGTATGCAACTTAAATATGTAGTTTTAAAGAAAACCTTTTTTTAAAAATAAAAATAAATTCATTCTTATAACTTACCCTTTGTCTTTTTGTATTGTTTGAGGGAAATTATTCAAAGAATGCACTTTTTATATATTATGCATATATATTTTTATTTATTTACCAGTAATTTATAATGTTTTTATGAAAAGCTTCCGTTACTTAATATTCAGAAAGATTTAATGTTTCTATATGTGTAAAGCAATGATTACAAATGCAATATAAATTATTTTAAACCCTTTTATCTGAGGGTTTTCCACACTTATTCCACACTTTTGTCAAAATATTATGTGAAAAACTAACAATATATTTCTTTTTACGTAAAATTACTATATTTAAATTTACTCTGCATTTATGCATAAACAAAGTAAATTGATTTTTTTTTTAAAATTTGGGTATTGCAATAAAATTAAGTCGTAATTGAAACCCCAAAGGAATTTCGAGTGAGAATTTAAATCAATACATTACTGTACTAATCAGACAAATATTTTTCAGTGTTTATAAAATTATTTTATTGATATAGAAAATCTCCCTTGTGTGTACTACTAATAAAACAGAAGAATTGAAAAAACAGAAAAATTTGACTGTGCCTTGAAACGATTTAATAGCCTTAAAAGAAACATGAAAAATAATTTTCCCTAATCTAAATATATTTAATGAATACATCTTAATGCTTATGTATTATTGCAAGACATCTTCTAACTAACAGGAAAAATAAAAAAAATTTCAAAAATAAACAGTTTTAAAATGCATATAGAATATAATACTGAAAGTATACAGCATATAATACTGAAACATTGTAACTGGTTTAACCAAAATTAGAAATCCACTTAAAATTGAATTTGAATTGTTAATTAAGACCCAATAATATTTTTACTATAATATTTGCTCAATATTTTTGCAACAGTTCATTCACTGTTTAGTTCTTAAGCATTCAGTGTCCAATTTCTATTTTTTTTAAAAAAAAAGGGGGGGGGATATTCAGGTCTCTATGCAGTAATATATTTTTTAGCCACTGCAAGATGAGAGATATAACTAACTCAATAAAACATGATGGGAGATATAACTCATTACCCAAGAACTTTTAGATGCTTGGAATTAAACTAAATACTTGAATCAGTGAAAATAGTTTTGAGTAACAAAACTTCTTTTTACAATTACAAAACATATTTTCCTTTTTTTAAATCAAAAGATGACCCAAAGGGTCGTTTACAAACTCAAGTTAGGATA
>JAPMOQ010057505.1:792326-811137 GCA_026543055.1 Argiope trifasciata | reverse complement strand
TGTTCAATCGCAAAAATGTCTTATTTTTCTATGCAAAATCTAACTTTAAAGTTTACGAACGAAATTTCGAACATTTCGCAGAATAAAAATACTGATTATGTACAAATTGCAACCAACCTCTGTACAGATATTGTACAAACTGCAATCCACCCCTGTACAGATAATATACAAATTACAGCAATAAAAAAGTGTGTCGCCACTGATCTGTTTTAACAGCGGTGTAGAAAAAACGTGAATGGATTTCCGCCCTAGCATGATTTCCTCCCCTCTAGAACATCCTAATTTTGCTTTAAAATGTCAAATTATTTAACTGATATTTTATCTGTCTCTCCAAAATTGCTTTCGAAGTTCGCTCTGGAGTTACTCTGTTCCCTCTAATGTTATTCTACTTATTGCTACATCGAACTTAAATTAATCATAAGAAGTTTTCCAATGATCAAATTACTAAAATTTGTTTTGTTTGATCAATTCCCATATTAAGAAGAGGGTATTTTCGATAACGTTTTCGGCTTCATTGTTGAATTTAAATGGAATTTTTTTTTAGTTATCAATCAATGTTAAACAGAAATTAATTTTGAATTTTAAAAAATTTATACATATTTATGAATATTTATCACTGATTTAGACAAAGCGCATAGAGATAAATACTAGACAGTAATTTCCAAAATAAAGAATTATTTTAAATTAATGACTATCAATAGTAATTTACTTTTGTAATAGTAAACTCTCCCCTCTCCCTCCAAAAAAAAAAACATCCGTTATGCGTTTAACTTGAATTCGTTGTTCAGAAATATTTTGTAGCAATAACAAAAAATCATTTGAAATTCCTATTTTACTTTAAATACGGTAATTATGTTCAAGTTGATTTTTTTGAAACAATATTGCATGATTAGAAAGGAATGAAGAAATGAAAGGAACGTATTTAAACATTAGTATCATTTGACGAATTCACGAATTACTATAAGGAAATACAATGTTAATTGCCTGTTAGATAATCTAAGGATCGTTTATTTTGAAAAAGGTGAAGTCCTTTTTTTCTATTTTTGAAGAAATTAAAAGTTAGCATATTAGTCAATTCAATATTATAAATTTGTTATACCAAATCGAGTGGCGCTTTCTATCAATTTTTCATTTGAATGTAATTTATTTAAGTTAATTTCTTTTAAACGAATTTAACTAAAATATATCTGGAGATAGTAATTGAACATGCAACATTTTTACTATTAATCAGTTGTAGAAATCATTTGATTTCAAAATATTGAAAAATTAAATATCACTTAAATTATATTTTGTTTTAATCCAATTGTGACTATCTATACTTATAATAAAGCTCAATGTGTGTGTGTTGGCGCTCTACAGGTATACCTTGGAGGTCTGGAATGTACACCTTCGAGCCCTTTTTTCGAATTTTTAATTATAATGAGAATTAATCAAAAATCAAGCGAAATTTCGACGTTTTTTCGCTATAACTTCCGAAAATATTATCGCACAAACATGATTTTTACATCAAATTAAAGATTAAAAAAATTAGCTTTCTAATGATATCAGTGTTTTAACATATAACTTAAGCTTCTACTTTTAATGAATTTTTAAAGAAATATTTTAACTATATTTTTCAACAACATATTTTGGACAAAACAATAAAATTTATTCGGCACGAGCACGTTTCGAGTGAAAGGGAAAATATTAGCTTTTATCAATGTGTTGCCATCGATTGACAAAAACTCAAATTTAAAAAATAAATAAATATTACAAACTAAGCATATAAAAATGTAATTTTCAGCACGTTTCTGCATGAAATGAAATAAATATGAAATATTTTTTTCAAAAAAGAAAATGAAAAGAAAAAATTGTGCGACTTTTACAATATTATTAATTAAATAAATGAGCTTTATTTAAGACAAATATGGTTTAATACACATATTTGTTCAATTCAAGATCCAACGTCTGATTTGTAAAACTTAATAAGAAAATTAAAGATTTTAAAATTTTAAAGACCATTAAGACTGGCGAATCGGCTGGTCGCTAAAGGCGGCTAGTTATAAATAAAAAAAGTTTAGCCTAAATTAATTTCAGATTATGCAGCATCTCATTAAAATGGATTCGCACCAGTTTCAAAATAAACAGTTCAAAAAAATAAAATTGAAAAATTGTGCATTAGGCGTAGAATAAAATAAAATAAAAAGAAAAATTTGATAAGAAAAATTTTGACTTAGAGTTACCTATTAAGCCTTGGAAATTAAACTTATCAAAATTTGTAGCATTTACAAATGTTTTATTATAAGCCCAAGAATTTATATTTCAATATATACACAATAAACATGATGAAAATTTTGAATGGAAAAAAGAAATGTCCAATACATAATAGGAAGGGGGGAAAAAAGCTGCATAAAAGACCAATTTTTAAGGGCCTCTATTTCATAATTTTTTTTCCTTTTATTCAAGATTTTAATATTCTCTGAAAGTAACAAGCAGTTTCTAAATATAAGACAGAAAAGCGATTTAGGCTGTAAATATTTATCAACTCAGGAACATTATCTATTTAATAATCCTAAAACATAATAAGCTGATATCAATTAACAATCAATATTTTCCAAACATATTTTTGTTCTAAAAAAAATTATACATTTTTTTAGATAATGGGGTAGAGGTTAACGATCCCTCGTGTTCTTTTAAAACAAATCTTGAAATAATGCATCTGACTGACGCACCGTTATTACAAAATCATGAAAGATGTTCGTTTACTAGTGCCATCTATTAACTACGATTTGAAATATAAATTTTGTGGAATACAATTGTCGTTGCGTAATGTATTTATTAAATACCTGTGCATCTTGCTTACAATCCATTTAGAGAATTAGCTGGTAATTGCCTTTATTGAGAAAAAATATTGTGTGTTTTTGGACTTGAATTTGCATCAGCAAATAAGGAATGTGTTCGGTTGGATATTTTTTAAAAAAAATCTTGATTCTGTTTATTGTTAATAGAATCCTTTGAATAATTACAAGGAATGACAAGTACCTGAGCACTTCTAAAGAATTTGAGATATTGTAGGTGTCTTTTTGTTCTCTGATACTAAAATATTAAAGAAGCCTTCCCCATTTTCAATGGAATCAGGTTTGTCTTCCAAAACTGATTCTGTTGAAGGAGTTTTTTGCGTCTAAAACATCAGCAACTCTTTTGACGGTATATGAGACATTCTTTTGTTAATTAACAAACAAACAAAACAATTCATTAATTAACTAACAAACAAACAAAAAATCCCACACTCCATTTAGACTGATTAAAAAAAATCAGTATTTATTTCCTTATTAAGATTTTGAATTATAGTGCAATTTTTATTTATTATTGCTTTTGGCCTTATCCATCTTTGTCGATTAATCGCACTGAATATGAGATTCGAGAAGCGTCAACTCTACGAAATTGATAGATATTTAAAGTAATATAAATTAAAAGCTTATCTACATAAAAATACAATTTTTGAATCCATAATTAAGAAACTGATTTCAGGAAATTCGAAGGCTGCAGTCACACTCAGCAGAATCTGCAATTTCTCCACGCAGTAAACAAAGTTTTTCTACTTCGCAATAGCAATTTCTTTCGTTAACAAAATTATTTCAATAAGATGTCGGAGAAAATTTCGTAAAAAATAACAGCTTGAAAACTGAAATAGTTAATAATTTTTAAGGTTATTTATATTTATTTTCATGTCACAGATGTGTAAATTAAAATAACATATTGTAATTTCAAATGAAAATTAAAATATTTTGACCCAGAAAAAAATCTGAAGGAAGGTTGACTCCTCCCCTCCGAATCCTACCTTTGCCATTACCTAGTTAATCAAATCAACAAAGGAAATTATGAGACGTAATGGTGTAAAAAAAGAAAGCCAACTGAGAATTTCAACGTTTATAAAAAGAACATTAGAAACAGGATTTATTAATGAATGCCCGAATTTATTAATTAAGAATTTTTGAGTGACAACTATATTAAATACAGTATAATAAAATGAGAAAAATTTATAAGCTAGCAAAAGCCCTAATTTGATATCCTTTTGATGCTTTCGTTTTAATCAACGTAGAATAATATTATTTTGTTACTGAAGCAGGTTAAATAAATAAAAAAATTCACATGCCACATTTTTAATTGATTTTTTAAAAGTTCAAAATCACACATCCTCCTTACAATACATATAGGAAAAATAATTTTATACTTTTTAATTCGTTTTAAAAACTTGGTATATTAATTATTTAAAAGCATTATTTTAAGTTTCGTTTGTGTGAAATTACTATCGATTTTAATCAAGCTTCTTGGTGAGCTTATGATTTGGCATGCCGTCATCTGTCAGTAATGAAAGTTTTTAACAGATTTCTTAGTTTTTACCAAAAAATCCAAACAAATAAACAGACAAAAAAAGTGAGCTGCATTATCATCAAGCTCTGAACTATGTTTAAAGTCTTTAGCTCATTGGAAAGTTAGTTAAAAGTATATTATAAAATTTGCACCGAACAGAAAAACAGTGAGGTAGTTCAGAAGGTAGTTGATAAAGATATTATGAAAAAAACTGATAAAATAACAAAACAATACTTAAGAATGATAAATACGAATTTTAATATAGAACAACAATAAACGACTCATTGAAGTCTGTGAGATTTCTCTAAAAAATTAACGTACTGTCTTAATAATTAAAGAGTTCAGGTCGAAAAGTAGACTACGAATTAATTTATTTCTTAAGAATTATATTCATGAGAGTAGGAACTTTTGGCAAACACAACTGTATATACACTCCAAGTATCATGAAACAAATCATTTCTTGTTCATCTTGCATTGTTTCAAAACTTTCCTCACTTGAATTACAGCTAAGTAGGTATTAAAAAGCAGGGTTGAGATTCATGTTAAATCTGCCGAAAATGAATTACGATTGTTTGTTTACATTTAGTATGAATCTATATTTTAGATATAAACTTGTTTACCGAATTTCGCAACTTTACGATTTGTATCATCGTGTTCACTTTCACTCGAACAGCCGGACATCAAATTTGATCCAAAAATTGATACGGATCAAAACTTAAGATGGTAAATTTGTATTTGTGCAGTTCTTGTTAGATTTCACTAAGCACTTGATAAGGTCTTATGCTTTAAATAGCAAATTTTTGGATCCATTTTTTCTTCTTTACTCTTTTTGGTTAATAACCATGCATTCAGAAATTGGACATTCAGATTTCCTCTGAATACTTTTCGTTCAAAATTTGATCAACATATTTGACATAATGACCATAAACCAAATTTCATCCGCCTACCTCAAAACGTCTTTGAATTATCGTGTTTTCAGAGAATCGTCTTTGAGTTATCGAAGAGGTTTTTTCGGGTTAGGGGAAAGCTTAAAAGATTCATCTAAATCTCAAATTCGAATTTCTTGGAAGTTAGAACATTTTCTTTTAATATAAATAGTATACGAGAACGTAAAAATTATAACTTGTTTTAATTTTTTATAATGTTAAAAATGTGTATAAATGTAAAATCATATTGGAAATCAGTGAAAGAGATATGTCATAACATATAGTGACTGAAGAGGCAAGTGCCCCAATATGTCACTGACAATAAATGAATTTGTACTTGATTAATTACTCTAAACGAATAGTTTAGCAGTTTCATATAAAGTTTATTTATTAGCGTGTGATAATTTTAAGATAAAATAATATTTTCAAATTTCAAAAAATTCAAATTCAAAATTTGTACATTTTTTCTTGCCTTGGGATTTAAATTATATTTAATTTCAAATTACAACAACGATGAACTTTCTTACAATCAAATCAATACTATTTTAAAGGGAAAATATCATAAAAATACCTGCACAAAATTATCTTAAAATGAATTTCATGTCAGTTATACTCATTTGGTATGAAATAGCACCCACTCGGATGTTTCTCACAAGACTGTTCTTCGTCGTTGCTACTCAAGTGAAATTTATTGATTGCCGTGCAATGTGTTGCAGGTTTTTCTGTCCCATAAGTGAAATTGCAAGGGTGGCAATTTTCAGTTCTGCAACTCGGGCAGCCTCTACACGTGCAACATCTGCAACAGCAGCCCTCAATCTCTGCTACATGTCCGCAATGACTTTTGCAGAGCTCGTGACAGTCTTCTAGTATTTCTTCCAACCGTTTAGGAGGTGGCTGTTTTTCCCAAAGTGAGTTTTTTGTTGGCTAAAAGCAAAAATTTTAAACTGAATACGTAAATAAATAGTTACTTTATAATAATTAATACATTTCTTATGCAGTATTATAAGTTACTTCTCAGTAATTGTAACAAATTGGGATCCATTTATCCAATGAGTAAAATAAAAAAGAAATTGAAACATTCAGATAATTTAAGATTTTTAATAAGTTTAAATTTCTTCCTAAGTAGTGACAGCTTTAAAGCCTTGTAATGCATATACATTATTATGTAAACGCTAATTTCAAACTGTAGGCAATACTTTGAGAGGGATTTCGCGTAAAGCTCTTCATTTTCCCACATCTATTCCATTTCATCAAATGTTTGAATGGATGATATGTTGAAGATTGAAATTTAGGAAAACGGAGATAGTGATTAATGCATTGCTTCGGCTAATATTTGATTATAGCAATTATCAAGAACTTTCTGAAATTACCTTTTCCATAGGATTGGAATTCTAATCTTGGCCTAAGAGTTGCTTTCATTATCGTTAGAGAAAAACTTTTTCAAAACTTTCATTTTGAAAAAGTGAAGCAAATGAAGTAAAAATCGTATTTTACATTATTTCAGTGGATAAACATTTCAGTAAATAATATTTTATTTTACGTTGTTGGTGTAATAAATGAAAAAGGACATGTAAGAAGTTTAAAATTTATTCTCTACTCCAATCCCTTTTACCTTAGTAAAAGTATTTTTAACATGTTTAGGTTTCAAAAAAATGAATTCAATTTTTTTTTGTTACTAAAATTTTATGAGCTATAAAACTTTGAATTTCTCTATTATATACTTTATTAAGGCTTTCGTTATTATAAGCTCTTTGAGAAAATGTACGTTGATTGATGCATTTTCTTCATAACTCGTTCTATCGAAGAAAAATAAACATTTATTTTTAAATATTAGTGTATAAAAACCACACTAAACATGATTATCAGGCCCTTATCACTTGGCACCAAACCACCGTTTCTAGAACTCATGTGGTCTCTTTCGGACTTAAGTGTAAGTGGACTTGTTTTTATGAAAGTGAACTTGTTTTTCAAAGAAAATGCATTGCTGTCAGTTGTAAAGCAACATACAAATGACAAAATATGAATAACAATACTAACAAAAAAATTGATATCATAAACTACATAAAAATTGTTATTTATAATTGTTTCCAGGAATACATTTATTGACCCAAATAATATAAAATATAATTACTTAGGCCTAGGGTTTAAAAATTAAATAGTAGAGCACGATAAGGGTTAATAATCTAGGGGAACCCAGGACTAATTGCAACCAGCACGTTACACCGAGATCTTTTTAAAAAATTATCAGAATTTTTATCAGAAAATGATTTCTATGATGGATCCTATTATATCAATAATGTTAACATCCAAGGCATCCTGGAATAGGGACAGCGCGTCTTCCCCGTGATCCGGGCACCTCGGGTTCAAGTCCCGGCATGGGCATGGTTGTTCTGTGTTTTATCTGTGAGGTATGTGAATGTGCTCACCTATATAAATGTGACGCATGAAGTAGCTAAGTCATACTCTTGGTCCAAGTTAGTACTACTGAAAAAACAAGAGTCGCTCAGTCTACTTAAATCGCTGATAGATAACTGTCAGCGGGCTTGTAAAATGCCATAAGTCACAACACAACAACAATTAGTTATTAAATTAGTAAAAGATTAGTAAAGATTCTGAATAAGTGCTTTGATTTAATAATTAATGGGAAAAAATATTTCATAAATTCTGATTTCAAGTAGTTGGCTTTTTCACAAATATTTTTACTTATTTTTCCTCATGTATTAATTAAAAAAAATAACTTCAATTTTTTACTACTTGATAGTTTTTTTAATTAATCGATAAAAATGTCCAAATTTTGAAACGATGAATGTTATAACAAAGTCCCGAGGAAAGGTGTAATTCTTTACAACTCGAGAGATTTATCTTGGTTTGAGTTTGATTCATGTATTGGGTCGTTCAGAAAGTCATTTCGTATTTTTGTGTCAAAATGAAAAGAAATTTTCGTTTAATGAATAAATTATTTATTAAATTATAAAATTGCCATTCTGGTCTAATACCTTTTGCCATTCTGGTCTAATACCTTTTGGTAGTAACATGATTACACGCTCATAAAAGTTTTGGTCTTTGCTGTAAAAAAAACTGATCGAGGTGGTTTTTGGCCTCCTCATTTGAAGGAAAAATTTTGCAAATCAGTTCTGGTACTGATGTACTGTTAACACATCTTCTCCACACATATTGGCTAATTTATTTCTGGCTTGAACAGCATTTTTACCTTTTATAGCAAAAAAGAAAAAAATGACGAAAATGCTGTTTATTGCTCTCCATATTTAAAAGGGCACCATCCAAAAACTACTGCGAAGAATCAGCTGCACTTTTTCACACTCAAGCCTTGCTATATCAGCTCTTAAAACATAAAATGATTTTGCGGTTTAAGTATGAAATTGGGTGTGAAAAATGCAATTAAATCCTTTGTCAGGAAAAAACGAAATTACTTTCCGAACAACCTAATAGTTATACTTTCTGCTATAAATGTTTGTTTGCAATATCTAAGATCAGATTGTTCCTAAGAATTTCTTTCGAAAGGATTCTAGGAAAGTCTCAGTTAATAAAATGAATCTTTTTTCCTAATAAACCTATTCTGAAAATAAGCAATAAAAAAAGAACACGGCAACATAATTAATCGTAAATGAAGCAAATAAATAATATGAGAGAAAATAGAAAGTTTCTGACAGTTTAATCTCTACATAGTATAGAATGAAGTCTAGTGAAAGCTTCTGTATGTTGGAACCACAAAAATTCGATAAATATTTAAAGGAGAAATTTATACCATATTGCAGAGCATTTGCTGGGGAGAGTTTCAGTACATTAAAGTCAAATATAAAAAAGAAGTTTTATAGTTGCGATTTTATTTATTCTGCGCATGCGCTAAAACCTCAAACTTGGCATGTGTAAACAGCAAGAGCTGTGGTATGCATATGCAATAAATTTCTTTGTTTATGTCTGGTTTTAATAAAAGATTTAAATCTCATTGTGACCAAAAGAAGGAAATCTAGCCTTGGCTGGAACATATTATATGCCAAAAAACTTTGCTTGTTACACGATAAGGAAAATGAAGAGAAAAGAAACGATCGGTTAACGAATATAAGAGAAAGAATGTTCACATTTAGAAGGAGAGTCTTTTAATGAGCGAAATAGTCGTCTGACTTTCAATAGCACAGCAACTGATTCCGGAGGCAAACTTAATCTCCTGACGAGCAAAATGATCGCCTGTGACTGAGAAAGACATTTAAATTTGAGACAGAGGAGAAGTGAAAAAACATAAATTTTAAAACAGCTTTTCTTTGGTATATTTTTAGTGGATTGTTTTGTGCATGGACATATATTTTTTTATCTATTTAACAGTCTGAATATTTCTGAATGGGTGCTATAAAAATTGTTTTTTTAGCTATTTTTGGTTATTTCTAAATATATTTTTTATGTTTGTTTAATATTGCGTAACATGCCCATGTCATATCGGGTGGAGGCTAGGCTTAAGTTTAAAATTAATTTTTCCTCTTGGGTGCTATGCTACGACAATGCCGTGAAGGTACTGCTAATATAACATATTATATTAATATCCCGTTTGGAAGCAATGTTATGGTTATTTTAAGGCGGATTCCATTATTTTGAACTGCGTTTAGATGACGAGGACAATGCTTGAATTGACACCATGTCTTTAAGATCCCTCTTACATCAGAAGAAATATCTTTAACCCTGAGAAATTCAGCGTACACTAGAGCAAATACATTATTTCTTTGGTTAAATCGGATCTTTAAACAAGGATATCGTGACCTCAGAGTCAATGCATTTAAAACAGACCAAAGAGACTAGCAATTCTCGCGAAGAAAAATAGATTCATGAATTTATATTACACACTTTGTTATTAATAACTGAATGAGTAATTAAGCTAAGTATAATCAAAGAATAAATAATAAATATAGCATAGGTATATATGTAAGCAATTTTCCAAAAATTGTTGCAACTTGCTCCAATCTCTATTATATATCTTTATTGAAAAGAAATATTATAAAAAAATATCTAAATAAACAAAATTTAATTGTAGCTTTATTTAAGTTATTTAACTTTAATGTCAATAAATATATAAATATGAAATTCGGATAATATTGCATTCTTCAACGGGAATTTATTAATAATGTAAACATAAAAAGTTGATATTCTGTGGCTGCCTAGCCTGATTTTTATTTTAGTTGACAATTAAAGAGCTACATTAATACTACCTCAATTTAAAATGAATATTTCCTGGCAAATTTATGGTATTATTTTTATTTTGATAATTCATCTCATTTTCTTTCTTTTTTAAATTAATATTTAAAGATATTCTAAACATATAATACAATAACATATTTAACTGTTGAAGAGAAAGTCATATCCTTTCAAAATTGCCACTAATATTTCATTCTGATTTTATTTCTTAAATAAAATGATTAAACATTAATATTTGTCTCATTTTTCAATGTGAATTGTGTTTTTAATAATTTAATTTTTGAATAGTAGGGTACCTACAGCCTAAATCTTTAGAAGTACACAATGAAGAATGTTTTTGTAATGTTCACATTTTTTAAACACTTCCTTTATATCATTCGTTTAACACGATGTTTTACTTTTTTTATGGAAATGCACTAAATTTTTTTCATTAAATCAGTGAAATTCTTATTTAAGGACTTGTTACATAAATCATGAAATATATTCTGTGACACATACGAACATTTGAAATGAATGATTCTTCTTTTAATTCTTATATTTTTTTAAGCATCGTTCAGCTTCGATTCAGCAAGCAAATTACAGAATTAGTTGAAATTTAATCACTTCCAATTTCAAATTAAAATATAAATTTTATATGGGATGATAGAAAATTAAGGAAATATTTGAAACAATGATTAGAATGATATGAAGCTTTTAAAATAGTACAAATTATATCTATCAAAATTTGTTTAAAAATATTTTGCTCATGTAGCCATTAATTGTGAGTTATGGGCAAAAGATTTATTTGTAACTTTTTGCTACTAATACTTCCGATAAATCAGCTGGTCGTCAAAAGCATCTAGTATTTAATATGATGATGATGTGAGATCTCTTTACCCACTAGTTAATGTTAAAAAAGAAAGATTCTATTATTAATCTGAATAATAATATGACGAATAAGAAAGGTGTAACATGTGACCAGACAGCACATGTGAAGATGCCATATCCCATTCATTCACGAGGATTCAGACATACCATATACAGAACAAGTATAAGATCCTTAAAATTACAGGACTTTAATCTTTCTAATAATTTGAAGCTTTCAAATATTTTTGTTTGAATTTACTTTATTGCATGTCTTAATAGGTTAAAGAATACCAAATCGCTAATAATAATGTTGTTATTGTATGGACCAATTAAAGTAGTGCAGTGGGATCAAATTGATCCAAAAATATCGAAGACAGCTCTGGCCACATCTATAACTTCCGACTAATAATAATAATAATAAATCTGTTACGGTGCATAACATCATAGTGTAGTCACAATGACAGAATGTCCGATTTTTAATTTTACTAGAAAATTTAAATATATAATCTTATTAATTATTACCTTTTAATTAATTGGGATGACTTTATTTTCGAAAATTTACTTTTTGAACCGGTAGTAAAGTTATTGATTGAGTTGTTTTGTATTCTGAAAATCAGACAGCATTACAGTTGTGTTGGTCTTTGTATTGAAAAATTATAATTGAGCACATGAAAGATATGGTAATTTCAAGTGAGATTCGAACGGAAAATTTTAATTTTAAAAGAAAAAAAACTATGGCTTCGTTGTCACCAAATTCGTTAAAACTATGTCCTTCTCATAGTTTTAAAAAATTTATATCAATTTATAATCAAATATGAGATTTAAAGTAAGTTCTAGTGCTTAAAAAAACGAAATCAAAAGAAATTTTAAAAAAAAGTACGCAAAGAGATTTTTTTAAAAAACATCATTAAAATAAGTAGCATTTTACCTGATATCATTAATTCTTTAAAGATCGTATTTGCTCACCTTCTTTCTACTTCTCAGGAGTCAATAATATAGCAAAAGATAACAATAATCACAAAATCAAGAAAAAAAAGAAAAAAAAAATCTTTGAGAATGCTATTGAAATTGTGTTTTTATATCAAAATGAAGGGCTCTATGATAAAAAAAAAAATAATTTCAAAAGTTGGCGAGCAGACAGCTTTTATTAGAATAAAAAAAATATGAAAATTTGTTTATTAATCAGCAAGTAACAAAAAAAAAATTATGTCTGTATTTTGTACTCTATGTTAGGAAATTTCGGTATAAAGGCTCTAAAATTCCAAATTTGTTCTCTCTCGTTCTTTATTCTAAAATCATGTAATACATTTTTAGCCTGCTACTGTGCGTCTTTAAGTAAATCACTTCATTTGACATTAAAGTTAGTTATTTCTCGGTATCGTAATAGACATTTATTTAACCAGATATGCAGATATAAGAATTAAGACATGATATAAATACGTGTCATTATGTTTATAATATTGTTCGGTGGTGATCTCAGGTGTTGTATTGACTGTCTATGTATTTATAAATTTTTCCGTGATATCAGTAAATAGTTCATCATATGTTTAATTTTATTTCCTCTTAATGAATTTGTTAAATTTAATTTTTCTTTTGATAGGACCCAATCTTTGGAGACTTTTATTTGCCGCCCATTTCGCTGCAGTTACTCCAATGTTAAACAGCTGAATCGCTAGCCGTTGTATAATATATCTCTTCAACACTCTGCATGATAATTTGTTTACCATATTAGTTAGAACTTTAACGGGCATATTAAATTAGATTTCTACCAACAGTTTGTTGACATAAAGGAGATCGGGTAATTCCCACTTACTGACTATCTCGTGAACAATGCCGTGGGCAGCTGTTTCAATAATAAAAAGTGCAGGAAATGATCTTTGACCCACCTGTCTACATAGTGGAAAGAATATGTGTTGGAATAAATCTCCACGATTTATAATTTCTCGTTTTTATTTGAGCTTTATCCAATATTGAACGGAATCGTTTTCTTTATAATTTCGCACCTGTTGTTCTTAAGATAAAATCTTTTTTCAAAGCACTAAAAATTACTTTCACCTGCTAATATTGCAATATCTGGCATTTTTTTTTTTAAATATTAGAATAGACCATTTTTGAATAATTTCAACCATTTTTGATGGAAATGAGACCTATTGAATGAATAAATTCTGAATAAGATAATTCCAGGCAGCTTTATTTCATTCAAAAAATTGTTTAGTAAATGGATATTTTGTAAATTAATAAATGCTTTGAAATTACAGCAGCATATTTAAGAGAGATTATTTTAAAGGGGTATATCTAAAAATATACAAGCAGTTTTAAAAAAATACAATTTTTTAAAAAACTGAATAACAACGATGCAAAAGTCAGTGAAATACTGGTGCAAAAAAAAAAGTTGAAATAGTCCTGCTTTTTAGAATTCTGGGAAATTGTAAAAAATGTCCCATGTTTGTGCTTTCAATACTACTGGAACCTTTGAAAATTGTTTATGATATTAGTGACATAATTTAATTTGATGGAGTTCATAAAAATTATTGTGGTGAAAAAGCTAAGTGAAATTTAACTTTGTTACGTTAATTCATTTAATAATGTTCGTTATTTCAAATATTTTTTTTTCTTATTTTAGTAAAACTGAAAAGTTGAGATAAAAAAATTAATATTTACATTTATGTTTATAAAGCTCATATTTTACAAAATTTTAGTTCAAAGCCATATGCGTGAAAATTCCCTCTCTCAGTGTGGGGTATTATTTGAAATAAGAGGCAACAGAGAAATAAATTTTTAAAAAATATTTTGAAAACGAGTAAAATTGATTAAGAAAAAAGAATGCTTCGAAAATAATTGCTCTTAATAAATACTGAAAATTGCTAAGTGAAAAATTCTTCCTAAATTTACTATAATAAAACTCTCTTAGGTGTGCAGAATTCCTACATTTTAATCAGTAGCGTAGAGTTTTGAGCAATAAAACTAATTGAAATTAAACACAATCAGAATTCCAGGCAAAAAAGTTCATCGTCAATTAGTTTTTGTTTAGTTAATTATATTGACGCGCCGTCTTAAAGCAAAATTAGGGCTATTTTGGGAAGGATCTCGCAGTTTTTATCCGTAGTCAGAAGATGAGGATGGCACCTCATCTGGCATACCTTCTCATTACTTCCACACCACACCAGTGGGAGGACGCTTGGCCCTGACGGATTTAATTTGGATCATGTCCACGATGTTTCTTCGTTGGAATCAGGTCTCAAATCTGAAACCCTCCTGTTCCCCGGTTTAGACCTTGCCACCAGGCCACCACAGCCCATAAGTTTGACGCCAGTGGCAGATATTTCTTAATATAAAATATGTAATTTCATCTTTGTTGCACAAAATTAGTTTTCTCGCGTCCTAATATCTGATTTATTTACTCGGGTAACTCCCACTAAAGGGCACCTAATATAAGTTTGAGAAGCTTTCGGCATGATGATTGGTTCTCGTCACCCGAGTAGGTACAGAAATGATGGGGATAGACTACCTTCCTTTGATGATACGATATACTTCCCATGGTCTCGGTCGTACCGTTGTCTTAGGAGTCAACCTTAATTTCTGCCAATGCTGACGCTGTGATCTGATCATTCAAATTGAATTCGAATGTATTTAATTAAACGGTGTAGTCTTAGTCTTAGTAGTTGTAATCTTATGTGGTTATCAAAACAGAATTCGCTTTTTTGCACTTGATATTTCATGAATTTCCTAATAGCCAAAATAAATAATTTTTTCAAAAGTGCAGGTTAAGATTAATATTAACGATAAGATGAATTCGTAGGATGAAATAAGTCATATAATGTTTCATTGGAATATGGGCAAGCCCACAAATATGCGTCAAGTGTATAACGAAACAGGAAGAAAAATGCGTCACACAGAACAATTAGTTTGATAACACTATTCGAAACTTATCTTTTGAATGGAAAATGGGATTTTGACACCCACTGATCTAGATAATGACACATAAATTTCAAATGCACCTTTTGAAAAAAAAATTTCGCTTTATAACACTGCTACACGATTCCCAGTTGTTTTATTTTTGGAAGATGGAAGACAGAAAATTCCATTAATTTTTTTTTTCTATTCTATAAAGTTTAATTCTGAACTTTCTATCATTTGCAGTTCTTGTATTATTATTATTACTATTTCTTTATTTTTACAAATTATTCAGCTTATGTACTGAAAAGTAGAGGTCTATATTTTTTATAATAGAACAACTTACAGAAAATATCTCTGCGCATCTAGTGCATTCCCGATTATTAGATTCATCAGATGAAGACACTTCAACAACATTTGGTCGATCAGGATGGCAGACTGGTTTCTATTAAATGATAGTATAAATATGATTCAGGATATGAAATATTTAAGTTCAAAATTTTAAAAAGCTGAATATTTAATTTAAGTCTGATAGATCTTACTGGCTTAAATTCAAAGATATTATAAGGTAAAAGAAAACTAAATTGTGCAATGCAATAAAATAATTTTTACCCTAAAACCTGAAGAATATGAATGCATATTTTGAAGAATAAATGATCACAAAATTATTATTAAGTATAAAAAATACATCAAAATTTGCTTGAGCCACTAGAAAAAAAAATCTTAAATTATTTATTTGGGACATTAACACCTAAAAATGTTTACATTGTTTTCAACATTTGAAACGCTGTAGAATAAAATTTTATCAGATACATAATACACATATATACATAATGCAATACAAAAAATATAGCACATTATTACGTAATCATATTGCACATTAATGTATAATGCCACGAGCTGATAATAACTTTTGATTCTTTTGTATTATGCTTTAAAATATCTTAACAACATTATTGTACGTGTACAATAATGTTGTTAAGATGTTTAAGATATTGTTAAGATATAAAGGCTGACATTTTTTATAAAAAGTTAGAATTTCTGTCTTAAAAAATTGATAATTAGAATAAAAATAAACTATTATTTTCAAAAAAATGGATGAGAAAAAATTATACAAATTTCAAACCCTTCCTGATATCTATATCTATACTTATAATAAAGCTCAATGTGTATGTGTGTGTGTGTGTGCGCGTGTGTGTGTGTGTGTTGGCGCTCTACAGGCCAGACTGTTGGACCTACAGCTACCAAATTTGGTATATGTATACCTTGGAGGTCGGGAATGTGCACCTCGGAGCCCTTTTTTCGAATTTTTAATTAGAATTTGAATTAATTAAAATTTAAGCGAAATTTCGAAGTTTTTCCGCTATAACTTCCGAAAATATTATCGCACAAACATGATTTTTGCATCAATTTAAAGATTAAAAAATTAGCTTTCTAATGGTATCAGTGTTTTAATGTATAACTTAAGCCTCTATTTTTAACGAATTTTTAAAGAAATATTTTAACTATGTTTTTTTGATCACGTGACCGGATGAAAGAAAAGAAAACAATGACGGAAGTTCAAATAATAATAAAAAAACTATCATCGTAAATCAAGTCTAAAGAAATGATACTTTCAGCACGGAACTGGATAAAATAACATAAATATAAAAAGTGATACTTTCTAAAAAAATAAATGCAAGGCAAAGGATTCTACAATCGTTTGCAATATCTAAATGATTAATTCAATAAATCTTCTTTATTTACGGTAAACCTGATTGAATTTAGACTGGATATGCATTGAACTCCCGACCTAATGGCATATTTCTATAATCGTTTGCAATATCTGTATCGTTAATTTAATAATTCTTTTTCGCTTTCTTTCAAAAAACATATTTAATATTTTGGCAACATCACCGAAAAATACATTTTTAATATTTTGGAAGCATAACCGATAATTAGAACTGACTGATTTATAAAATTAAAGAATATTATCAAGAAAACGGGTTCTTTTAGAACTTTCCGTCCATCATCTTAAAGAAAATATTAATTTCAGGCCAATCAATGCCCGGAATTACTTCAAGGCTAATGAATATGTGATTTAATTGAAAATTTTAGAACGCATTACTCATGGCGAACCAGCTGGTCGCCAAAGGCGGCTAGTATTGAAATAAATATGGGGGATATTCATACAATCTATAGAGATATCAAAAAGTAATGAAGGAATTATATTATTAATAAGACTTTAATATCTTACACAAACAATTTAAAGTTATTAACATATTAGTATTTACATACTGATGTATTAATTGTAAATTGCTTAATATAATATGCATGATTCAAAAATTATTTTAAACTCCTTAAGTACATAAACAATAGCACACTTTTGGGCTCAGTGCTACCAAATTTTCCATATAGTTATTTTTTGAACAGATATATTCAATAAGAAATGGCGTTTTCTAAAGTTTAATTAGATTTTTAATTAAAGGCTTTTAGATGTTTTAAATTCTTTTTCTTAATAATTTCAGCTTATTATCCCAAAAAGAAATATAATTAATAATCAGCATTTTTTACTTATTAAAAAAAGCTTTTCAATGTTACTAATTGTATTTCAGTAATTTTTTCCCATTTTCATAGAAAGTTACTGGAGGAGGCTCAAAAGATTCTGGATTTTTATTCATGTGCATTTTGACGTCCTTAAATAAATCTTTGTTTGTAAATTTTAATAATTTAAAGGTAGACATATAAATTGACTTATGTTAGGGGTTCAAATTTCTTTTTAAAAATTTTTCTTTGACTTATTTCCTAGAGGCTTTATATAGTAAACTTATTTCTCCATTTTACGTTTTCTTATTCTTTTTTTTTTTCAAAAAGTTTTATATCATTAGGTTGACATGGATTTATCTTTAAAATAGAAGTTAAAATATTTCGCAACAAAATTTGATATCTTCTAGGCGCCAGCAATCTTATCAAAAATGCACATTTGGCTTTAAAAACAATAATGATGATGCAAGGATGAAATAAAATATGAAAATGATGTAGATGGTAAGTAATTACGCAGTAGTTTTTGCTGCGATAATGGATGTAAGGAAATGACCTTTAACTGCACAAGTTAATTTTGAATTATCAGTTCCTCAAATAAAACCGAAACAAAGAATAACTCATTACTAATAACTGTCAAAGGAAGAACTTTCTCTAGTTTAAGCGATTATCATCTAACGAAAAAATAAAAAAAATCAATGAATTTTTTTTTAATTTTATGAAAATTATTTGAAAAGCAAACGAAAAAAAAAGCATACAGTCTTAAAAAAATTTAATCGACAAAAAAAGCATAAAATCAAGCTGTTCTAAATATTTTGTAATATCTACGTGATATGAATAAATCAATACAAATCTTACTTGTACCGACGATGTCTTTGGAATATACGGCCCATGCCCACAGGTGTGTTCAGGAGAAATGCATTCGCAACACTGTTGATAATCATGGCAAAACTATAAAGAAAAATGTTATGAGGGTTATTGCATTATTCAGATCGAGCCGTTTTTGTTGTTATTTTTCTGAATTATATATATATATATATATATATATATATATATATATATATATATAT
>JAPMOQ010057505.1:777939-792226 GCA_026543055.1 Argiope trifasciata | reverse complement strand
AAAATTCTAATATCTTTTTCTAACACGGAATAATAATTTACAACAATGCATCTTTATTATTAATATAAATTGGCAAAAATACCAAATATTTAAAAAATAGGGTTTTGTAATTTTGAAAATTTTTCCTTTTAGTGTCTTTATACTTCTATGGTTTTAAAAATGTCCCATTTTAATTTTTATGATAAGTAGAAGTGCTCCAAATCCCCTTTTAAATCATCATCCAAGCAAGCAAAAAGTACGATAGCCATCAGATAGATATTTTATGATTAAGTAAATGGAATTGTCCAGACAAATTCATCTTCATAAAAATAGCTCCCTGGTATCGTTGTGGAAACTATGGGGTTAGTTTTCAGGGGTTTGCTCAATATTCATAATGATTAGTGCTAGACTGTTGAAATTTGGTAGACTTTTGACAGAGTAAATCCGTTCAGAAGAAATTAGACTGTCCGTATGCTCGAATATAAGTAAACCTGATAAATACAAAAGAAAGTTAGATAGATAAAATTCAATACAGATATTTCACATCTACTGGGTAGATACATGTCAAATTTTGAGCTAAATCAGAAATAAGTAAACTCGATGACTAAGTATATCACAAAACACAATGATTTAGTGTATTAAATTTGATATGGGAATCTGCAAATACAAGAGCGCTTTGTGTTAAATTTTTGTTCTAATCGATTGAGAAAGACGTATCTATAACACAAATTTGATTTTTGAATACTATTAATGTATGGCAGAGATTAATCACCAAATAACAGGCTGAAAATGACATCATACAGTAAAATTACTAAATTCATATATTTATTAAATTTTGTAGGAATAAACTCATGCAGATTTATTAGAAAGTATGCGAGAAAGTTTCGTAGAGACCAATCCCGTTTTGTGTGTGTGCGTGCGTGAGTGTGTATGAGCGTGTGCGTGCGTGTGTATGAGCGTGTGCGTGCGTGTGTATGAGCGTGTGCGTGCGTGAGTGTGTATGAGCGTGTGCGTGCGCGCGTGTGTGTCAACATTCTGAAGATCTTTATTAAAGTTTACAAAAGTTCACTCACTTCACCCGCCTTGTGAGTGTGAGTAGGATGTTGTATTCTGCGATTAGGAAGGTAAATATTTCTTGAATTGTCATCAGAACAAGAAGGCTTTAATACTGGTGTCTGAAAGAAAAGAATATGTCTTTATTTAAAATCCTTAAAAGAATGCTAAATAGTGCTTAACTAAATGTTACTTACAGGTTAACATACAAATTGGGCTATAATCTATAGAACATGAGATATTATCCAAACTTCTTTGAAAAAATAAGTATTTACGCTTTAAACCTGCACAGGTCGCGCGGATTACAATAGTAACTTTAAGTGAGTTTGATGTTTAAAAAATAATTAAGAAGTGCCTTGTTATGTTTAAAGTTGATTAAGGAATGTTGATTAATTATTTAGTTTTATTTTGATTTGAAATTGAACTACAATTGCAATCCGCGCGACCTTTTACGTGACTTTATAGAGTGCGACCGGTGCAGGGTTAAACTGGCATATTGTTTCTGTGGTAATTATTTAGTTACAAGCTGACTGATCTTCATTGGCAAATTCCATGTACACAATAAACAAAGCATATGAAAGGAATTAAAATATTTTTTTTTTTAATATTTAACTATTTGAAGAAGTTATAAAGTTATATCTAACGATTTGCTGAAATTAAATATAGCTCATATCGTCTGCGAACCAACTTGTTGCCATAGCCCACTAGATCTCCCTCATCAGTAAGAGAAGGAATAAGTAATACTGCAAGACCTTACATTAACAAGAATAATTTATAAATCAAAATTGCATCTTATAATATTTAAACCAAAGTCTTTAAAAAGATAAGTATTGACAATTTAAAAAATATTTTTTTACAATAATTATTATAAAAGTTGCAGGAAGAAGTAAAAGGGAAAGTCGAGCAAAAATATTAAAATTTGATATACATTTTAATCATTTAACTAAATGGTTTGAGAAATAATTAATTAAAAATAATGAAAAGTAGAAATATCATAGTTATTTAGAAATGGACCTCAGAATGAAATGTACGAATTTCACATCTTAATTTTTAATAATATAAAGGTATTTTGTTGAAGAAACCATTAAGGCGTTGTTTTACAAAATGTTTAATTTTTAGCAACCATTAATTTCGGAATTTTTATTTTTTCTAAAGGTGTCAAGTAACCAATAATGCATGGATATAAAGAAGATAAACATCACATACCATATGAAAATGAGGAGAATATTGAACATGAGAACTATCTGGACAAATTTCGTTTGTCAAATTCTGAGAATAAGGTTTTAGAGGTTCAACTGGAGGCTCATAAGCGTACTTTCGATACTCCTAGAAAATTTTTAAAAAAATGTAATGAATATATAAAAGTAAATACAGTACACTCCCAAGTATCCGGTCTAGTGAGGCGTAAGGACAAGTCAGATAAGCCAAAGTTATATGAACTCATTTCTTTGATAAAGTTTTTGTACTAAAACTCATTGTTACAGTACGTATTTTCTCATTTTTTATTGAGTACTAAGCCCTTCATTCGTCTCACGCCACGTTAAATGTGAACGCGGCCGCTGTCCTGTGACACGTAGTAGCAGTAGCCGGTAATGTGTCGAGTTAAAACAGAAGGCTCTGTACTGGGAATTTATAAGTGTTTATATAGTGTGCAGCTCACTCCAAAAATTTATAAAAATAGGTTAAAGGATATAAAATGATCACATTTTAACATGAATTCTATACACTTTACTACATTATACTTTTTTAAAAAGCAACCCCCCCCAAGAAGAATTTATGAATCCCGTACGTACTGTGTGCACTTATAATCAGGAACCGCAGAAAGAACTGAGTTTCATAACACACTGATGAAACAATGAGCAACGAGCAGAACGCTACTCTTATCCTCTCACAATTTTGCATACGTAGGAGGATTGTAGCAGATGCCCGCTTCCAATGCCTTGGCGATGTTATCAATGAAATGCCTTGCCTTCCTTAATTAATTATGATAAATAAAACTAAGCTGGATAGTATGGAACCCGGTTAGTCGCGAACCGGATATTTGGGAGAGTGCTGTAGTCAAATTCATTAAAATATTCTAACCAAGTAGAAAATGCAATCCATCTCTCTCTATGAAAAAAATGGGCAATTTGATTATATTGTAAGCATCTCGAGTACTCAGATTTTTATTTCCAGATTCTTAAATGAGCTTTTTATGATTCGTAATATACCAAAAAAGACCGAGTTCGCATTTTGGAAATTTTTTTATTTGAAAGATTGATCCCAAAATATAATAGGGAACTACAATTTTAGTAGAAAGATTTTATAACAAATTGTATTCACCTTCGTTGCTTTTGTACTTTCTGGTATACGTAGTATAGATAAAATATAGTAATCACCAAAAATTCGAAATGGAGATTTTTATGAGTTTCTGTGCTTTAAATCATCCCGAGTTCGAAAGACTTGTGTTCTGGGAAATGTTTGCTTGTCTTTCTGTGACAAAGATAACCCAAAAAGGATTTGAGCAAGACGGTTGAAATTTGATATACTGTCTTTATACCAAAGTTGTAGATTATAACCAAATTTTGACCAAAATCCTTTCAGAGGAAGTCTATCCGTTCCTTTGTTCATAAGTAAGTACAATAGCTACAAAACGAAGAGAACCAGGTAAATAAAACTCGGTACACATATTTAAAACCTATTTTGAGTAGCATCCAATAAGATGTTGCGCATTTACTTTTAAAAACTTGTAAATGCATGAAAAAGACGAAACTCAAAAACGCAATGACATAAATATATGAACTTAAGAATGGGAATTTGTGATTACAAATGCAGTTTTGTTTCAAAGAATTTTTGAATCAGTTGAGAAAAACGTGCCTAAAATATAAATTCAATTTTTGGATACTATTAATGCATGCCAAGGATTAATCGCTATATGTTTTTCCAAGGACACGATAGATTCAGTAAAAATGCTAAATTGACGCCAAAAGTTATATAATTATTGTAGTATTTCAAAGACATGAAAAACGCTCTCTGGATTGACAAACTTATACGAGAAAATTTTGGGAAGATCACTCCCGCTAGGTGTTACATTACATGCTTATGAGTTATTATACTTACATGTATGCTAGGGAACAGAAGGACAGACCTTTGATAACTTTGGTTAAAAATTTGATAAGAATCAGGAAATTTAGTTAATTTAGATGCTAAAACTGTGCACCAAATTTTATTCATATTTATCTTTATCGTTTGAAGTTATTGAGTTCATTTGGATTTGAACAGACTTCCTTTAAATGAACTTTGGTCGAAAATTGATAGGAATCTACACATTTGGTTTAAGTCTATATACCAAATTTCATCTGTCCAGATAAACGCGTTTTTGAGATATCGCGTTCTTAGACAAACTAACAGACATAATACCTAAAATATATTTTCTAAACTCGGGGAAGTCTGAAACGTGGAGATTCTCGAATTCGAAATTTTGTCTATTGCAATACTTTCTGCTTGCATTCTTAATACATAAGAAAATGAATAAATTCTTCGAACAGAATTCACATGGAGTCATATTTTAAGGAAATAAAACGTCTTTTTCACTTTAAATCTAGATATCGAGACGTAGAACGAAACGAAACGAAAGTTTCACGCAATAAACTCCATGCGCAATTATTTTAGCTAAGCAGAATTCCAAATTTAGTCTTATCATATAATAATCAACATATAAAATAAGATTTACCGCTTGATGCTCAGTTTTTGGTAGTCCAGATTTAAAAACTAGGGGTTTGATAACATCTCTATTATGCTTGTGGATGCAGCTGTGATTTCTGAAAAATAAAAATTTCATTTTTTTTATATAATACAAATGTTTTGGGAGTGAATTAATAATAGAATACTTTCCTTCTCGTGTGTGAGTGTGAGTAAATATGGATTTTTAATGAATTGTCATTTTTTCATGTTAATTATGGCGTCTGTAAATGTGGAGAATGCTCTTGCACATTTATTTGCTGTCTTGGTTATTAAAAAGGAGGAACATGTTCTATAAAGTTCAATTGCAGTTTTAGTTTAGTTATACAGGGTGTCCCAAATTAAAGTTACCCTATTAAGAGCTAAATACCGCCGTAACTATTCATCCGAAAATTCTGAAATTTTGGGTACGCCTCAATAAAAGGATGGGAAAGACATTTTACTAAAAGAAAATTATTTCCTAATGTCGCCACTAGAGGGCGTATTCATGTACAGAGGGTCTGTCCTACACGACAGATCCTGAATCGTCACCAATAACTCAATGCGCAGCTCTCGTGCCACGTTAATTCAACCAACTAACCAAACATTTAAAACTACAGCATATGTAAATGTTGCAATGTCACTTAACAGCTAGCCAGTATAAAAGGGAATGCCTTCTTTGAAAACTTCATGCGAGTGCGTTCGCGACTCAAAATGACTTAAAGTTTGCAATCTCACGCTTCATTAGTCAAACTGTTTTATCAAAACCACGATTCAGCACCAGCAGCCTTGAGGAAATTTCAGACTTTGTAGGATCTTCGAACAGGTCCAGTGAAGTCTCAAGGATTAAAGAAAATAATTACGAAATTTGAAGAAACAGGATCGTTGAGTATTCGTCCTGGAAGAGGAAGAAAATCAGTTCCTTCAAAAGTTGTTGAGGAAATTGCACTTCAAGTGGAAGGGGATAAAACATCAAACTTCATGGCTAACAGTAGTGTTCGCCATGTCGCAACAGCGTTGGATAGGCCACGTTCCACTGTGCATAGAATCCTCAGGAATATCCTACGATATTATTCATACAAAATCACACTTGCTCATCAGCTGCATCCACAAGATTTTGAAGCACGATTAACGTTCTCACTGCAATTTCTTGCTCGGTGTGAGGTCGATTCTGAACTGCCTTGGAGCATTTTGTGGTCTGATGAAGCTAATTTTAATTTAAAATTCTCAGTGTATACGCATAACTGCCAAATTTGGGCTACAAAACATCTACCCTAGATGTTCCGTTACATTCACCGAAAGTAACGGTTTGGTGTGGATTTAATGCTTCTTTTATTCTGGAGCCTTCTTTTATTCTTCGAGGAACAAATTCCATCAGGTGCAGTAACATGCACAATCACGAAAGAGCGATATGCATCGATGTTGGAGAATGCAGTTGTTCCTGCTCTACAATCATGCCAATGTCTTGACCGAACGCTTTTTATGCAGGATGGTGCAACTCCACACACTGCAAATTGTGTAAAAAATATTCTGAAAACACATTTTACAGCAGAAAGAGTAATAAGTCGCCACTTCAATAATGCTTGGCCAGCTCGATCCGCAGCCCTTAATCCATGCGATTTTTGACTCTGGGGATATTTGAAAGATCTGGTTCGGCCTTGACAGCCCGAGAACGTTGCCTGATCTTAAAACCTCCAAATGTTCAATATTTCAACGCAGACACTATGCTCTACTATTGAACATGCCATTTTCAAATTTCAGAGAGTAGTTGACAATGGTGGCCATCATATCGAACATGACTTGAATTAATTCAAAGCTAACGTGTAATTCTTGTTAATAAAATAGTTGATAATACGCCCTCTAATGGCGACATTTGAAATTAATTTTTTTTTAGCAAAATGTCTTTCTTATCCCTTCATTAAGGCGTACCAGAAATTTCAGAATTTTTGGATGAATAGTTACAGTGGTATATAGCTCTGAATAAGGTAACTTTAATTTGGAACACCCTGTATTAATGTTTCGTTGTAAAGCAATACCGGGGCCATTTTGAGACGAACTTCGTAATTTTGAACCACATTCAAGTAACGAGAGCGACACCTGCCATTCTCAGTTAAATGGGGGTGGGTGATATGAATGAGTAGAAATCTCGATTAGTGTCGGTAATTATTCAAAGTGATTATAAGCCTAACTTACCCACAAACACACACTATGTCAGCACATGTATCCATGGAATTAGTTTGAAGATGTTTTATAAACTTTTGTAATTCCAAATTTTCTTATTTTCTTAAATATCATTTTTTTTTTTCAAAACCAAAATTTTCTCGATAACGATTTCTCTGCACGTTTATAATTATCATTCAATATAAGAAACAAAAAATAGCTTTAGACGCATAAAAGTGCGACAGATATTATTTTGAATGCATTTATTAGTAGTCATTAAAAGTGATTACAATTTTAGCAGGCAAGTATATCTGTATAATCTCTTTCAAATGGTGTTTATTTATTTTTATCAGCTGAACCTAACAGGATGATAGAGTTGAAAAGATTTTCTCGTGAACCTCATGAAACAAAAAATATGAGATCGTTCTTTGCTTTCATTTCCACTAAAACGAAAAATAAACATTTGTTTAAATAAAGACTTAATAAACAACAAATGTTCGATTTAAATCTAAATTTCAGTTATTTTAATTCATTCGTTGAGAGTGATTATTTTGAGAGTCAGATTTGTACCAACCTCAAGTGAATGAATTCTATCTACAGTTTGAAATCACAGTCGAAACATAAATGTACAGGTTAACTTTAAAGAGTGTTGTTTGGTTTTAATTTTACCGTTTAATGTACCATAAGAAAGATCATTGAACGTTTTGTAACTGCCATCAGATCTAGTTCCCACTTTTTATCATAATCACCATTGAAACTTTAACTAATATTTGATAACAAGACATAAATAAAACCTTTATCATTCTTTTTTAATTTGTTTACATAATATTAGTTTATCTTATTAGCTTATTATCCTATAGTTTTATCCTATCAGTCTTATTAGTTTTAGTCCTATTGGTTTAATTTATCCTTCTGCGCATCCCTATTTTAATGACAGCGAACGATATCTTCACAACAATATTCAATACTGTGAATGCTGGGCTATATCGGGAGATATTATTATAACAACGTTGGATATTTTAGGCTGTAAGGGATTAGTGCAAAAGATCTCAAATCTTAATAAATAAATAAGTAACAATTTGTACAACACCGTTTAAAGTAGCCGTAAACTAGATTCCTTAAGTAGTCAGAAAATCGAATTTCAGAATGAAAATATTTAAAATATGAATTTGCAAAAATATTTTTTAAATTTTTGGTCATGTTCCCAAGTAGTATGATATGAAAAATATTATGGTTTCAAAAGCTTTTATTGTACCTTATTTTTTCAAATTCTTCAACAACCATAATTAAAAATTTTCAAGAAAATAATACCATGACTAAAGAATTCAAGAATCTAAAACTCCACACAAATAAACTTTTGTTTGATAAAAGTTGGATGCCGATTAAATTGTAGGAAAGAACTTAACAATACATAAATATGATGCATTTGAAATCATCATCATTATTATTTAATGTTTTATTTTTTCTCCTTTAAAATAATTTCCAAAAGAATCAATTGGATGTTTTCGAAGGAGTTGAAGAACTTAGAAACAAACTTATTTTCGAATTTAATTGGAAAATTTGTTTAACTTCGAACTTTTGATGCATGATATCTTAGGATATTAAGATACTTTCCATGCAACTAAGAATATTTTGATTTCTATTTATTTCTGTATATCTTTGTACCCACATTTCTTTTTTAACAATATATTAAGAGAGAAGAAAAAAAGGCAATGAAAAAAATGATAATACATTAGTTCAAATTGATAGAAAAGTTTTTAAATAAATAAAAAGAAAAATCAATTAGAAAGATTGCTTTGAAAAACATATATTTATATTCATTTATTGATTAGAATGTCCGTTCCTCCAGCTCCTCCTTACTATTTAAGAGACGTTACAACTTCTTAATCAGATTTAAAACCATTACTATGAATAAACACTAAATTATTTTAAAAGGAAAATAATGACCCATTTTGCTAAATCTAATCTTTGAGGGAAGCAGACAGAGAATGCTTGCCCTTTAAAAAAGCTCTAGAACATTTAAATATTGCATTTTTTTTTTTCTTGCATGGAATCGATTCAATAAAATATGAGTAAAACAATGAATTATCATTAAATAGTTTTTATCACCTAATGTAATAACAAAGTTTTTTTCTTTTTTCGATTATTATTTATATTTGCGAAAAAATAATACCACGTCACTTTCTTTTGAAGATACTGGCAACTGCACCTTCTAATCCTCAAATTCATCTTTAATTTTTCGGAAGGGTGTATTGTGATACGATATTTGACGAAGTTTGATTAATTCGCAGAAGAAAACTGTTCTTTTTCCGTCCTTTGCAGGAGTAATGGCTCATGAGCCTTCAGGAAAAATGACGAAAACCGAGCAAGCTTTAGTATTGGATCCTCCAAGTGAACTTCATTTTAAAGGTTATTATTGATTTTTTTAAAGCATGAGCTTAAATTGGGATTTAAACTTCTTTGTTGTATACCGTGTTATATACTTAATTACTGAATAATATTTATATCTAAAATCTGTAATTAAAGGAATTTTTGTAGAGATTTTCAAAATTCTAGTTGTAATTTAGTATATAATTTATGAAAAAGGTTTCTGTTTAGAATATTCATTAATTATTAGTAATGGTAAATTATAGATAAAGCTATCAACTATTGCTAATCTGGTTATTATTTTTTAAAAATCAATTTATATTATTAATAACATAGTTAATTTAAAATTATTGTATTTTATGACGGCAAATTATATATTAAAACTGTGGAAGCTTTTGATTGATAAGAATATTCGATCTAATGTGGTGGAACATTATTAGGAAACTAATTATGATTTTTAAATATTCAGTTAGTGTTATACCTGAAGGTTTTGATCATTAAGCAATGGTTTTTGTTTTCTCAAGTCTAAAATGTTCTTTTTGTTTTCTCATAGTTTTTTGACAATTATGTGTATTCATATGTAGTTTGTAAAATATATGCCATTTAATTCCTCGGCTAGACATCAACATTTTCTTTATCACATCACATCATCTTTTCAATATTTCAATATCTAATATTTTCTTTATCACATCACATCATCTTTCTAATATCACATTTTTGTTTTCTCAAGTTTTTTGACAATTATGTGTATTCATATGTAGTTTGTAAAATATATGCCATTTAATTCCTCGGCTAGACATCAATATTGTATAATGTTTTTATCATTTAAACAAACAGTTGTAAATTGGCCTTTGATTGTAAGTTTTAATACTATCATTTCCATTTTTTTGTGTGATCTTGAGCTGGAAATTCATACAATATTAGATGGATTGTAGCTGTTTTATAATAAATATTAGTGCTAAACATTACTTTTCTGTTAGAGTAGGTGATTATCAATATAAATGTATTAACTTCTAAATAGAGTTAAATTATTAATAATTAATATTTAAAAATTGTTTCCCAACATTAAATTGGCTGTTGTGGAGTTAATGAAGCAATATGGAAAATATTTATTTGAGTTCACAATGCTTGCCATTTTTAATTGCTTCTTTAAAATAAACATTAGGAAGAGCAGCAATATTGTAAGTCTAAGCTTTATTGTAAATTTAATTCACTTTACCAAAAAAGTATTGTGTTGCTATCTATTCATCCTATTCATGGTGTGATTGAACCATATCAGAAAATTGCATATATTTTGAAAAATCAGTGAAAATCATAATTTCAAAATTGTTGGGAGCATTTTGCACCAAGCATGTTTGCAATTGAGCACTTTTAGGTGGTCATTTCTGTGCATCTGAAGCTTAATGCTGCCAAAATAATTATGACAACAGCAAACTTAATAAAACCTTTTGGACTGATCATTTTTCACTTTTTAAATAACAGAGGTAGTTAATTGTTTTGGTTTTACTTGCACTTGCAATCTTGTGATGATGCTATAACTAAAAGCAATAATACCTATGGGTAAAAGAAAATGCATTTTCATTCATTAAAGATTTTCTGTGTTAGAATACAAAAGAACAAACATTCTTTACAAATAGAGTAATTTGGCAGTATCTAAGCAAGTGGAGGAAAAGGAATTTTGTAGTGTCAAAACAATTTATTTTTAGTATGGAGAATTCATAACCAATTATAGAAAGTAAAAAGAGAAGAAATAAAAGGGAGGAAAGCTGTCATTTCAAAGAATGAAAAGTAAAATAATA
This sequence comes from Argiope trifasciata, assembly GCA_026543055.1. NCBI lineage: Eukaryota > Metazoa > Arthropoda > Arachnida > Araneae > Araneidae > Argiope > Argiope trifasciata. The sequence goes on along the minus strand of JAPMOQ010057505.1, from coordinate 781,169 downwards.
ATTCTTGAGGCAAATCAAACTGAATTTGTCTGATTTAAGAAAGAAATTGACAGCCTCAGAAATGTGCAACAACTTTTTAATTCACTTAAAATAGGATTGTTTGTTTGTTTAAAAGATATTTTGATTAGTTCTGTAATGATTGATATTTCAGTTTTTAAAATTAATAATATTTTTTTCATTGTAATAAGCAAACAGTTATAAGTTTTTGGAATTATTATCTCTAAATTTAATATTGTGAGTAGCATTAGTTGTACTAAGAATTATTTAGAAATGCTTATGCATTCATTTATAAGAACATAAGTTTTTAATTAAAGTAATTTATAATTTATTAAAGAAAGAAATTGAAGTAATAAATTGGCAGTTTTTCTTATTAGAATTTTTGCTTATATATATATTTACAATTAATAAATTCCGATATGGTTTTTTAATAACACTTTAACACAAATTACAATTCTCATAAGAGATCTGAATCGAAAGCTACAGAAATTACAGAAACAGTCTTAATACAGGCCAAATTACTAAATATTACATTTGTGCAATTTTTATTTCTAAATTATGAAAGTGCATAAGAATTAAGGATATTAAAATACCATTAATTTATTTCAAACACTTCAATTTAATCATTTTTACTTAAAATTGAGATAAAAATGAATTCTTAGATAGAAACGTGAAATATTATTGATCATTTCAAGCACATATATTTTAACTTTTATAAAAGAAAAAGGAAATAAAAAATGTCATTGCCCTAGGGTGGGAAATTTATCAGTTTTATTTATCAAGTTTAGGATATCTTAAACAAACATGTCATTTGCCATTAAACTGACAAATCTATAAACATTTTCCTTCTAGAAAATGAAGAAAATGTTTAACAAAAATAATTATAAATAAAACAAAGTTTTGTGATGCTTGACATATCATGGTAATGATACAATGCTAAAAACCGCGAGTTGGAACAAAATTAATACTTTAATATTAATTAAATAAAATCTAAAAGATATTGCTTACTTATTTACAATACATGAGGCGTACATCAACACTTATCTGTTAATATTAAAGTGTTATGAGCTTAGCCATTGAAAAAGCTTAAAAACATTGATTATACTGTTGCCATATTTATACACAGTTTGATAAATACCATAACTATAGTTCTTGTATATATAATATACATATAACAATTATGCCATTTTTTCTTTTTTATGTTACAGCATGTTAAATTTATGCAAAGAGTTCTAAATAGTTATTGAACTGTTTTAAAATTTTCAGGAAAATCATAATAATCTTTATAGCTAACTTAATATAACTGCATTGCAAAGTGTAATTTTAACATTTCTTTGAATTCTTTATGCAGTTGTGAAAGTAAAGAACTTTGTTAAAAGTTCTATTACATTTCGCCTATAAGAAATGTAATATACTATTTTTAACATGGTCATTCCATTAAAAAAATTATTTTTCATGTTAAATAACTTATAAAATTTTTAATAATGTATCTTATACAAATACTGTAATTTTGTGAGAAGAAAGCTAGGGCTTTAATAGCCATAAGTCAGGTAAATATTTCATGTTTAATCAAGAAAACACCTGTAAAAATTTTTTTCATAGTTTTCATAGCCAATTTGCAATTGCTCTTATTTGGCAAGATTTCATAGTTCAAAAAATTTGATTTTGAAATATTCCTGTCATTTTTAGTTTAAAATTATTAAAATTACTGTATTTTGTAACTTCAGAATTGTTTATTAAACACTTTTAACAAATAATTTGTTTTTATTTATAAAATATACTGCTGAAACATTAATTTTTAGGCACTAGAAACATTTTCTATACTGTATTTTACATATACAGTATTTTAATTTTCCTTATCACAATTTTTTTTCTTATTAAGTATCTAAGTATTAATTGAATAAAAATTGTTACTTGATATAATTTTTAAGTTAAAGAAATTTTAATATGAACTTTTCTTAAATTATCTTGTAATGTAATTATAACTATTTAATTCAGAAACTAAACACTTGATAATTATGACATCTTAATAAAATATTAGCTTTTAAACTAAGCCATCTTTTATGTGAATGTTTATCCAGAAGATTTTTTTATAGTAACTGCATTAAAAAAAAAAATGTTTATTAAATTATTGAAATTTAATTTTTGAAAAATCTCTTTTAACTTACAATTTTTTTTTCTTTAAAACTATAAAAATTATTTAATTTATATATATATATATATTTATCAAATCAATGAAATTCTGACGATTTATACTGCAACTTCAAAATAAAATTGTATTTTTTTTTTAATAAGATAAAAAATTCCTGAAAGTTTATGATTTCATAAGCTTTGGAATGAAAAGTTTTTGGTAGCTATGTTTAAGTTTAATCATATGTTGATGATTTTTTAAAAACATTTTTTGTAATTTCACAATGGATCAATCCAAGATGGCATCCATATAAATTTATTGATTATCATACAATTTTTATTTGCAAATATTATAGAAAAAGCATCATTTTCTTATATTCATCAAATATCTGTAAAATGGGGAAAAACTCTGTTTAAATTTTCCATCGTAGTATTATTGCTTTGCAAATAATTGCATTTTTAAAAATATGCTTTTTTTTTTGCATAATATAGCAATAGTAATATTTGATAGTTTTGCATATTATAGCAATAGTTGATGTTTGATTTTTCTTATTATAAGTTTAGATTAGTTCAATGGAGTCGTTTAATGGCTATAACAACATTTTATCTTTGAAATGTATATTACAAATTTGTAATATGTATTTAATAAATTGAAGTTTTTTTATTCATTACATATTTATAATATTAAAAATTATTATGAGAGCATAAATTTGAATTATAAAATTGGTTATAATAGTTTGAATGCCCATAAATATTTACTTGTTAAATAATATGGTCTATACATAATATTTATCTTGATTGTAATAGTGTATAATGATTTCATTATCATGAGTCGTCTTATTGTGTTATGATTTATATTTCTTCTTTCAAATCAAACTTTTCATTAATACTTTTTAGGTCCTTTTTCTGAAGTAACCACATCATATTTAAAATTGAAAAATCCAACTGACAAGGTAATTGGTTTCAAAGTCAAAACTACTGCACCAAAGACATATTGTGTTAGACCGAATGGTGGAGCAATTGCACCAAAAAAAACTGTATCAGTTGCTGGTATGTGTAATCTCTATGCTAAAGATTGTTAGAATTCAATTTAAAAGTTTTAA
>JAPMOQ010057505.1:683916-777839 GCA_026543055.1 Argiope trifasciata | reverse complement strand
TATATATATATATATATAATATTATTGTACTTTGAAAGGTTAGTCAGTCAATATTTAAAGTGTTTTTATAGAAATTTTTTACTTCAGGAAATCATAAATATAAAATAAAATTTGTATATTTTCTAATTTGGTATGTAATAAAAGTAGAAATCTGCGATGGTACACAACTGTTCTCTCTGTACAAAATATGTTCTATAAATAGGAGAAATTAGTAAATATTCCAGTATCACATTGACTTTAACAAACGATAATGGTTGATAAAATTCTGTATATAAATCTGTATTATGTTCTGTATATAATTATTAAATTTAAATTTATTTCTTTTAAAAATTTATTTTTCTTTTGCATTCTTTATGAGTTGAATGGATTTCCAAATTTATATTTAATATATTCCAACGTCAAGTAATTTGATTTGATTTTTGTTGGTTTTGAAGTTCTTAATATTTTCTAGATATAAAAAATTAGATGGGTATTAAGACAAACATGCAATGAAGTTCTTGCTGTATTTTTAACTGTTTTGTTAATTATTTGTGTTGACATAATGGTGACAAATTCTGGGGATATATTAAAGTAGATATCAGACTATAATTATTCGTATGTTCTTTGTAAAAAATGTGGAAAAGATTAAGTGAAGCTGATTACATTTTTTGAAATTGGTTTTATTTTTGTTGAAATATTTTTTGATTTATTGTATTTTTAAAGTAATATAATAAATTGAATAAGGCATGTTTAAATATTAGAATACTTTAACATAAGCAAAATTGTATACTATAGCACTGTGAGTTTTAAGACATTTTTAAGATGTATACTTTTTTAAATAGTGATGTTACAGCCTTTTGACCCTGAAAATGATGACAGAAGCAGAGACAAATTTATGGTACAGAGTATGTATGTACCTGATGGAGAAGAATATCACGATTCATTGGTAATTCAGTATTTTTATGTTTCAGTATGTTTTATTTGATGATTGAAAATTATCTGTGTAAAGGCATACATTTTCAACATGAATGGCTCTAAATAATATATTCATTTCTAAGTTATGATAAGCTTAAAAAAATGCTGCTGTATTCTTTTATTTAGTTAATAATTAATAATTGTTATAAATGCAATTTTTATAAAAATAAATTGCTTAATTGGAATTGTTAACTGTAATAATTTATTTAATCTCATAAAAATAAAAGGAAGTGAAATTTAATAGCAAGGAATATATATATATATATATATATATATAATAGAGAGAAACCCTGAATAATATTTATAAGTTGTCAGTTTTATGATTTTTAAGTCATGGTAAGCTTATAATTTTAATCATAAGGATTCTGTCAATTTAGCTGATAACTCTATGTAAAACTTTTTTCTGTATCATGATTATAATAAGTGTATTTTTCTAATTAATTTTGACTGATTTCTTTTCCTTTTTGAATTATTTTGGTAACTACCTTATTTTACCATTAGGATTTCTGTAATCTCTTCTGTAAGTTTAATATTTTATTAGATAATGTTTTAAATTTAAATATTCTACATTTTTATATATTGTATATAGTCGAATCTTGCTTATGAAGCAATGATTTTCATAGCATGCAAAACAAATGTAAATTTTAAAGAGTGACACTAAATAATAAAAATAAAAAAACTCTGAAAAAACAGGTGGAAGGCTTTTAAACTTTACCATATTGGTGGAGGGGGTTAAAAAATATGGTAGAATTTTAAAAATTCTGTTTTGGGGAGAAATAGTTTAACATGCTGTGCATGTGCAGGTCATTTTTCAGTGCCATCATATCTTGTTTCATTGGTGGAAAAAAATTTGTAGCCATTCCCCCATTGGAGTAGAAAGAGTAAAAAAATTCAAAGCAAAAAGGGGGGGGGGGAGCTTAAAATTAGTAACAAAATTAATAATCATGAAACTTTCCAGAGATAAAAAAGTAATTTGATTCATCTATATTGAAAATTAGATTAAATTATATTGAGTGAATTATTTTATCTGATAAAAATCTGTATATTTTTATTAATCATATTTATTCGTGTAATCCAAAAGTAACAGTTTTTTTTTGTTATATTTTCTCAGTAAAATATGTGACTATTAGATAATGTAGTTATATTGAAATTCTAGACTGTTTGCTTCTTTTATTCTTTTTATATATTAAAACTATTTTAATTGCTTTTTAAAAATGAGTGGATTTGTTCCTAATCCTTTATCGATTTTCAAATTCTTTTTTTCTAAATTTTTTTTAAAGTCTTAAAACTATAAGCACATTTACCTCAAGTGCATTAAACATTACAGAAGCATGCTTTGCTGGAGTTAATGAAATTTATTTACAGGTTTAGTAATAAATAATAATACTTTAAATCTTGTGATATTTTATTATTCATTTCTGATTTAAATATAGTGGCATGATGTTCCTCCCGAAGGATTAATGAATTCCAAATTGAAATGTGTCTTTGATATCCCTGCATCTTCTTCTTCAGAAGCAACTACTGAAGTAATTATGATATCTCTCTCTTTATATATTATTTTAAATCATGCTTTTTAAAAAAATATTTATATATTTTGCTATATTTTTAGGTGAAAGCTGAGGTTATAGAACAACCAAAAACAAAAGCAAAAGTTGTGCAAGTTCAAGAATCAAAAGTCAGTGCACTCATTTATTCTATCTATATATATAATTATTTTTTGAGATGTATGAAATTCTTTCTTTGGAATTAAGAAAATTAACATATTTTGTATATAAAAGTCAACAAATATATATTCTTGGAGTACATTGTTTGTTCATTCATAATTAAAAAAAAAAAAATATCGTAACTGTCTGTGCTGATATATTTCAAAAGGATTTGAAATATTTGTAAAAAAGAAGTGTCTTCATTTTTGTCATGCATAACATATTGTCTTTTAAATTTTCACTTTTATAAAAATGTATTTACTTCAAAATGTATGCCTTAATCATTGGAATTGCATTACAATTCTATTCATAGTCGTTTTGCTATATTTTGTTTATAGTCAAAGTTTAGATGTAATAAATCTTAGTTATTGAAGTTTTATTTTTATTCATGCAATTGATTTTTTTTTTTTTTACTAAATAAAAAATTAGAATATTTTAATGTTTTTATGTATAAGGTATTAAAATTCTATACTAAAAAAAAATCTGTATATATATGTATATATATATATATATATACATATATATATATATAATATATATATATATATACTTATAATAAAGCTCAATGTATGTGTTGGCGCTCTACAGGCCAGACCGTGGGACCTACAGCTATCAAATTTGGTACATGTATACCTTGGAGGTCCGGAATGTGCACCTCGGAGCCCCTTTTTTCGAATTTTTAATTAGAATTTGAATTAATTAAAATTTAAGCGAAATTTCGACGTTTTTCCGCTATAACTTCCGAAAATATGATCGCATAAACATGAATTTTACATCAATTTAAAGATAAAAAAATTAGCTTTCCAACGGTATCAGTGTTTGTAATTTATAACCTAAGCTTCTTTTTTTAACGAATTTTTAAAGAAATATTTTAACCATGTTTTTATCACGTAACTGGATAAAATAAAAGAATGCTGGAAGTTCAAATAAACAAAAAACTATCATCGTAAATCAAGTCTAAAGAAATGCAACTTTCAGCATGTGACTGGATAAAAAAAAAGAAACATAAAATGTGATATTTTCTAAAAAAAATAAATGCAAAGCAAAGCTTTCTTTAATCGTTTGCAATATCTAAATCATTTATTCCATAAATCATCTTTATTTACAGTAAACCTGATTGAATTTAGACAGGATATGCATTGAAATCCCGACTTAATGGCATATTTATGTAATCGTTTGCAATATCTGGATCATTAATTTAATACTTTTTTTCCCTTTCTCGCTTTCTTTAAAAAAACATTTAATATTTTGGCAACATCATCGAATTTTTTTTTAAATATTTTGAAAGCATAACCGATGGTTAAAAATGACTGATTTATAAAATTAAAGAATATTATTAGGAAAAGGTTTACTTTTAGAACTTTCCGTCCATCATCTTAAAGAAAATATTAATTTCAGGTCAATCAATGCCCGGAATTACTTCAAGGCTAATGAATATGTGATTTAATTGAAAATTTTAGAACGCTTTACACATAGCGAACCAGCTGGTCGCCAAAGGCGGCTAGTATAATATAAATTTAACCTATCTAAAAAAATCTATAAAACTTTTGACAGTTTTTTTTTAGATTTTGAATAGTTAATATGATAAGAAATTATTATTTATATTGAATAAAATTTATTTATTGAATAAAAATGTTCTTATAAGTCATGTACAGTTATTGTCATAAAAAAGGGTAATATATTTCAATTACAGAAAGAATTTAAATCAAATGAGAAAGCTAAATATTTAACCTATTCTTACTGCAATAAAAATTTAGGAATTAAGTCATTAATGAGAACAAGCAATTAACGCATATCATTAAATTTCAATGTTATTATGCTCTGTTTTAAGAAAATGTCTTTTCTAATTTGAAATGAATTTTTTCCTTTGAATTTAATTTGCTTTAGATTTCTTGTAGTTCTTAATGGGAAATCTTTACATATACAAGAGAAGCTCAACTTAAAATGTAGAAAGAAATAAAAAAAAAAAAAAAGATAAAAAAAAGTTTGATATTTATTAATTTCTCAATTTCAGAAGGACTGTTATCTGGTTATTAAAACTTTTGAAAATGTAATAGTTTAGAACAAATTTAAATCTTTAAAACTTGGTAAGATCAATGAAGTGGCATTGGAAAAAGATCAATAAATTTATTAAGAAAATAAGACTTTTTAAATATCTGTATTGCTGCATTTTTGGAATATTCCTTATATTCAGTCTCTCTCCCTTTTTAGTTATTCCTTAAGTTTAATATTTAGAAGCTTACTTATGTATGACATCTAATACAGCTCACAGCATGAATTTCTTGTAGAGATAAAAATTAAATTATATTTGCTTAAATTTGCGTTTTTTTATTTTTTTATTTTTTATTTTTTTTATTTTAGCCAAGTGATACTGAAGCAGCTGAATCTAAAAAATTACATGAAGAATATAAGAAATTGAAGTCAGAGTTGAATGATGTTCGTGCTGAAAACTCATCCCTGAAGGTAATTGATTACTGAGCGTCATTTGATTTAGTCTTCTATATGGATTAATGAAAATATATAATAAATTATATTTATATACATATGTAATTATAATTTTTTAAAAATTTCTGTTTAAAATTCTACAAAGTAGAAAATATGTTACATGAGTTTTCCAATTAAATAAAGAGAGAGGTGGTGATTATTCAAGTATCTTTGATGAATTATAGCAGAAATTCAACTTTTAATCAATACCAGATAAAATATATTGATAAACTATAGATCTTTTGATTTATGAGAGATTCATAATATTTATACTTGTTAGAAGTACCTTTAAACATTTAATACTGTTATATATATTTTGAGTTTTTTAGTGATTAACACTTATTTTTCATATTTATAAAAGTATCTCCACTGTTTATAAACAAAAATAAATCATTGTTTTATTTATTTTCTTATATTTCATATTACCAGTCTTTAGTTTAAATATTAAGTATGAGGCTATATAAAGTAAAATACAAGAAATATTTAAAGTTATCAGGCCAAATGATAAGATAATAAACTTACATCAGCTAAAAATATTTTTTTTATTCAAGTATTGTAAAAATCATGGATCAAAGATACTAATATTTAAGTATTGCAAGGTAAAAAAATATCTAAATTAGGGTTATAAATTATAAAAACATTATTCTGATCTTATATTTTTTTAAGTTCATAGCCAATATATAAAATTATTTTTAGTGTAATTTTGATTTGTAAATGTATTTACAGGAGGAGGGATTGCGATTAAGAAGAATGTATGATTCAAGAACAAAGGCAACAAGTGCTAAACCGGAATCTGAAATGCATCATTCCTCTGTTCAAAAACAATTATTTTCTAATTATTTACTTGTGATAGCTTTTTTTATTTTCATTCTTGGTTTTTTTATAGGAAAATTTATTTTGTAAACTGTATAAACATGAGAAATCTGGCTGCATTTACTTAAATGAGAGCCTGAAGGTACAATATACAAAACCTTACTGTTTACTACATCTTTATTTCTGTGATCTAATTGATGTTTTTTATACAAGCTTTCTTTTCATGTAATAAGGTTATATTCCTTTTTCTCATTTGTGAAGAATTTCTTTTTGCCCTCTTACTATGTTAATACAGTATTTGTCTTTGTTTCTCATTTATATTAGTATACTCAAATAAATTGGTATTTTTTTAACTATTGGGAAATAGATGTTTACAAAAATCTGTGATTAAACTTTAGAATGTCTTATTGTGTAATATTAAATATAATATAATTTTTAATTCTGCATTGAATTTTATTTTTTAAGCAATGCTAATGATTAAAAATTGGAATGTTTCCTGTTTTTTTAATAGCTTGAAAAATGTTTAGAAGATAAATGTAATAGACCAGATGCTAACCTGTAATTAATATACATTCCATTGCAACGACTATTTTTAAGTACATAAAGTTATCTGCTGGTTTTCAGGTTTTGTTATATTCCTAGTTTTATGAAGAAAATGTTTTTTGTGAAGTGCTTTTTATAAATTCTAATTTTACTTTGATTTAATACTTACAAAGCTGTAAGAAGAAATTAGTTGCTTATAAGAAACTAGTTTTATATCCAAATGCAGTTTTGTTAGTTAACAAAAATGTTTAAATATGTATACTATATTGCTGGAAAAATTAGCAAATGATATAATCTTTTGCTTGAATATATCTAGTGCATTAAAATTCTCACATGTTGCACATTGAAAATTAAATTTTTATTCTACAAAATTATCTGCACATACATTTTTAATATAAAAAGAATCATTCTCTATTTTCCAAAGTAAGATTATCTATGCTGTTCAGGTAATGCTAAATAAAAGAAATTTAAAAAGTTAGTAGATATGTTACAATGTTTTGTTCATAATCTTACATCTAAAAAAAAATCTTCCAGTGAAACAGATTTCTCCCAACCCCTTTCTTGTAATATCAATTGTTTCACTGTGTTTCTGAATTGCACTTGAATGTAAAATTAAAGTTTTGAAATTTTTGACTAAAATATACTAATTGTATTAATGTGAGACATCAAACCCTCTTCTGTTTTGCAAATTTTGAAAAGTGTGCATTTTAGAATTTGTTTGATAATTTTATATTTTTTATAGAAATTAATAAAGCTTATATTGAGATTTTCTGGCTGTAAAAACTCATTTATTATGGCAGCTTACATTTAAAGAGCAATATTCTGATCTTAGTATGTTGAATTATTTAGCAACAAGCAAAATTTATGAATCACCTACTGATTTGGGAATACCTTATTATAAAAATGTATTTTTTGAAAATTAATTACCTTAATGGATTAACTTTTAAGAATATTAAGCTGTTTTGTGCTGGGTTATGTAGAAATTATATTTCAATTGCTCTGTATTTAGCTATCATCTTTCCAATAAACTTGTGCCTGGAACACAGACTTCCTGTAATATTAAACTACTGAAAGGACATACATGGCTCATTTATATTTGTTCAAAATATTTTAGTAAATGTGTACATATTTATTTGTAAATTTATTCGATATCAGCTCATATTAAACTGATATCGAACTTAATATTTTAAGAAAGTAGCAAAAAGTTATTCTACAAAGTCATGAAATTTTAAGAGTTAAAATAAAACTGCAATTATCTTTAAAACTTAAGTTCTAAAATTTGTCAATAAAATGGTCATGTTGTCTTCACTCAAAATTGATTTGTCTAAAAAAGTTACATACAATTTAATATTTAAGAACAGTATTGAATATGCAGGGTGGTGTTTTAGTTGCTAACTTCATAAGCAGGGAAGAGAGAGAAGGGGGGAGGGACAAATGTGCTTAGTAGCAATAATTTTTTTTACGGCTTGATCTGTAAAATCCCCTAATTTATTTTTTGCACAAGAATTATGAGTTCAAATAAGACTGCTGTCTAATCTTAAAGATACAGTACACACATGTTGGAATGAATTGGACATAATTTTTGACAATATAGCTGACAATTATATTAAATTATTTCATATATATTATACTAGCTATTACTCTCGACTCTGTTCGCATGGAAATTTTGATGTATATGCACAATAAACTATCAAATAATGACAAAAAAAAAATAACTAACCTGAAAACAATACATTTAAAAGTATAAACATATACGAAAAATATAAAACATAAATACAATTTAATAATAAAAACATGCTACTAATGTAAAAAATGTTTGTATTGTATACCTAAAATAAAACAGCAAATCAAGTCCATGTTTCTTTAAAATCAGGTCAAATCCATTTTATTTGAGATAGCTACAACAGTATTATACACATAATTTTTAAACTTTTAATTTAAATGAAAGCACAGTTGTCAGCACGCGCAAACACAATTGATGTCACAACAATCAAGCGCGAACTTTCAACGCCAGTTGGCATTGTCTGCGCACATGTCTGACATTCCTATGCCAGTTGCGGTGATGCAATGCAGATTAGAAAATTTTTATTTCCTTTATTCTGTTTTCTTTTAGTTTAAAAGTGAATGAATCCAAAAGATCGATCAATTAACAACAGTTTATTTTAAATACATCAAACACAAAGAAAATAAACAATCGTTTGAAATTCTGCTAACCCTAACCTCAAATCTATTGGGAGAAAAAGCTGGACCTTTTATTATCTTTGGCTGGATTTGGCCTTAGCTTTTTGGCGTGAAAATTAGTTTTTAATTAATAAAAAAATTAACTGAATAAAAATTCATTCAATTAACCGAAATAAAAAGTAATTATGTTCTATTCCTGATTATAATCTATCTTTGTGCTAAATTTCATCCAATTCTGTTCAGTCGTTCTGGCTTAACATCCATCCAAACTTTCATATTTATAATATTAGTATAGATGTACATGGTAATTATAATTAAAGTTCCACTTTGAAAGGCCATAAAAGAAAAACTACTGAATCAAATCTTATCGAAGTTAACAATAGTTTAAAGAAAATCATGGAATTTCTTTTCTGCCAAAAAGAAGTTGACAAACGTACTACCAGGGGCAAATGGTGTTGTATGAAATATTGTCAAACAAAAACATCGATTTCAAATATGTTTAATAATTTCTGAAATATTCTACAAAGCAAGTTTTAATGTTATTTCCACCATTTTCTGAAAGATAGTTAAATCATATGCATTCTCAACAATAACTGCTATCATTTAAAGAAGAAATATTATGCACATGTAGGTGTATATCTTATTTTGTTTACCAGTATTGTATACAGTTCCATTCGCCCCTGATAATGGTTAATTTTTATTATTTTAGAAATTTTAATGCCCTCCTTTAAACTATTGCTAAGTTTGATAACATTTGGTCCAACAGTTTTACTATTATGGCCATTTCAAAGTGAAACTTTTAATAACACCTCTGTATATTAGGAGGTAGTTTCTTTTATATCACCTCCCTAAAACCTGATTTGTTTGTAAGTTGCCAATCACATCTTAAATCCTTTTTGGTATTCATCTGGAAGCTAAATAATTGTCTGAAAAATTCCCCAGATCTGAGAACATGTTCTCAAATTTATTTGGCTTTTCAAATGCCTGTTAAATCAATAGCCACTTTTTATTATTCTAAATATTTTCAAAAGATGTAAATATGCAGTATTTCTAATACTAAATGTTTCAGTACAAATCTTTATATTTTTGTTTAAATTGAGTAATTATCCCATAAAAGTAAAAGCATACAATATTAAAAACTAAGTGAAAATGGATATTAACCTATAACTAGAGATGAATTTCCACATGTGGCCAGAGGCATGGAGTTAAAACGACACCATTGTTATTTTTCTTTGTCTTTTATAAACAGCATTGTAATTTATTTCGGAAAAACAAAACATTCTGAAAATCATGAAATTATTCCTTATTCTTTTATGTATTACTCAATGGCAAATTCAGAGACATGGACTCCATAAATAATAACAAAAACTTTAGAAACATAACTGGGTTATACAAACATGTTCATACTCGGACTTTTGCTAACATACTGCTGAAAGAACAACTTGAGGGTACTGGAGAGGATAAAATATGTAATAGTCAAAGCTAATGAAAAATGCAGTCATTTTAACTTCTCATGATTTATTATCTTGTATGATGTCCTCTCTATGAAAAAAATGCCTGGGTGGTTCATTTCTCCCTTTATGATTGCATACATTTTTTTTAATTTTTACTTTTATATAAACTTCAGAATGAAAACCATTAATTTTATGACAATTATATTTTGTGCTTCCAAGAACTAATTCACCGAATTTCTGCATAGATGAAAGCTTGATACCCTATTAGATTTAAAATTTCACCATAGTCTGATGTTATGTAAATGATTTCCTGAGCTGATATATTTTTTAATTTGACTGAAAGCATTTATTTATATTAAATGGAAAATTAAATTACGAAGGAATACATTTGATTCATTGTATAATTCTTGCTCTATTTTGAAATTGCCCTGTATTGTTTTTTTATTATATCTTAGTTTTAAAAGCACGGCCCATTCTTCACTTTCATACTACTACAATTTCAGTGTGTTCCAAATACATATGTACACTGGATCATTAGTAAAATGAGATAACAGCCAAGAAGCTATAACTATCTATTATAGAGTGCTATTCTGCTTTTACATTTTTCAAGGAACCATAGAAACCTGTGAGATTACTTATATTAATCGCTAATTAAATATAAGGGACCAATAGGTACTTTTTGAAAAGGAGGAAAAATTTGTAAGATAGTATCACCCCTTCTATGTTCCTGTATTAGATATCCAAATAAAATTTGGCGAAATGTAAAACTTCTGAAAAAGCGATATATATATATATAACTTGATATTTTCTACATAGCACACTTAATTCTTCTTTTGCCCTTTGCTTAAAAGAAAAGCATAAAAGAGCATCTAAAACTAGGATTTTTTTTTTTTTTTGAGTAATGGGTCCACTTTTAACAGCATTAACTTTTAAAATACTTGTAAAGAAAATTCAATTTACACAACAAATGTATTTCATCTTTAATTAATTATATACATTTGAAAATAATTTATCTAAGATTATTCATATAATAAATGTAGCCTTGTAATATACCAGACCAGTTACCACTGCATAATTCTGTTATTTGATGAAAATGGAATCATATGGTTATTTTTTACAGTGGACAGATATGTCAAGCTCTGATTTATGGCAAATATTTTTCATATAAGTGTTAGATTTACTGTGTATATGAGCATCTCACTAATTATTCTCTTAACCTTGAATAATTTAAGGGAGAAAAAAAAAGTATGCAACTGCTGGCCATTTTAAACTTTTATTAACATGTTAGGCACAAAATAGCCAGCGCAATTTAAATAAATTAGATGCACAATTTTTCTTCGATATTGAAAGAAATTCTCAAATATAGCACTGATACATGGCTATCATTTCATAGAATTTAAATAAATAATTTGTTACCTGACACAAGTGCAAAAATGTGTATGATGCAGATTTTTGGCTATTAAGAAATGACCGATTTTCATTGATTGCTAAAGAAATTTTATTCTACTGAAACAAAAAAATACCAGTGTATTGTCAAGTTTGATAAGAATTAGATTATATATATATTCCAGTTTTAGAAAGAAGTTTCATGATATCCTCCTCAGCTCTGCACGATTCTTGACACAATAACCAATTTGAGTAAGTCAAACAAAAACATCACCATTTGTTTTTATACCATAATTTATGGGAGACATTTCTAGGAATAATTCTTGCACTTTACAATTATAAAATATTAAAAATCACCAATTTAAATATTCAAAACTAGCCGCCTTTGGCGACCAGCTGGTTCGCCATGAGTAATGCATTCTAAAATTTTCAATTAAATCACATATTTATTAGCCTTGAAGTAATTCCGGGCATTGATTGGCCTGAAATTAAAAATGTTTTTTTCGGTGATGTTGTCAAAATATTAAATGTGTTTTTTTAAAGAAAACAAAAAAGGGAAAAAAATTATTGAATTAAAGATACAGATATTGCAAACGATTTTAGAAATATGCCATTAATTCGGGATTTCAATGCATATCCTGTCTAAATTCAATCAGGTTTACCGTAAATAAAGAAGATTTGTTGAATTAATTATTTAGATATTGCAAACGATTATAGAAACCTTTGTAAGATAAGTAACCAGATGTAAAGATATGTAAACTAAAGATGTAGCATTTTATTATCATTTATATATATTATAAAAATAACCACACAAAGAGTACAAGCTAATACATATTACCTCATAAAAATATTTAGTATTATACAAAAACAGTCTAAAAATGGCTCATGAATGTACAAAGTAAGATAAGATAATTGGTATTCAAAAATTTCTGCAATTTGTACTTGAAAATGGTATTTGAATTTGGCACTGACAGTCAGTTTTTATTGCATTTTGTTGGCCAACATAGCTCTTTTAGCAGATCTTGTAACACACTGAAGAGGAGTAACTTCTTTTTTGTTTCCTTTATTATTCTGCAAATTAATATCAAGCCTTTTATCTGAACCTAAAATAAAATGGATATAAACAAGAATGCATTAAACTATTGGAATAATGAGATTTATCTAAAAATATATAAAAGAAGTTGAATATATTTTAAATTAGCAAATGATTTAAAGATTTTTTTTTTTTGAAATATTACATAAGAGTCATTTTCAAAAAAATTTCAATTTTTTAACAGCTTTCAAATGAAAATTTAATATTACCTAATGATAATAATGTAATTAAAATAAAAATGGTAATAATAATTTTGGATGCTTATTCTTTTGCATCAAAAAGAGAAACAATAGAATGAGAAAGTTTGTTGCAATTGGATTAAAATTGTGTTTATGTATATGTATAGCTCTTAAATATTCATTCCTATTTTTCTTCTCGCCAAGTTAAGATTAGAAGACATGTGACACATCAAGACAAGATAAATAAGTAGTTTGTTTTTATGGCACAAGGACCAGATCCGATCATACTGTGTTAAATATTTGTTAAACATGGCTTTCGTGTTAAAACTTAAAGCATTTTAAGAACAACATACAATTAAATCTGATGTAAAATTTGAATATCTTTTTAAAAAGTAAAGATATTCGAATGAGGATTATCGCCTAAAATTTTAAATTAATTAAGTCATTTTAAGTTAAGAACAGTCAAAATGAATTAGTCGTTGTGTAAAAAAATCTCAGCATTCACACAGAATGTTTAACCATTAAAACAAAAGCACATTTATTACAAAGTGGGGCATGATCAGAGTGCAAAAGATATTTTTGGATCAAATAAGAAATACTTTAATTTTGCCCTGCAACTGAAACTATATGATA
This sequence comes from Argiope trifasciata, assembly GCA_026543055.1. Classification (NCBI taxonomy): domain Eukaryota; kingdom Metazoa; phylum Arthropoda; class Arachnida; order Araneae; family Araneidae; genus Argiope; species Argiope trifasciata. The sequence continues at coordinate 764,416 of JAPMOQ010057505.1, read as the reverse complement.
AACTTGTGTGAAAACCAAAAATTAATTTTTAAAAAGTAATATGATTTAAATGAAAATATGACTGTTTTAAATTTGGGGAAACCATTTATTACAACCCATAATTAAAAAAAATTTAATTACATTAAATATTTAAATTATATTACTTGAGGGAAAATCATTCCATTTGATGTAGCACCCCCACTTTTTTTGATAACCAAAAGCAGTATTATTGGTAAAAAAGTGCATAAAATCTCTCAATACAAAATATTAAATAAACCTTCAATTTTTAGTTTGCTTAGAATAATTTTATTGAGTCTTATTATAAATATCCGTGCAACAGCTTTCGTAACAGTGAGTGGAGTAGGTTCATCTGGACTCCACAGACGTGCATGCATACAAATGCTTTCTTTTAAATGTATAGAAATAAATCTGTTCTTTTTCTAATTAACTTTATTATAAGCTTATGCATCAAAATTCAGAAATTGCTAACATTCTATTTATATCCATAAATATATGCTTATTAAATAAACTCATAATTTTCCAAAAATACCTTTGCATATTTTGGTATTTTAATATATAAAAGTATAAGTGCACTCACATGCTTTAACTCCAAAAATAAATATGGATTCCATTTCTGAGAGAAATAAAAATTCATTTCTTTTCTATAGAAAAGCATGCAATCTCTAAAAGTAAATGCAAAAGTACATTTTATTATGAATTACAGAACTGCTAAATGAACTTGGATAGAGTATACTGTGAGTCAAACTTTTAGTCATTGATGATCAGCATTCTGAAAATATTTATTCTTTGTATCTTATGAAGAATTTTAATAAAAATGATATGAAAATATTTTTTTTATTTAAAAATTTCTAAGGTTTGATCAGCACAAAAATGCCTTTTAAAAATTAAGATGTCTTATAAAAATGTATGCACTAACATATTCTGTAATAAAAAAATTTGAAGCTATATCTATGTATTTTTCTATAAAGTACTTTTTTTTAAATGTAGTATGTGAATTCATTGTTTTCATTCTACAGTGCAGCCCAAAAAACTACATGGAAATGAGCAATGCTATTTAGAATTACGAATATGTAGAATATTATTCCATTAATAATAACATTATATATATATACACACTTTTTATCTGAAATAAATTCTCAGAAATTAATTGAAAAATTTAAAAATAAACTATTGACTTTTTATCAATTAATTCTTAATCCTGTGTTTTAGATATTTGATTCATGAAATGTTCACTGCCATAACCAATTTTATATATTTGCTAAGTACTGCTTTCTTCAAATATTATTTAGATAATAAAACATAAATAAACTTTAAAACTAATTTCCAAAAGCATGGATTTGCTTTGAAAATACATTTCTTGAAATTTTTTGTAATTTAGCAATATTTTTATGAGTTTGAAATGACCATCTAATATGAAGAAATCAAGTGCAATTAACCCCACGCAGGGGTTAAAAATCTGGTAGCTTAGAAACTGAACTTACTTCTTAAAAATTTTTTCCATTAAACTGTTATATATTGAGAATATATTACTTAGACTTACTTTTCTGCATCTTTAGGGCAATGCAGTCTTCATCATTTTTGACAAAATTTTCCTTTTCTGATGATTTTTGTTTTTTACTATGTCCTTTGGCCATTTCTTTTGAAGGCAATTTTTTAGATGGTATTTCTGATTTAACAGATAAATCAATTTGTTCAGATACATGTAAGTTCCTTATATTTTTCAGTGTACGTTTTAATGGAGATCGATCCTGAACAACAATCTTGGATTCTGTGGAAGTTTCCGAAATTTCTTCAACTTTTTGATCCACTTCAATTTTCTGTTCTGATGCATTTTCTTTCAGTGAACTCAAAATTTGCACATTTGCTGAATCTTCAGAATTCTTTAACATCTGTGACTTCATTTTCAATTTTGCCTCAGCAAGTCGATTTCGAGCAGCTAAAGCACGTGCCTTAGCATCTGAGGCTATTTTTACTGTATTTGTAAGTGGTAGTTTCTAAAATTAAAAGATAAAAATAAGCACAATAAAACACAGCAATTATTGTAATAAAAGAGCATAACTTCAGGACAATTGATGAATAAATTTATGCATTTGTATTATTTAACTACATTTAAGAACAAATATCAAACAAAATAAATAAAAAGTGTTCCAAAAAATTATGAAAAACTTTTAAATAAAGAATTAACATATTTTGTAGATGTTAATGATGATATGGTCACATAGAATTGCAAATATTATCAAGTATATAACTCAATGCTTGAGATTGATTACTTACAATTATTATTTTTAATTCACCAATTAAAGCTAATTTTGAGTTGGGAAGGCAGTCTAATTATTCAAGACAGCCTTTTCTTCATTTGAGAACAAAATTTTGACACATTTTACTTTGTTTCCATTAATATCAAGTAATAATTTTAAATTGGCAAAGAATTAATAAATTCCATCTTTACATTTTTTTAATGCAGGATCAACATGTCATTAAAACTAAATTCAATAATAATCCAGAAATACAAAATTAGCTTTCTTCTTTTAATAAACAATTTGCAATCTTAGAAAATAAAATAAATTTTTATTTTCTAAGATTATTGATTCTGTTTCTCTCAAAGCAAAAAGATTTCATTTGTCTTTTAAAGTTTAAGGGTAGGTTCTTTGAAAGCAAGGCAAACTCAGTTACATTCAAACAAGCTAAGAGAAGGGCAATGTCAATATTTTACAATATCAGTGGAAAAAGGTTATATAATTATTAATGTTTGGAATTAAAAAGAATAAATTGACAGAAAATATATCTATTAAATATTTCAATAATGTATTTCTATTTGGATGGGAATAAATTCAGTATTTATAAAGATAATTATCAAACATCATGGGCAGAAAAGGGGGAAGAAAAAGTCTCGCATTTTTCAAAAGATATTCTATGTTAGTGTTATGCCACAATTGATTAAAATTTTTGATTTGCCATTCACCTTATGGCATACTTAATGTTTGGAATAGTATTTAGTTCTACTTTCCCCCCTTCATGATAACCAAGCAATTTAAGACTTTAAATTGTGTCAATAATTGCTCTTATTGCTGTACTAAGAGCATACCTGAACATTTCTAATTTAACTGAATATTTTGTTTTACGTTTGCATATTTTAAAGATACATAAGAGAACCAAATTTCCACAAATGTATTATATATTTGATAACAGCATGTAAAGTAGAACATAGCTGTCTGTTTCTAGTCATGAATGATAGAAAGTTTTTTCTGATTGCTAGCTGAAATAGATAATCTCATATTTATAGATTGTATGAGATTTGTAAATAAAATATTTGTAATAAATTGTAATTAGTACTTTTATTTGTTGTTGGAACTCCTTGATAGCAAGTTTTGATGTAAATAAGCTAGCAATGTCATGTTATTTATTTTCAATCTCTTTTTATATATTTGATATGATGAAAGCTGAATTATATATAATGAAAACCCTTATTATTCAGCATAAAAAAATATTCAAACACTAAAAAAGAAGTTTTGATTTTGTAAACTGAATAAGATTTTCAACACACACATAAAGGAATCTAACACAGAAATTATAATTTATAAAAAGTTATGTCATTCAAGACTGCATAAATACAACAACCAATCAATAATTACATGTCTTTATATAATCTTATAACTAGAATAAATTTATTCTTTTAATTTTAAACTATAAGAAACAGCAAAGAAGTATAAAATAATTTTCTATGATAATGTAATGTTTACAAAATGTGCATTATTTTATGTTGAGACTATCTGCAGATAGTCTTAGTAATTATCATCTAAGTTAACATGCAATATGAAACTTCCCAGGCCAAGTACAAGATCTGTAGATAGTTGATCCTTAGTGCAACAGGATCTTGAATCTTTTAATAATAATAATTAAAAAAGAAACTACCACTAGGGCAGAAAATTCAAAAAGATTTTATAATACATATGTGTAACGTCATAAAAATATTGATACTAACTTTTTTTGGTTCCTTTTTGGCAATGAATTCTTCGACAAATACCCAGTTATTTTGCCGGCATTTTTCCAATCTCTGGAATCTTTTTTGTATTTTTTCTACCTGATAAATTTTTTTCGGGGGGAAAAATTAATAACAAGTGGAAATACAAAACAATGATAGAAAATAGTATAAGAAGGAGATGGGATTTTTTTTAAAGAGAACAAAAATCAAATATTTTGCACAACAATAAATATATATTTTAAATGAATATATATAAATATTTTTAAAGTATTTATATAATGGATTATAGATTCTCTATTTTAACTTAAAATATCATGGCAAACAGTCATTTGTGCTTTAAATAATTGTTACCTTCAATTAATTTGTACTTATAGAAATATATTTATGAAGACAAATCATTTACTTGGATATAACATTTCAAAGACATGCTTGATTCTCACAAAGGACTAATTTAAAAAATAAATAAATTGATAATTAAATGTATATCTGAGGTTATCAGTTTTATTAAAAAAAATATCAATATTTAAATTTTGCTGAAATGACTCAAATTTATCTATTACATGCTAAAATCAAATCTAATAATTCTATAAATGATTTCTGAATACTCTTTTAACCTTTTGACGCATGATGGTATCTATTAAAACTACAGCTTTCAAAAATTACTTCTAAATATGTGATATTTCTGATCAAAATCAAAGGCTCTAAAATAATATATATATTTCTTTCTTTTGATATCAAATCCCAAAAGGTAAGTTTATCATACCTGAAATCTTTTTAGGTTGTTTCAGAGACATACCACCATGCAGCATGAGACTTGAAACACATTAGCAAAACAGATGTTTTCCTTCCCCTGACTATCCCAGGCAGATAATTTATAGGAATTTTACAATGTGTTTTGTGGGTGAAGAGTTCATTTATATTTAAATAAGGTTCATATGAGTAGGATAATTGAATTTTCGATTTTTAGTTGCATTCTTCATGTATTAGCAAGCAACCATATTTTAGGGATGTTAAATATATTTTCTAATGTAGTATCATTTTCTTAATTTTTAAATGGTTAATTTCAATATTATATCTCTACAAAATGTGAATATAGTATTGACTATATTTAAAATATAAATGCCATGTAAAGAACTTACCACTGATAGCTTTATTTGAGGATTATATAAAATTGTTTATCCTTCTTTAAAATTTTTTTTTTCATGTTGTTAACAGTTTTTATAGATAATGTTGTGTATTTTAGAGCTTTCATTAATAAATAATGAACAATTATCTTACAAAATAAATAAATTATTCTTAAGAATATGTCATAGGTACATGATGGTACTTCAGTAACCCTCCCTCCCTTATTGTGGAGCAGCGCACTATAAATTTTAAATGTATTTTCTCATCACTTAGACTCTAAACATAAAAATTAATTACATAATTCTTAAAATTCAGAAAATGGTACTTATGTATTATCGCAACCAGGTAGGCGTGATTTGGAAGTTTGAGTAAGAAAGTATGAATAGAAAGAAAATGTACATTTATTAATTACAGATAATTTTTAATAAAGTTTTTTTAAGTAGGGTCGCCAAATTTGGCGATTTATGCGAATTTTGGTCTGGTTGCGTTAATACGTAAGTACCCAGAAAATTTATATTTATGCACTTCAAAGGGTTAAAATTAAACAAAGAAGATATAACTTTTATAAAATAGTAATAACAGCAAACAAACAAAATACTTCATTGTAAACCATATCCCAAAAGCCTTGTAGATCCAAGCAAGTTATCTCTTTTTCACCTCTTTTAAATTCAGAATCATCAATAAGGCCAGCAAATTGTTTAAATTTTTGTTGTAATAGCAAGTTTGTCAACCCAATGGTAGTACGAATTTCATCACAGACTGTAAGTAAATTAGAGGGGAAAATCATTATGATTTTTTAAATTAAAATATAATTAATAAAGCAGACTATTTTAATAGAAATAAAATAAATAAATATTTTTTTGTGACTTAAGAGAATTTGAAATATATTTTCCCTTCACAACTTAGATGATTTTAATAACAAAATTAAGGAAAAGAAAATTTGTAATACAGCAAATATTTGTACATTAATTTCTATTTAAAGATTAAATAGGACATTTGTTATTAAATCTCAACAATAAAATGTCAGTCAATAAGTGATGTACTAGCATGCTGACAAATTATTCTTTAAAAGGATGCTGAATTTCAAGAGATTTTTCATAGAAATGACCTACAACAATTTCAAATAATAAAATTATGGTTACTTAAATAAGAAAATATAAATTTAAACTTTTATTAAGATGAATTGCAACATATAAAGAAGATATATTACCTTTCTTCAGATAAAGACAAGTTCAAATATCAACATACTTAAAGGGAAAATTATAAAACTTTGCATTAGTGCAAAAAATATGTGTAATTTTTAAAATCTTATTGACTGCAACTAATAAATAGACAGAATCAATTTTTTTTCTACCTATTTCTGGAACATCCAAGTCATTAGTATGCTTTTTCCAATCTTCACAGTAACTTGTAAGTTCCTCTTTATTTTTTCTCAACATGTTTCGGAAATAAACAATACTAAGTTCTTCAGTCATTTTACCAAATTCAAATTTTCTCAGACTAGAAAGGAAAACAAAATTATAATGGTTTCAACCAGATGATTTAATGAAACACATTATACACAATACTTGCATGTTAAAAGCATGCCAGTGATTAATCATCAAATTTGCCACATTTATTTATAATTATCAGTTTCCCGCCAAAGATGCCATGTTCGTCTATTGACTATATTTGTCCTTAAAATGCAGTTAATACACAAGTATCAAGTTTAGAATTTTTAAATGCAACCTGGCACCAATAAATAACAATGGACATTATTCTTACTTTGGCTTAATATTTCTGTTTGAATACAGAAAATGATTAATTCTGGAAAATATAACAGTAAGCTGATATACATGCGATTTTGGATTCCAATATATAAATTTTTTAAAAATATAATTCAATCATTTCTAGACATTTTCTGAATTTAATAAGAAATTATAATAGTGGCCAAATGAGATCTATCTAATTACTAAACTTTAATATTGTATGAAAGATAAAAAATTCTAGATTATCACGTAAGTGCTACAATAATTACTGCATTTGCATTGATAGCAACATGAAAGCAATTCAATTTCAAATTATTTCAAAACTATTTTTTTTTTAAACCTAGACATTTTAAACATCTAATCATATTAAATAAAAGAAAATACATTGAACAACATTACATGAATATTATGCTTGAAAGAAGTTCCAATGTTGAAAAACCAAATAAATAAAAATACTATTGCTCATCATGAAGTCAATATGACACAGACTAGGAGGGATAAGCTAAAAAACATGAAATAATGAATACACAGAGGAGTAATAAGCGCAAAGAAGTAAAATAAATATTGTGCAATAAAATGAATTAAAAGTACTGTGAAATATTTTAATTATTTCTATATTTTAATTTCTTTTTATAGAAGAATGATAAATAAAGATTTAAAAAAATATTTTCGAATTATAACATAAAAGGGTATCAATTGATTTCATGAATGATACAAACCTAATTCTGAAAAAGTGAAACCTTGGAAATGTCTAAATTCTGATGGAAGTTTTTATGTGGGATGGTATGTCTTCAAATGACAGAAAATTGTAGTTTAATTTAGTTACAAAAAGTACTTCTCAGTAGATTCCGGTGGATTTTAAATTTTTGTGATATTTGAATTTGTTAATCAGGCACAAGCTAAGAACTCATTCAGGAGCATATTTTCACACACATATATATATACATATACCAGTTTAAATATTTCCTTTGAAACAGACATTAATACATTTTTTTACACTTTAAAAAATGCCATTTACTATGTTTTATGAACAACTGTAAATAAAATTGTTGATTATAAATTATTTAACTAAATGTTTTCGCTTCTACAATATTTTATTTTCTCTCTTCTTTCTTTTGTAGAAGGGAAGAAATACCACCTAATCTATAATAATACTGTTAAATAGAAGTATAAAATTAAAACTTAATATCATTTGAATTTTATGTTCGCTATACATCACTCCAATTTCACATTAATGCACTCCCACGCATGAACATAGCTTTCTTGTGCACTAGAGTGTAAAATTATAGCAAAGCACATCTTTGCACTTGAACATTAGATTGAATTATTAATCTGGTCTATTACAAATATACAAAATTGAAACGCAAACCTGAATAAGATGTGTACTTTTCTTCACGAAATCCTTGAATTTTATTTTAAATTTTCATATAAAAGAAGAAACAGATTTTTTTTTTCCAGTTTTTCGTTAACTGTGTACAACACGAGTATATTCAATTCAAAATTTTAACACAAAATAACCGCGTATTTTTAAATATAGCAGTTGCAGCTAAATCCTATTTTCTTTTCGAATTATTATCGAGCTTAAATAGAGATTTATTTCATGCATTCTTATAAAAAAATCCTCATAAAGTTTTCAGAATAAAAGGGAAAAATAAAATAAGAAATATAATTAAATAAATATTTCATGAAAAATTTAGGTCAAAACTTATTTTTCGATTTAGTTGAATTTAAAAATAAAATAGGTCTTTAATCAATAAGAAACGAGAATACTCTCAAAAATAATTAAAATCATTCTGAAAATTGCAGAAATCTTTGTTTCAAAATTTTTAAAATTTCTCTGATTAGTATTTATATCCTCCTTCACTCTTTTTTGTTTGTATTTTAGTGAAGTGGAAGCAGAAGGTTCGATATCGTGTTTTAAAAAAGAAACTAAAGTGATATGCAAATACCCCGACGAAGTGTATTTAAAAATTTAATTTAAAATTTGTTCACCTAAGAATGACTTTAGTAAGACCAATTTAGTTTTTTTGGATTACTCTATATTTTTGACCGAGTTTAGAGTTGCTGGATTTTTTAATTGATTTGTAGATTTCTTTAGATAATTCTAATTTTTCTGACTTTGCGGTATCAATTACCGAAAAAATATCGTTTATTAGAAACAAAGTAAAATAAATCTGGTTTCTAAAAAAATTACGCAGTAACATGTTGCTGTTAGTGTGACATGAATCAATAATTTTTTATTTATGTTGATTTTATGTTAAGATTTGTATTTTATTTCATATTATAGGTCCTTTACTAAATATTGTTGGTGCATAATGCTATGTGAGTATTATTTTTTTCTTATTAATGTTTTTATGAATTATAATATGTTTGATGTATAATGATTACATCATTACATTTTTAATATTAGCGGATATTTTGGAATAGTAGAGTGTTAGTATTTGCTACTTCCTATACAAAAATCTTTCGAGTAATATTGAAATTTATTTTGTATAAACTTAATTTAATTGATTAAGAAATTGAAATTAAAAATTTTAAATTTTACGAAAAAACAACAATTTAAAATGAGCTGCAATATTTTATTGTTGTGGAAGTAAGTAATATTGTGAATATTACAAATACTCATAAATTTTAATTGGAGTTTCATAATTAAAGATTTTTGAAACTTCAGCAGGTTTTTCAACTAGATATTTCTTCTTTTTTGATATAACTTTGGGATTTAGTTGTATATCTGCATATCTAAGAAAGTTATACCAGATATTTGTATGAGATTAGTTTATACGAGTTATTTCTTCATAGTATTTCAATAAAATTCTATATAAGCATTTAAACCTTTATCATATTATATTTATAATAGAATCGAATTCTTTAACAAGGACGAATTCTCGATTTCTTAAGAGTATATTTGCTTTCTTAAAACAAATATATCTAAATAATTCCTTCTGATATTTTATGTTGCTAGTCTGAACTTCTTAAGCTTTTATTTGTCCACTATTCCTTTTTCCCCAAACATCTTTTCACCTGAAAATTCTTGTTGCACCAAGAGTTCTTTTAATAAATGAGAAATGACATTTAATAACAATAATTATTACAGAAAAATCTCTTATCGACTTAGGAATCCAGGGTAATAGCTACAAACATGGATATGGGAAGCCCTGAATAAGTGGCCTCAATAGAAGCATTCTATATATAAACAAACTTATACAGTTTCTTTATATTTATAAATTTATACATATACTAGTTGCCTTTGGTGACCAGCTGGTTCGCCATGAGTAATTATTTCTAAACTTTTCAATAAAATACTTATGTACCTTCTTCTGTTTATAACTTCTCGGCCAAATATGTTTAGACTTTGATTGGCACATAACTCATATTATTATAGAAGCCTCATGGTAATTTGTTCATTGCATTATATATCTCTGATTCGCAATAAGCTATCATAGAATTGTGTTTAAAATATCACATTTTATATTTGTTCCATAACATTCCACTTTTTTTCAAACATCTGCTGTACATTGCACTATTCTTGGTTTAATTTGCAGTAAGATAATTTAATTATTCAGTTTGAGTTTTTGTGAAAGTGACGGCAATCACTGATACACTCTTAACGTGCTTTTGCAGGTTAAATTCTACTTTCATTTTGTGAGAAATTAATTGTTAGGAAATATGATTATAATATTTTGTAAAAATATTAATTAAAAATAGAACAATGGTAACAATGTATAAAGTCATTTTTAAGAGGTTTTAAAAAACGGTTTAACATTGTAATATTTGTGTGAAAATATCGCAGAAAAATTTTAAATGTTAGCGTAATTTTAATTAAAGTTCCCGAAAAAAATCTGCCTAGGTATACTTTTTTATACTCCAAATTAAATATGAATAAATCAAGTGCGGTATCTCTAGATCATATGGTCTGGTGTATAGAGCAGTAACACTTACACACACATTCATTCTTATACGCAAACGCATATTCATTTGATTGTCAGTCTTGGAGTAATTCCGGACATTGATTGGCATGGAATTGGTGGACGAAGAAATTTAAAAGAGCCCTTTTTAAGAATAATACTTCTTTATTATAAATCAGTCAACTTTAATGATTGATTTAGAAGATTGATTGATGTAACAACTTTTGCTTAAAATATTAGTAAAAATATTTTGTTAAATATGAGTCTGAGAGCAAAGTATGAACATATCTAACAGTTATTCATCAATACATTTTTTGACTCAAGTTACATAAAATGTTATTTATATTATTTTTATTGTAATTATTTAGTTGTTAGTACTATGTATGTTTTTTACTAACGATTTTCATATTAGCCATTTGGTCCAAATTTGAATGCATAGCGTATCCAGTATCAATTCAAACATGTTTATCACAAACAAAAGGTAGATTTATTGAATTGATGATATAAATATTGCAAACGATAATAGAAACCTTGCATTTATTTTTTTTGGAAAACATAACATTTAATATTTATTCGATTTCATTCAATCACATGTTGAAAGTTACATTTTTTTTCGATTTAATTTGCAGCTATAGTTAATTTATTTTTTAATTTGAATTTCTGTCAATACGATGGCAATAGTTTAATAAAAACTATTTTTTCCCTTTGCCCGTTTATCATTTGCTATAAAATTTCATTGTTTTGTCCAAATTATGTTGTTGAAAAATATGGTTAGAATATTTCTTTCAAAAATTTGTTAAAAATATAAAAGCTTAAGTTATATTTTACAATACTGGTAATCATTAGAAAGCTAATTTTTTTAATCTCTAACTTTATGTAAACATCATCTTTGTGCGATAATATTTTCGGAAGTTATAGCGGGAAAAATGTCTGAATTTCACTTAATCATTTAATTAATTCAAATTCTAATTAAAAATTCAATAAATGGACTCCGAGATGCACATTCCCTACTTCCAAGGTATATGTGTACCAAATTTGGTAGCTGTAGATCTAACGGTGTGGCCTGTAGAGCTCCAGCACATACACACACACATTGAGCTTTATCATAAGTATAGATATCTTATTAATGATGAAGAGTTTGCTAGCTTTGTTATCATTAATTGGATGTCGAGGAACAACAGGCTAAAGTGAAGAATAGTGTGCCCCCCCTCCCCGAATTTGTCACTAATATGACTACCTAATAGAAATAAACATCAGAAAACTTTTTATAACTCCATTGATATTCTTTCTGTATCTTTTTTTTTTTTTTTTTTTGCATTGAAAACTTTTGTTTTGTCACTTTTTTTCTAGAAAACAATTATGTTATTTTTTTTTTTTTATTTTTTTTTTTTTTTTTTTTTTTTGCATTGAAAACTTTAGTTATGTCACTATTTGTCTAGAAAACAATTATGGTATTTTGATATTATAAAATTATTTTATTTTCATGAACTGAAAATGAATATCTAATCAATTTTATGCAATTGTGTTTATCTAATCAAATTTATATAGGGATTTCTTTTAACACTTCAAGCCTAACAGACATGTATTTAAGTTTGTGTGTAATGATATTTTAACATCTAATTTAAATCTTATTTTCCCAATTTTTTTATATTATCTTCTTTTTAAAATGATCCCTTATTTCTTGATCCAATTCCATTTTTTAATTTAATTAATGTTACATACACTCTATAAAACTGTAAATCACAGTATTTTCTTATGCTTCAAGTTAATGGATATAGATTTTTAATGCTTATAACATTCTTTTAAAGATACCTAAATTTCCCTTTCCTAAGACTACATGTGTCAAAAAAGTACCTATTAAAATCTCATAATATTACTTTCATTAGGCTAAATTTCAATAGGCTAAAATCCGAATATGTTTATTTAGAATTCTTTTGAAAAATTTTTAGTTCAGAAGTTTATTGGTGATTATTTTTATTCTAATTCAAACTATTTGTTACGTGTAAAAATTAAAACAAGTTTGCACTTCTCATTAATGTGTTATTTATATTGAAAGTTGGATTTATCAAGTAAAATAAAAGCATGTAAAATAAATGCAAGAAGTTATGCAAAAGTAAAATAAAGGCTAGAATTCTACAAGGGTATCCATTTTATGGAATTAATCTTCGTCGTTCATGACGTGTTAAGCACATTTAAGTGAAGCTTCTGCAGTGTGGCTGTAATGTGCTTCAAGCAGTCTTCTACATTACTTTTTTTAAAAATATTTAAATAATTTTGAAAAACTTTGTAAAGGTTTACTTTTTTTTTTTTTTTGCTTGTCCTAATGTATAGATAAACAGAAATTTTTGTGGGCAGGAGAGGACAGTAAGAGAGTTAAATGAATAGCAAGCAATAATAATAAAATCAGAAGAATTCTGGAAGAATCCCAGAATTATTGATAAAAATCATTGTTAAAGAATTTTTTTTAAATTCAAATTGCCACCATAAATAAAAAAAGAAAAGAATTAGGAAAAAAAAAAAAAAAAGTGAAATCACATTTTTGGATTTCCTACAAATCATTGACAGAGCAGTTCTTAGGAAATCAAGTAATATATTTAATTTTGAGAAAAATCTGTTAAAATTTAAATTTATGTTTAAGTTATTCTATTTTCATAAAGAAACGTATCAAATTTATCATCGTTTCTGTTACTTGGCAATCAATCTATATTTTAATTTAATTGATTTTTTAATTGTTTTATAAAATATGATTATTTTATCTTCTAGTATTTAATTGAATTGATTAAAGTAATTTTTTAAAAAAATATACACATACTTTTAAAAATTTGATTGATCTGTTTGGAATTTTCCTTTTATATTCTTAAAATACAAAATTGCAATGTGTTTTTTTTATATATTTAGAGAAGTTTTTTTGTACTAATTTTTTTGGAGACAGAATAGATATTGAACCTTTATACTAAATAATTCAAGTGAGTATAAAGTTTGTATTATCTTTTAGAAAGTTGAAGTCTCTTTTTTTTCTTCTTTTTTTCCCTTCATAAATCAAAATGTTTCATGATAAAGAAGGATTGTTCAAAATAATTGTAAGTTTAAAAAAATATTATATAACTAATAATCAAAACTTTTGACCCTCTCTTATTCAAGCAAATGGTAAAGCATCATTAAAATTATCCAGTAATGATATAAAATAGCTTTCTCAGCTTTTTTTTTTTAAGTTAATGGTAGTAAGCTACTTCTCTGCAAAGCAATATTTTCTAGCTACTAAATACAGTTTTTTACTTAGGTTTGAAGAAGAGATTTGATGTAATCAACTTATGAAAAGTATTAAATCCAGTTTTGATTGTTTCTCTTGTTTATATTTTAAAGCTTCATTATAACTGTTTAATCTGTTCTCATGAATCAATTATGACAATACAGGTTGCTTGTTTGTCCTACAGTCTTCTATTTGTCATTGCTTAGGTTGTTAGTTTTTCACTTTTTACTACCAATACATTCATTTAATCAAGAGCATCTTGTTAAGGAGATGGTTTGGTCATTCTAAATTTTCCAAATATTATTGTCATTATTGCTTTGAAAAAAGAATATTCCTAAAACATATTTGTAAAGCTTCAGTTGTGATAATAAATATTTCGAGTTGCAGGTGACCAAATGAGATTTTAAATAAGATCATTATGTATTGTTATATTAGGGGGATAAAGCTTATGAAAGGAACAAAATTTTAATTGTTAATTTGGAATTACCTTTCGCAGCTCTACGAGTAAAGGTAACAAATCCTTTAGGTCAACATGTGTGCCTGTTGTTAAAAAAACTTTTTGCTGTAAATTTATTAGTTTATATATATATATATATATATATATATATATATATTATTGTTAAAAGATAAAAATACATGCAATTACTAATGTTGTACTTACAATGGAATTATATTGTTCATTTTAAGTATCCTTCTCTTTTAAAAGAAAATTACCAAGGTGTTTATAACAGGATCTATTAATATCTATTTGAAGGATGAAATTATATCTTATGATATTCAACAATTACCTTTATAAAACAAGAAGGCACAGTAAATAAACTGTTAGTAAGATTATCTGAATACCTATTTTCTTCAGGGATATAAAACTCTTAAGAGTTGAATTGTTAAATGATTAAAGTTATATTAATATATTAAATATAATTAAGTAAATGTAACTATTATAAATATAATAGATCAATTTATTAAATCATTTAAGTAGTGATTATTAATAGACAATAATATGTCAAAATAAAAATGATAAGTTTAATCCAGAAGTTTTTCTGAATGCGTAAGTTTTGAAAACTAATATATATATATATTTTAAAGATGTATTTATAAGGCTAAAGATTATTTTTACTTGAAAAAAATAAAGCAATTTTTAATGTTGCTTTCCTAAAAGTATATAGTGATATTTTCTATTAATTTTTAATAGTAAAAAAAAATATATATATATTAAAATATTCTTTTATATTTAGAGATGTAAACAATTCTTAACAAACTTTAAAAATACATCTAAAACCAGGTTTGATTGTTTAAATTTCTTGAAAATTTCCATAAAACACATAATTTTCCATTATGTGTTTCATGGATGGTATTTTAATTAATTCTTCACCTTTAGTAACATTTTTAGTTCATCTTAATCGTTTAGTAAATTCTTACATTGGAGTAGTAATGCAAGTTCATGAGTTTTAGTAGCATCATTTTAAGTTTTGAATTATTTAATTTTGCCATTATCTACCATCATATTTTTAGTTTAATTCATAAAAAATTTATAATATATAGAGGTGTTTTTTCTAATGAAAATCTAAAATTCAAAAAATCTAGTTTTGAAGAACTTTATGTATGGGGAAATTTCAAACTTGTGGAAGTTTTATTTAATGGATACCTATACATAAATGGGACATCAAAACTGTATTGGTAGTTGAATGTACAACTAGTTGTTTTGCATGACGAAGCATGTGCAATTAGCAAAAAGAGTTAAAATTCAAAATTGTTGGATTATTTTGAAGCTAAAACTTTTCCTGTAACTTAATCATAGTAGTATTTTCATTATATTACTCTAGTTTTTGATGTTTATATTGTATGTTGGATAATAATTTTGTTTTTTAAATGTATTTTTATTTTTGAAATTTATTGTTTGAATATCTAATTTTAGATATTTTTGTATCAACATGAAGTTCAGAGACAAAATATTATCCTTTTTATTGCTGATGTCAGCATCCATCTGCCAGTGTGCTGACCACTTTCAAGAATCAATTCTAGGTGCTGTTGGTGGCGGAAATTATTCATACTATTGGTTGCCTCAACCAGGTACTGTATTACTTCAGCTTCATACTATTGAAGGTGATGCTGATCTGTATGTGTCTTCTAAAAACTTGAAACCAACGTTTGATATTGAAAATCATGATCTTCAGTCAACTACATGTGGGTCTGAACAGGTTAAAGTTCCAGCTAATTATGAACGTCCAGTTTCAATTGCAGTGTATGGGCACCCTTCTCATGAACTTAGTTTATATGAATTGAAAATTGACGTTTATGATTCAGTAGATGAATCAGATACAATTTATGAAGAATTAAATTCTGATGAGTCAAAATCTACTCATTTTACTAAGCCAAATGCTGTTCCAAATATACCTATAAAAGATGACCCAGATTATGAGGAAAGATCAGTTTTTTGGACATTACTGCTGCATATTTTACAAGTTCTTCTTGATCTTTTAGTCGATTGAAAAGTTGAAAGTTACATATATCTATTAAAAGAATATCGAGCTTTTTAAGAAAAAAGATTAAGAGATTGAAAATATTTGTTTTGTATTTCACATTAATTTCAAGGCATGTATCAGAGGTTAAAATTGTTAAATTTTTCTTGATTCGGAAAAGGGAAAAATTACCTCTATTAGATATTTGCCTCAAATGATTAATATCATGTTCGTAAATTATTCCACCAACAGGGAACATGTTTTGATTAAATAACTCTGAGAAATAATCTTTAAATATATCATTATTAAATCTTTGTAAGAGAATTTTACCGATGATGTTTTCAGGAGGTGTACAAATAAAAATGAATAAGTTTCTTTAGAATTACACATGATTCCCTTGGAGAGTTAGAAGTAGTTTATATTTTCTAGTACAAATGATTTTGTTTCCTTTATGAAGTGTACATCTTTAGTTTGGGAAAATTTGAATGTGCCTGTAAAAAGTTTACAAATTTTCTAAAATATTGTGAGGTTCTTCCACATAAAGAATCAACAATTGATTGGATTCTTTATAATTTGTAATACATCCATATATAATATGACTTTAGCATAAAGTATTGTGTGCTGTAGAAAAATTATGGTACTTTTCATTATTGTGAGATTTATTTACTTTAAACATATAAAAATGTCATTTGATATTTATAAGTACAATATATTTCTTGGCATAAAAGTCTTGCCTTATAACGATCCTCCTAATATGATGGGCTCCCAAGAAGGTCCCTTCCATTGTGCTGATTATCATATAGAAGAGCAGCTCTTATATAATTAATATAGTGCTCTTTTTTGGTATTTATTGGTCGTTATAATGTGAGCTTATTACATGTGAATTTTTAAACAAGATGCATTTCTGCATCATAATAGTTCAATTGCTGTGTCATTTATGACCTTTTTTTACATGACACATTAATTAAATTACAATTTTTTTCTTTTGTAAATATTTAGCTTGTTGAGTGTCTAATAGAAATTAGAATTTACATGTATAAAAAAAAATAATCTGTAAAGAATTAATTTTTTAAAAACTAGCTACATGTGTCATCTTTTTTTTAAAATAAATATTTATGCTCATTAAATAAACCAAGTGATTCTTTTATAGTTTGAATGTGTATTTTTGTGATTGTAATCTCTGTAATAATACATAATAGAATGTTCTTAATCTGAATTTGAAATTTTTTTGCTAAGAAATGTCTGCATTTTAATATCACTATATTGGTACAGTTTACAAAATTGTTGTGGTGGAGAATTAAGATTGCAAACTAAAAGATTATAGAAAGACAACATTAAAAAAAAAGGAATTTATTGATGATATTATACTAAAGAATTAACTGAAGCAGGAGAAATCCATCTCCATTATCATTATAAAAGTAAAGTATGCTTTCTATTCATATTTTTTATCCATATTTTATACATTCTACTATATAAACAAGTAGTTTAGTTGATACATGAGTTTTACCATTATAGCATTTTTACACAGTCTGAATTAATAAATCTGTACACAAATTCTGTATGTCTTCTCTATGTTAAAATTTCATTCTTTGCTTTTCATCTTAATGCTTGTAATTAAAATTCAATACTCTTTCCAAAAATTTTCTTATGAATATTTTATTTTTTATAGATATTTATATTCTATTAAAATTTAATATATGCCGAATGGGAGAGGTGTTTTGAAATTTTATGCTTCCAAAGATAAATGTACATGAAAGGTGCTATAAATAGTAATTTTGGTTTTAAATTTATTTTTATGGTTAGATAATTGTTTGATTGTGCTACTATATGAAGGAGTGAAAGAACATATGATAAACATGTTTGCAGTTGTGTATTTAAATTTTATTTGTTATAATGTAAAATTGTCTTCTATATGATTTTCACACCATTATTTATTTGTTCACATGCGAGATAAAAATAATTTGCCTTTTATGTAAAATTAAAATAATTTATTTTTAAGTAATCAAAGCATTTTATTTGTATATTTTTACTTCTAAATCAGTAGAAATTTAAATCTTTTTAATTTATTTTTAATACCTTTTATTATGTTATTATTATTTATATATTTTTTACTTCGCTGTTAAAATATTAAGATTGCTATTAAATATTATAACTGTATCATGGTAGAAAAATGGCCATTCTAACAACTGATTTAAGAAATTCAAATCTTTTCTTATGGATGTAAATATACAACTTGCCCTTCATTGGAGTTGCCTTTGATAAAATTTCAAAACTGATTGAATTAGGGCAATGTCCTTTCTTCTACCTAGCTATTAGGTATATTCTTTAGAATTTGTGATTTTTTGCTCAAGAAGTGTGCCTATGGGGAAAAATAAAAATTTTCAAATACATTAGGGTTTGTAGTCAGATTTCTTATTCATTTTATAATTATATTTCTGTTAGATTTCAGAATATTCATATATTTTTTTCAATTTGTAAATTTTAATTTTCTGTGGAAATTTATATTAGAATTTATTCTTTATGTAGAAAGTTAAATTGATACATGTATGTTATTTAAAATAATTATTAACTTTTGAGACCTGTTTAAACTATTTACTCTTAATAGTAATTGGGAGGAAAATTATAAATGGTGATACAATTTTTATGATTAGTTTCTAAGGCAAGAAGTTTATATCATAATATAAATAAGTCTATAAATTATCTATCTTTATAATAAGATATTGATGGCAGATGGGGAACACATACAATGTCCCCAATCCTACCCAGGCCCTCTGCCATTGCAATGCTATGCATTAAGAACTTTACCCACTGAGTTGCAAGTTTTTAAGGCACACATTTTTGTTTGCATGTTTTCCTTCCTGCTAGTCAAATTTTTAAAACTTGATTTTGTAAGTTATTTGTAGTGATTTTAATAAAATGTCAAGCTTACATTTTTTAAATAAAAATTTCCAATAGGAGAAATAGCAGTTTAAATATTTTTATACCCCATGAAAGTGCTTTAATGTATTTAAAATAAAAATGGGGCTACACATATTTCTCTTTCAATCAAATAAAGACTAAATTATTAATTAGAATATTTTCATTTCAACAAATTTGGAAATATATTTTCCATTAAAAAATAATTACCTGGTTATCTATATATACAATAATTTGTATTTAATGTTATTCATTTTTAAGAGCATAATTTTTTCTTAATTAAATCCATATTATCTTTTTATTTCAACATTTTTACTTTAATGTTTAATAAACTTATGCATTTATGTTTCACTTATGCCAAACTAGCTTGATTCCAAGGAATTTTAGTTTGGAAACAAAATTCCTAAAGATAATTTAATCACTTTCTGTTTATATTTAATAATAAAGAAATTACAATTCTTATGCCATTATTACTAAGATGTTGTATATGGCAAAGTAGTAATACTGTTCAGTATTATTTATGATTATAGTAGCTTTCTTTTTCACCAATTTCACATAAAAATATTACATTATTTGCTAACATAATTAAATATAGTTGTTAACATTACATTTGGAAGTTATTTTTTATAAGAAAAAAAAAAAGAGTATTATGTTCAATTGTGACAAAATGATATATAACTAGATTTAAATTTTTGAAGTTATTATTTAGTGTGGTGTCAATAATGTGTTGAAGATGAATGGATTTTAATTATTATCTGTATATATGTATCCAACTCTGTCAAAGTAATTCTTCAGTGATAAAAATCCTTTTGTTGTATTTTAATAAAAAAAGGGTAAACCAAAGTTGTTCATCAAAATGTGTAGAATATTTGTGATTCAAAGAATGTTAATTATTGTACTACAATGATTTTGAAATAAAGAAGTTTTATCTTCTGATAAATGTTTTGATTTTTCCCATTTTTTTTTATTGTTCTATTTGAATGAAAACTATGTGCAAGATTGCATCCCATATTCTTAAATACATTATATCCCTTGGAAAATTTTAGTGGTGCACATCTAATAGCAATTCTTGAAAAAGGGATTTTTTAAAATTGTTAAGATTCACAGTAACTGAAATGGCGCAGCAGTTATTTAGTGTAAATAATTATTTTAAAAAGTGAAAAACTTGCATGGCTATATGCAAGTATTTAGTATAAACAATTATTTAAAAAGGTGAAGGGGGAAAAAAACATTTTACAAAACTTTGAAAAATTATGATTTGAGTTGTTCATATTGTGGAATTTTACTAATTTGATCATCAATCTTTTTATGAGTTATCTATAACATACAGTTATGCTGCTTTGAAGTCTATTTTTGAAATACACCAGTAATGAATGGGAAAAATGAATAAATTTTTGTTATAACCTTTTTTATGCATCTTTTATAAACATAGCTGGAATATTCAACCAACCAGCATCTTCTTTCATATTATTTGGATAGTGTAGAGGTTTTGTTATATTTAGATACTTGAGATTTGAACCTACATCTATTTTGTATGATCATACAGTTTGTTCTGGCGTAATATACACATGTAATATGGGCTAAACAAGTTATTAAGTATTAAAAAATAAAACCTTGTAGAAGATTTGAAGAACAATTCTACCATTGTATATTTATAACATATATGCTTCATATGAATAGAATTCATTAATTTTTTTTTCTTAAAAAAATCTTTAAATTTGGTGTAAAAACCATGTAATAAATTTTATTCATCTATCTTAAAGTATTCATATTCAATGACAATGTGTTTTTTCAGATTCTAGGAAGGGTATTTGAATTGTGGAGATTCATCCAAATTCTTGAGCTTGAATTTTTTTGACACCTCATTGTACATGAGAAAAGCACAAATGTGTGTGTTTTGTAAATAAAAATAAAGTAACAAAACTGGACATTTTCATCTCTTGCTTGTAAGGAATATTATGGATAAAGATTATTTTTTTAATTGCCATGTGAATCTGAAATTCTAATCTTTAATGTCAATGACAATTTTAGTGGCGTGCTTGTAATTTAGCTATTATTCGAGACTTTTCTCTAAGCTAATTATAACTATGAGTGAGATTTCTCGAAAAAGGCACCCTATTACAAACACTGGAATAGGCCAAATGTCATATCTTATATGATATCGAGGCCATTTTAATTAAAAGGAATTGTCATATTTCTCTAAGATCATGAGAAAATGATAGACTAAAAGTGATGAATTAGTCTTATGACAATGAAAGTTCTTAAACTATGACCCTGATAATGAAATTTTAGCTAAATAATTATAAGAATTTCTTCATGTATTCTTTAATTCACAGTTCAAAGATGTAACAGCTAATTGATGTAGTTCAAAATGAAGACTAAATTAAAATGCATGGTATTCAATTCCAATAATTACAATTCACGTCCCTTAATTTTGGTAGAATCTAACAAACTTAAGCAATTTTTTTCATTGTTAGGCAGCAGCGTAATTGTAATTACCAACCATGAATATTTATCCCAATAGAATTTTGCCATCTTTGTCAATTTTAATTATTTGAGACCAAGTGGCTTCTTGTGTACATCCAGCTACCTTACCACTACTAAACGAGGTAATATTGACAAGATTTCTTGTGGCCAACCATTGCCTTTAACATAATCCAATCACATTACTGACAAATAATCCAAACTAGCATCTTCTTTTAGGTGGTTGGTCCTACCCACAGATGGTCAATCACTGACCTTCCTCCTTATTTCTCTCCATATTTGAGACTAAGTGGCTAAAGGATAAATATATGTTTCACACTTTGGATATCAGCTTTCTTACATTTGAGCAGATATTATCAACATAAAGGCATTCACATCTTTTATTTCTATTTCTAATATTATGCACACCATTTCATGTACTTAGAAATTATAATTGAAGTTTCTTTCAATGTAAAAAAAAAAAAAAGATCTTTACAAATTTTTAATTGATCTATATTGAAAAATGTATTAAAATATAATCTACATACTTAAAGGTGACAATTTTTTTTCTTACCCTTTTGTTTTATTCTGATTATATAATATTACAGAGAAATTAATAAATTTATATACCAAAATAATTTTAAAAAACCATAAGGAACCACAATCTTAAATTAAGTAAAAATTTTAATGAATCGAAAAAGCCAAATGAATATTTCAAGAGTTAATTCTTTGGTTCTTATAGAAATTACTATAGATCATCACATATGTAATAGATTTATCTATATATAATCATATGAATCCTAGAAATAAAACTGAATTAGAATTTGTAAATTCTACATGCAAAATTATAAAAAGAAGTATCAAGTAAATTATAACTAATAAGAATACAAATGTGGATGTTTTCCCCTATAAATTAAAATAATTATATTTTAACAACATACTACTCAATGATTTCTACAAGACTATAGTAGTAGAGGCATATAAAGTATAATACACTAATAACTTATATCATGATTATTAAGAAAATTCAGCACATTTTATTTGAACAATGAGTACATACATCTTTATAATATAAAAAGAGAAGATGAAACACGACACAGAATCATATGTTCGGTTCGACGACGAATTGCTATTCTTCGGATTTCTCTGGAGGTGGACCACATGGCGATAGCATTCTTTCGATTAGATTAAACCGTATTCGAGCTTTGGATTCATTTTCAGCAATGGCAAAAAAGTTCAACATATCATGATGAGCAATAAAAGATGAAAGACTATCTCTATGCTGGTTTACAAGCCATTCAAATTTAGTAGTATCAGCATGTCCAGTACCAATATATTTGGACTGTAAATGCTCAAGTTGCGAATGAATGTTGTAGCGTTCTCCCATTTCAACTACAAAAAATAATGACAAGTCAATTAATTTAAAAAATGGTCAACAGTAAAAAGGCTTATATTAGAATTCCGATTAAATATATATAAATAACCTTTTAAGATGAGGAGAGAGAAAAATAAAATTCTGTATAATAGATTAAAAGTTAGATGAACTGTATGTATATTGAATTATGTAACTTATATTTCCGGTAAAATTTTTTTCTCAAAAAAAAAACAAAACACCGCTCTGAAAAACAACAAATAAATCTTGTCAGTCGGTGATGCCAGAAGTAGATTACGAAAGAACGATCATGCAATCGTAATAGACTTAATAATTAAAAAAAAAAAAAAAATCTAGAATGAGTTTTTCTGCGCATGTTTACATTTAACTGGCGAAAACGAGTAATATTCATCCCTAGTAAATGGAAAAATTTAGGAAATTTACCAAAGAATTTTAGATTTTTTGGTTTAATAATAATAATAAAAAACAAAACAAACAAACAAAAAAACTGAACAATTAGTGCTCACTGAATACTGAATTCTGTTTTGAGAGCGGTTATTCATATGAAATATTGTGTTTACTTTAATTGATGTTGATTGAGTTGCTTTTAAAATTCATTGCAGAACTATCATAGTATTCATTCATATTTGGATTCTGTTCATTTTCACATTCCTTCCTGTTAACTTCACCTGATGAATTAGCGATAATTCAAATTTAAGAATGTAATTTAAATGATTAGCAAGTTCTTGAAGAGAAATTTGTGCACATTATAAGCACAACACATTGAGCAATCACGTTTCACAAAATAATGATTTTGTCTTATCAAAGTAAAATTATCACGAAGATGTTATTGATTAGAGCAGCCTGGTATATATTTAGTTCTAAAATTTTTTTCTCCGTCCAATAATCGTTCTCCCGCTATCTACTTCTTTTCATGCTAATATTAAATTAGAATATGAACTTCAGAGGACTTTATTTTTACAGTCATTAATTTTCTTTATAGTGAAGCAAATTTTATTGAAATATTCTTATACTAAATTATTTGAAATTGTATTCAGTATGATTCAATTCTAATGTTCTATATGTACTTTTGAGTGTATGTTTCTGCAAATTTTTATACCTGTAATTGTGTAACTGTAACTTCGAAATATTTATTTACTAACATGCTTTTTCTTTGCAAACTTTACTGTTTATTTTTTTGAAGGAGGTTATTTGTTGATTTAATTCGCAGTGTATTGCGAAGTATTTCATTTATGTATGCTATTAAATTTTTCCATTTTGATATCTTAAGAATGATTTGTATGCCTTTTTTTGAACTTTAAATTTTATTAACATGAATATTTCTTTATTTAGGTATTCGTATTAGAAAATTGTATCCAACATTTTAAATAAGGATGAATATTCTTCCGAAGAAAAGGTATGTCTTACTTTGGAAACAATATTAATAATATTATTGCTTTAAAAAATACCGTTTACCTCTTCGCTACATTGTTGGTTAAGCGATTCATCATCTTTGTATTGTTTTCTCTCATCTAATTCCATGACATCGGTCATTTTAATAAATGTGCTCGGCAAATGATTCAATTTAGAATTCTTGAATGTGTTATAAGTATTGTGTAATTTTGTATCAAAATAAAATGCTTTTACATTTTAACGATTTAATTTTAACTTATAATTTTAAGATGTAAATTTTTGCACTTATAGTATTGGTTAAAAACTAAACATCTTCACATCATGGACTGATATTATTTGGAAAAATTTTTAGATGGCATGTTCGAACTAAGGATAATATTGCACGTGTACGAAGAGATGAAGCAAAGGCGGCAGAAGAAGAAAAAGAATTAAAGCGTCGAATTCAATTGGCTGTGAGTTGACAGTATTAAAATTTCAGTATGAAAATCTTCAAAATATGTTTTATAAGTGCTTTATTTTTAAAGTATAATAAAGTGTGCGATATTGTAAAATATATTAACAAGTCTTTTTTCAAATCAGTTTATCTGTAAGAAATAAATAAGGGGAATGAATATTTTCGAAATTTTGTGAAATTTATTTTCTCAAACATTTAAATTATAAATTTTGAAAGTGTGATTTTTTTGGTCTTGTCAAAAGTTTAATAAACATGAATAACTTTTATTAAAAAAAAATTAATATTTCCCTAATTTTTAAATTATCTCAGTTGAATTTCAAAATCTGTAGTAAGTAATAGAATTTATCTAATAGAATTCTTTCAAGTTATAAAATTTTTGTAATAGTAATTCATAATTTTTTAATGCTTGATCTGATTTATCCAGCAGTATTAAAAATGAAAAGTTTAAGTGTTATATATTAGAAAAGAATATTTAGTAAACTTAAGTATTTGCTTTATATGTGTAGTTTGTTCTTGGTGTCCCCCCCCCTTTTCATTAACATTTTAAAATTGTAGTTTTAATTCCTCTTGTGTTAGTGTCCACTTTTTGATAAATTCCAATTTCTTATAATTTGGATGCTATTCTGATTTGAAGAAATAAAAATGGCCCTTTGCATTGTTCTAGAATGTTTTGATTTTCTTAAAAAATATATTAGTACTAAAAGTTAAAAAAAAAAAAAACCTGGAAAATAGTGCATAATAATTAGGAGATGCATGTTTTCGTTCTTCTCGTATTTCATGTAATTTGTTTGAAGTTTGAATATTTTCTTTAAATGTAAATTATACTTATACCACCTACCTGATAATTGTGGACGTTGTAATAACAGCTGATATATTTTTGATATATGTTACATTTATTTTAAGAGTGTAAATTATTAGTTTGTTTGGAAAAGTTTATCAAAAATTAAGTCATGACTTATTCAAACTGTCATTCTAAAATTTCTATCCAGCATTCAGTAGAAGATATATAGGAATAAATGACATAAAATATTTTAAGTATATTTCATATCTATATCTATAAGTATATTTCATATGCCTATTTTACATTGTTCTGGTCAATGAATGTGAGATTTTATTCTTTAATAGTATATTTCAATTACCATATTGTTATGCGAGAAAAGTAGGAGTTTATTTAAAAAATAAGTATGGTTAATTAATGGCCCTATTGTTTTTTTGAATTAATTTGTTTTTATATATCTTTAATGAAACAATAATAAGTATTCTAGTAATGAAGTAATAACTTAAATAACAACTTAATCTAATTGGGGGGGGGGGGAGAAATAATTTTTACATGGATTTTTCAGTACAAGTTTTATATTTTGATTTGCATATAATATATTTCAGAATATTTTTAAAATGACTTTAATAATAATTTTTTTTATTAGTAAATGAATTTAACAGTATATAATTATATAATAAATATAGTTATGAACAATTTATTTTCTATAATATTCATATTAGTAAGGCAATAATGCTGATCAAATCCTTTTGTTTAATAAGTCACTCTACATTATATAATAAAATGATGTAATTGTTATATTTGAATGAATTGAAATTTATTGGCTATTAAATGATTATTCTTAAAATTAATCAAAATTGTTCTTTATTTTTACTAAAATTTATTGTTAATTCTAATACATTGAATGAATATCCATTCCTTAACATTATTTATCATGACACATTTTAGGAGCAAGAAGCAAGAACAGCATTACTGAGAAAAAAAGCTAAAGGAGAGTTAGAGAAAAGTGATGAATTGGATGCTGGAGGACACTTGAATTTTTTCAAAGATATTGAAGAATCGGGGGTATAATTTCTGTTTATTACACTTAAGTATTCAAAATAAATTTTATGTGCAATAAATGATTTTTTAAAATTCCTATAAGCTGAACATTTTATTTTATTGATAACTTTTATTAGAATTAGTGCATTAAGAAATTCCTTTGCATTTGTTATGAAAATATTTGTGAATTCTTTAAAAAAAAATTACTCTTAGTATCTCAATTATCGTTTTTTATACATTAAAACATCCAAGCAATTTAGTTTGTAAAACAAGATTTTATCTATTGCAAAAATTTGTGTAATTTTCCCGTCCTGCGTCTTTATTTGTTATTTCCTAGTTTGATATTTTTCTTTATAAAAGTAGGATATTTTACTTTTCAGAAAAAAGGGAGGAGGATAATACAAAACCTATCAATTGTATAGTTTTTTTTTATAAATTATTTGACAAATATTCCAACCTTCCCATGAAGTATTTTCTTCAAAAAATTGCCAAGGCAGTTAGTTTCAATTCTGTACTTTCAACATCTATGCATATATTAAAAAAAAAAAAATCTTATGAATCAGAAAATAGAAATATAATTTTTCCCATCTACTTTCAAGGAATTGTACTTCAGTATTGTATGCATTTTATTTACATTTTTTATATGGATAAGTTTTGATTATTCAAATAAAAAAATCTTCCTTTCTTTCATAGACTAGTTATGCCTATTGTTTATAATCACTCAGGGAACAGAAGTTCCTGTCGGCAGTCACTGGAAAATTTGTTTTTGTTTTTAGAAAATAATAATTGATTGCATCATTTCTCAATATTATAATGTTGAATTAAATTTTTATAAATACTTAAGAAAGGTTTTATTTGAGGTTGTGATGCCATATAGAAAAGTAAAAATATTTATCGTTTCCCTTTTTTAATTAATACCTTCTTTATGACACTTTCCTTGCCCAACATTTACAGAAATAATTTGACACATTTTATGTTTTCCACTTAAATTTGCAATATTACTGTTGATAAAAAATTGCCGTGTCACATTAACTTATCTGCAAGATTTATTGGTAATATTACACATAATTAATGATATTTAGATAAAGGTTTAAAGTCCTGTGTAAAAAAGTTTATATTCAAAATCAAAAAAATGAACTATGCATAAAATTTTAGATAAAATGGTATATTTGCTCTCAATTTTTATTTAATTATATATTTAAAAAAATAGGTTTTAAAATATATAATTAAATATAAACAGTATAGTTATTTTTAAGCAACCAGCTTATTAGTCATGAATTGGTTATATATTGGTTAGATTTGATTTAAAATAAACCATTAGATAATTTCATGAATTTCCCAAACAGTCTGATATTATTACCATGTTATTTTAATTGTTTAAGTTGAGTTTTATTAATTTTGTAAATGAACTGTTCTTATGGAAGCAATCCTATAACATCATAATGATAGCAAAAAATGTAAATATCCAGTTCAATTAAATTCTAAGCTTCACATTATGTAAGTTTACTATTTTTTGCTCTTTTTTCAGATAAAATTTGTTTTAAAGTGCACATTTCAACTTCCTAAAGTACTGGTGTGCCAAGTTTGGCGACTCTAATACAAATGATCTGGTCTATAGAGTGTCAACATACGTAGAAACACACACTTTCATCCTTATTGTTAATAGAGATAACACCCAAATTTTGTATCAAGAAAAATATTTAATATTTATTTAAAAATAATAAATTATCTAAAAATTCCCTTTATTTTATTTAAATTATGTTTTTTTTTCCTATTATGGCTATGTATTAAGTTAATATTTTACTAAAGTATCAGTATCTCAATCCTAGGGTTTTGTTGGAGGAACTAACAAAGAACATGAAGAAGAAGAAAAAGCAATAAAAGAAAAATATGAAAAGAACATAGGATTATTAACATATCTTGGTCAAAGCACTCTTGAAGCTAAAGGTAATAAATAATATTTTTTTCCATTTTAAGTTTATTTATAATCATATAGTTGAAGCAAATTTAAAAGTAATGAGGCATTCAATTCAGAAAGTGAATATATTTAAAGGTTATGTATTGTGTGTGAGGGCATAACTAAAGTCGTAAGAGAAATCTGCCTAATCCCTTGGACATCCAGCAAAATTTATTGATAAAACTCAAAAATTGAAAACCATACAAAATAGATAATCTAATCACAAGAATCTCTGTTTGAATTCTTCATCGATGGGTATAATATTGCTAATGCTTCTGTTAGCTTGTAGAATACTAATTCGTACTGATAGGAGGAGATACCAAGTATCTGTTTAGTTTTGTAGTATTTATGACTCTTCAACTCTATTCAATGTGAGGTCCTTATAAGTTTAAGCATAGTAAATTAGTATAAGAGGAAATATATAAGAAATCACTTTCTTATGTTAGTGGTAAGTGTTTTCTTCACAGGCTTGCTATAATTGCCCAAGTTGCATCATTTAACAATTAAACATGCTTTAAAGCATTAACAGTAGCATCTCTTGTAAATATGAATACTAATAATAATTTATGATAAAGTTTATTTCTATTTCTTACTGACTACCTAGATCTACAAGATTAATGTGTCAAACTGTTATTTTTATTGAAATATTTTATTTAACTTCATATCTAATTATTTTCTTCAGCAAAATATTATTAATCTTCAAATTTTGATATTCATACAACTATTATTATAGAAGCCGTATGATATTCTGTTCATTGTACTATAAATCTCTCCAATTTTCTGTCAACTTTTATAAAATCGGAACTATATATGTATATATTGCTGTAATAAACATATTAAAAAAATTATAATTACAAAATCCATAGAATCCATCATCACTAAATCTTATATGTACTACTGAATATTCTTTTTACTTATTTATGCAATATTTCACAAAAAAATTATTTAATAAAAATTTCTCTGGTTATTTATAAAATTCAATTTTACTTCTGATAAACAATTTAATAATTTTTTTTATTCTAAAAATAGTTATGAAGTCTAAAATTTATAATGTTCTTCAATTTCCTGAATCATACACAATAAAGTAATCTTTGCAATTTAATGTTTCAATCTTCTGTGATTAAATTTGACTGCACTATAAATCTTTAAATATCATTATTTTAGGACATTCAACATTTCATTATGCCAATGTTTAGCCAGTCTGTTTAGGGAAACTTCAGGTGCTGATTGGCATATTTTCTTCAAGATGATCGATGGCATGGTCGAAACTTGCTCCTATTTCTTGAATAGCAATGGTTACAAAAAAGTAGATTTAAAAAAAAATTAAAATATTAGTATTTTAAGAATATTTTGTTTAGTAGGATTTACAGAACAGATAGTATGTGTAAAATTTTTAAATTTATTATTCAGTCTAACATTTATACATTGAAACAATATATAATTACTTATTTCACTTAGACCATTTCTTTATTGAATGAATATGCTTTACATTAACTGTTTAAAACTGTTTTTAACTGTTAAATCCCAATACTTTATATATAAACCAAGTTTTGCCATAAAGAATACAGAATTGTTGATTTTATAAATGTTTGAAAAGTTCATAGAAAACTTTTACTGGCAATTATTTTTCCATAAAATACAATGTTTCATTTATTTCGTTTCATATAGATATGTGCTGAAAATTTTGAAGGCTTTGTTTGCAATAAGATTTAAATTAATCTTTTAATTTAAACTTTTGTTAACACAACGACAATGCATTGACAGAAAACTAATTTTTCTTATACATATGTTATATGCTCATGCAGATTTAATGTTTTCAAAATTTTTATTTTGTAGGAAGTAAATTGGAAACTATGATAAAATTGTTGCTATAAAATTTTAAAACCTGAGATTGTATTTCACCTTCCATCAACCTGATATTGTATATAAAATAAATTTAATAAAATCTTGGCTCTGTACTTATTAAGGGTAAAAAAAAGGGCTGGTTATTACTATGCTACATTATTAAAAATAAAACTTCAGATGTCATTTACAAATGTTCAAAATTATGTGTGAAGGAAATCCCAATCAAAATTTCTTGTTACAAATTATTCCTTCTGTTGAAAGAAAATTTCCTTTTATTTTATTCAAGAATGTTTGAATGTTTCCTAATCAAATATTCCTATTGAAGTCAAAAAAAGTAAAAGCTTTGAGGGGGGGGGGGGGAAAGCTCATTTTTCGTTTTTTTAAAAATGTTTTTTTACAGTATGCAGTTCAATACCTAGGATCACTGAAACAATACAAATTCCTTTTTCAGAAATAATGGTGAATTGTTACATGTATGAAAAAAAGTTGAAGAATTCTTTTAAAACTAATTTTAAACTTTTATTTGAAAAAACAAAAGAAATTTCCCAACAGGGGGGTGGGGACAACTTTTGAATCCTTTAAAAAGATAGTTGATGATAATTCGAAAGAGTTATTAAAGTATCCTATATCTAAGAAAATTTGATCTTTAAAAACTGGTTGGTAGAAATGTAAGCCTGTCGGATATATTTTGAAAAATTTACTGGAAGTAAAAAATTTTCCTTGAAATTAAGGCAAATTATTAAAAAAAAATCTTTGAAGTTTTTGTTTTTATTTAAATACCATAATTAATTTGTTGTCTTTTTATATTTTAATATAAACTCAGAATAATGATATTTTGTATTTTATTTAACACATTTACATATTAATCAAGGGAAAAAAAATTGTCTGTTGTTAACTTAATGATAAGCTCCTCTTTAAAATTTGTGGAATCTTGCTCAAAATGTAAATGTTTTATAATTTTTAAAAATTACTAAAGTTATAAAATGATTCCTGAAATTTCATAGTTTCAATATTATTTGTTCGAATTAGTTTAGAGCATTTTTTATTAATTGTATTTAATTTGTATATTTCTTAGGAGAAGCACCATGGTATTTAAAGGGGAATTTAAAAGAATTATCTACAATTTCATCAGAGTATGTATGATCTTTACACATTATAATATGGTATAATTTCAACAACAACAAAAACACACACACGATGTAAATGCATTTTTTTTTGTATTGTAAAAAACGTATTAAAAAAACTTTTATAACATCAACTAACATTTTTTATAATATTAATAAGATATACTTATTTATTAAATATATTTCATAACTGCTATTTATTACATTTTATAACATTTCATAAATCATTTTAATTCTGTTAATTATACCTAAGCCTTGTACTATTTTTTTACAATTACTAACTAGTATCTTCAATTATCCCTCCCTGTCAAGGAAAATTTACTGAATAAGAATGATAAATACTCTTAGAAATACATAATCTTTCATATAATGTATTACATATACTAAATTCTGCATATGTTATGTAATTTTTCTTTTTTTTAAAGTTTAAATAATTTAGATGGTTAAAATTGTGATTTCTTTTATTATTTTGAATTCTATAAAAAGCTGGACTTTATTTTCTAAAATAGATAGAGAATTGCAGAATTTTCCTACATACTATTTTAAAAATCAAGCTTAACTAGAATCAAATATTAAAAATTGTCCATAGCAAAGTAATTCTATTTTTCTGAATCATTCTGTAGTGATTCAATTTTACTATATGAAATAACTTTGTGTCATTTCTAAAAAAGCAGTTTTAGAATATCCAGATCATGTAATATCAATAATTTTAGTATATTTATTCCGTAAATATTACCCTTTAGATTACATGTGGATGAAATTACAAAATGAAAAGGAAATTCTTATACACAAGCTTAAGATTAATTTTTTATATTATTATTATTATTATCAGAGAATGAAATCTGCTGTGTATTTTGATCACATATGGATTTACTTAACCTTGTTGTTGACTATTTTAAGAATATTTAAGAATAAATGTGGAAATAATAATTTATTTAATGAAGTTCCTAATGTTAATTTCTTTAGGGAACAGCTGTTCACTCACCATCAGTATATTTACAATAACTGCAAAAATTAAAGATCTAGACCTAATGCAATCTATTATAAAACTGCAGCACCTATTGTGTAATTTTTATTTCATATGAAAGTGAATGGTACTTTCCTATATCAAAAAGCTTCATCTATTCTTCCCATCTTCATTTTCAAGAGATATTATTTAATATAAGATTGAACCGCAACCTACCTGATATCAATAATGTGGTTTTTTTTTTTTTAAATTAAAATTTATTTATTTTTTCTCTGAGGTGCATATTTTTATCTGCCAAGGAATGTATGTGCCAAATTAAGCAGTTCTAAATCAAATATTCTGTCTGTACAGCAAAAAACTTGATAGATCAGAGACTGATAAATAATAAGCAATCTTATTATTGATAAATAATGCTAGTGCATTTTGATTTATTAACAGCACTTCAGAGTAGTAACATTTATAAAATTTATCTAGCTATCCAGGTTGTCAGAGTTTTATTTTATAATATATTTCAAAATGGAGAACTGGAATGGAAATAGTACATAACCATTGATGATATACCTAGGGTTAGGAGCATGTATATCAAACAATACTTTTCCAAATTGTGTACTGGAACCGAATTTGGTACTCATGTGTATTGTTTGTGGGTTAGGAATTTTACCGAGAAAAGCAATATTTTTTTAATTGCTCTCAGATATGGAGGGTAAGTAATCAATAATGATATATCTAGATATCATAAACTTTCATAAGAAATAGAAATAGACAAAATTTGTCTATTTGTCATGGTTGGGTGACTATCATTTGATTTGCTTTACTATTTTGAATAAAGATTAAACATCTTTTAACATTAAATATCTTTTAATAGGAATGATAACACAATAAACAAGATATTTCAAATGATCAAAGACAAAGTTTTAAGTTAATAAAAAATTGACTATTAGATTGATTACTATAAAAATACAAATTAGCCTACCTTTATACTTTGTTGTATTTATGAGCAAAAATGGAAAAAGAATTTATGAAATAATTTGATTTTCTATTAAGTGCAAATTAAATTTGCATTTTCAATTTTAGATTAGATACATAATAATGAAAAGATTATTTTGTTATTTTTGACATATGGGAAAACATTAAAAAAAAATGACTAATTCATATCAGAGATTATAACAAGCGTCATAAATCCTTTCTTTTTTGTGTGCTTATAATCTGAGCATAAAATAATTTTATCTCTAATTTAAAAAAAATATATACTTTGGTAATATTTTTTTTATCAGTTTAAGTTTAGCTTTCATCTTATAAATTGTTGAATGTGCATTTTTTTTCTTTTAGGAAAGATGAAGTACCAAATGAGAAATATAAATCTAGGATTGATCCTATGAATGAGATGAAGAAATACCTATCTATAAAAGAAAAGAAACATGGTGAAAAAGAGCTTTTCATATATAAAAAAGTAAGTTTAAAAAAAATTATGTGAGAACATGATGTTGTTTAGGTTGGGGGATTTTGAAGCTCAAAATTGCATATGTAATAAACAAAGCATAAATGATAATTTTCATTTTCAATTTTTTTCTTGACTGGTAAGAAACTTTTGAAGCTCTCGTCAATCCTGGAAGAAAGAAAAAAAGCATAGTTGTTCTAAAAGCTCCTATATGCACTTTACGTGACATATTAAAAAAAGTATAAATAAGCATTTTCATTTTCAAATTTTTCCTGTCTGGGCAAATGTTTTCTAATTCTCATCAATCTTGGAAAAAAAAAAAGCATTGAATTTTTTTTAAAATTTTCCACATGCATATTAAAATAATAACATACTCAAAAAAAAAAAACTTTTATGATAGCTTGAAATTTGAAACAACAGATTTCATTAAATTTTTTTTTCTTTATTTCATATATACACATGCTTCAAAATACACAATTCTAAATTCAATTTTCTAAAATAGTTGACTTATTTATACATTATTTTATCTGAATATATTTATATTTAGATTCTGACTATTTATAACTAATTATTATGTATATGTTATAAAAGGAATGAATGTAATGAACAGAAGGGTTTTGTTGTGTTAAAATTTTATAATGTATTTTATGCTTTTTTTTGTTTAAAACAATTATAATTGCATTAGTTTTTTTATGATAATATTCACTGGCTATAAAAAATGAAAACTTAATTTGATTATATGTGAAAAATTAAATTAAAAAAATTAAATTCTCTGATGATATAGCTGTTCCAAAAAGAGCTTAAAATGGCTTCATAAAAAAGAACTATTTTTTATTACACATATATATTTAGTTAATTGGTAAGTGATGCCATTATGTTTTGCTTTCTTTTTAAAGTTGTATGCATTTTTTATTCATTATATTCTGTAATATCTTAATTATTACAAGATATTAATATTATTAATTCAATTATTTACTATTAAAGGATAAATAATATTTTTTAGAAATAAAGTAGGTTACATAATTTAAATGTGTATTTTGAATGTTTATTAGGTGGATGATAAGAAAGCTCAAAAGAGTGGAAATAATAAAGATACATCCAATAAACTATCTAAAATTGAAGAACTTAGAGCAAAGCGACTTAAACGTGAAAAGGAGGAAAGACAAAGAGCACAGCAGTTCTTAGAAAGTTTCAGAAAAGGACCACCACAACCAGAACCAGTTATATTAGATGACAGAGCAAGACAGTACAATTCCCAATTCAATCCACATCTTGCTCGAAACAATTTTATATCTCCTAAGAAATATCATGAAGATTATTAAAACTATGATAGTGATTTTCTTTGTATATATATATATATATACATTATGTAAATATTTAAATAAATGTTTTTTATTTTTATGTGTATAATTAGAAATAAATTGTTAGTAACCTTACTCTTCCATTATTATCATTGCCAAAAAATTTGAATTTAACCCTTTGATAGCTTTTTTTTAGTTCCTGTGTATATATGTAAATGTATTTTCTCAATTAAACTAAAACTTTCCAAAGTTTATTCATTTTTCCCAACTTCCATACCA
The DNA here is from genome assembly GCA_026543055.1 of Argiope trifasciata. Lineage (NCBI taxonomy): Eukaryota > Metazoa > Arthropoda > Arachnida > Araneae > Araneidae > Argiope > Argiope trifasciata. The sequence continues at coordinate 728,599 of JAPMOQ010057505.1, read as the reverse complement.
ATTATGAAAAACAAAGTATAATAAGTAAGTAAAAAAAAGTAAAGTAAAAAAAAATCCCCCTCCATCAAAAGCAAGTTTCTACTATAGTAACAGTTTCTATGCATAATAAGAAATTCATACTGGCCGTTAGAGCAAATATATACACAAAATCAAAATAATCTTAGGTAAATATACTTTTTATTGAAAAAGGTGATAAGTTTTCTACTAAACTAGAAGTGTTAGTTGAGTTCACCATTAAAATATTACCTTTATAATTTTTGTTTTAATTTGCTTAGGAAGATAGCATTATTTATAGCAATTTATATTTAAGCTCAATGTGTGTGAGTTGGCACTTTACTGGTCTGATCATTTCATCTACAGCTACCAAATTTAGCACATGCATACCTTGGAGGTCAGAAATGTGCACCTGAGCTCTCTTTCTAAATTCTTAATTGGAACAAAAAAATCGCCAAAAAAATCTTTTTATTTCCCCATTGTCAAATGAGTAAAGATTCAGCTGACTTCTTGAGATTTTAAATAAATTAAGAAAGATATTCTTTAGTACTCATAATATTTAAATACTCAATGATTCTGTTTTCAGTACTCATATATTTTTAAAAAGTTCATTTCAGTAAAGAATGTTATCTTATTTCAGACTAGCCACCTTTGGCGACCAGCAGGTTTGCCTATCATAATACTCTTTAGAATGGTCAATCAAATACTTTATGCGACTTGTCATCGTTATTTAAATACTTTATATAACTTTTAAAATAGTAAAAGTAAAGTTAAATAATCCCCCTTCCCCCATCAAAAGCAAGTTTCTATTACAATAACAGATTCTATGTATAAGAAATTCATAATGTATAAAATATAATTATAATGAAATGTATATAAAATTTTTTCTATTGGCAAATTAGCTTTCAGGAGCTCTTAATACTGATAAATATTTTTAATCTATGAATCAACTTTATAATTACAAGAATTTTTAAAAGCAATATGTGGATAATTAATTTTTTTACTGTAGAGGAAAACCCCATTTAGAAGCAAAGAATTATTCTCCGAGTAATAAATAAATACCACACATATCTATTCTTTATATTAGTATAAACCACTGGTTTATAATCATTTCAAATCTGAAAAAAATGCCGTTTTTTTTCTTGTTTTTTTTTTTTTTTTTTTTTTTTTTAACTTTTAACATTTACGAATTATTTAATTTTTTATTCTTGTTATTTTTCTGAATTTTAAGCTCGATTCTTATTTACACTATCACTTACCACAATTAAGACTCTACATTAAAACTTAGGTGTAGTTAATTTCTATTAAATAGTGACAATTTTATTCCAGATATATATGTAATAACTATATGTTTGCAAGTACAAAATAAATGCATATAAGCTATTCCAAGGCTATAGCACAACCGTGTATATATATATTACCTATTTTTTAGTAAAAAGAAATTAAATTATCATTATTTCATTCATTTAAGAGTCGTGATCATTAAACTGCATTCTTTTATTAAAACAAGTCATTCCTGTAGAAGTTTCCAAAGTTTACTTCCTCCCTCAATACATATATAATTTTAAACAGCTTTGCAGAATATTTGAATTATACAGGCTGAAAGTTTAGCAACTGATATTGTAAAAGAAATTTATGAGTGAACAAATCACTTCTTTCTGATTGTAATTTATACTTTTTTTTTTAAAAACCTTATTTTTCTTTTTTCAATTCCTATTATTAGTTCACACTCTCCTTATATATTTTGTTCAAATTTTCTATCATTAATAAAATACTTGCTATTCATCCACTCAAGTTTAGATATATTTTTTGAGACTATGACATTTGATGTTAATACAATTTTTTCCAAATATTAATTAATGAATTAAAATTTTCCTGTAATTTATATTTAGTCGCCAGGCTTTGAGATTATTGACACGACCATAAATAATACAAGAAAATATGTAGGAATTTAATTAAATTTTTTTGATAAATATTACTTGTTATGTTTGTTTTTACTCTTTTGAGGAATATTTTTAGTTATTTTTATTAATATAACACAGTACAAAATTGCAGAACAAATTCAGTTTATTTCTTAATTTTATCTTTAAACTGCAACAATAATCTTAAATATCCATGTAAAGCAGTACATAAAAATCTATACTGATTTTAACTGTTGAACAAGACAGAAAATTACAAAGCAAGTTCATTTATTTAGATATCAAAGAACTGATAAAATTTAATAGAGAATATAAAAATAAAATTGAAACATTGCAGCAATAGTTCAATTCTTGGAACATAATGCATGTTCCATCACAAGAAATTTATTTTATGTATTGCAATAATCCTTTCCTAGAATGAATGAAATTATTTTTAGATATTTACCAACAGTATTATGAAAGCTAAGCAAAATTTTATGAAATAAATACAATAATTTTATTGATCATAACACAAAACTAAGAAAACAGTGGACTTGTATCAAATAAAATCAGGGTTGCCACATTAACGGGTATTTAAAAAACTTTAAGAAATATACAAAATTTTTCATAAAAACAGGGAAATTCAAGTTTTTAATTTTTTTTTCTCCAAGGGAATAATTTCAGTATCTACAGATAGCAAGAGCAAAAGATCGTAGTTATAGCTTTCCAAAATGAAACAATATCATTCGCAAATGTGTGTTGCAAAAAAATCATCTCTTTTCTTTCTCTCTCCACCCCCTTTATTTTCCTTAGAGCATTCTAGTTTTGATTTGTGAGACACTTGTTCTTCTTCCATTAGATTCCCGTATTGTTCCTAATAAACAGGATTAGCAACACTCAATCTGTGGAAGCAGTTTGGTATTGTTTAGTCAACCGTACTTCATTGAATAATTTGTTTATTAGTTGAAAAACTGTGAGCTTATTCAAAGTACGTTACAGAATATTTTAAAATCAGTGAACTATTCAAATTCTGTATGCAATATGAATTGGATGGATAAAAAATATCAATGCTGATTTTGCTAAATAGGTTCGAGAAATTAAACAAAATTAATTTGCAACATATTGCTCACTTTGTAAGAAGATAATAAGCCTAAGTATTATGAGAAAATTGGCTCTTCCTAGACAAGATAAAAGAAGGGGACATATAAAACTGCGTACCAATTCAAAAGAGTCATCACTGATGTTGGAAATCAAAAAAAAAATGACATGTCAAATCTGAAAACATCAGAATTAATGTCTGTAAAGAAACTGATTTCAAACTTTTTAGTTAAAGAACAATAATGTAAAGCTGAATTTTTACGGGCATTAAAATTTACTGTATTACAATCATTCTTTTATTTATTCAATGATTATATCGGAAATAATTTCTCTGAAAGTGAAATAATTAAGCTTATGTTAGGCCATAAAGAAATGTTGTACCTTATTTGTTATGGATTAAGTCTATTAGCTTCATAAAACTGAATGCTGAAAAATCTTTAGAAGTTGCAGAAATCGACGACAAAATACTTGAATAAGCAAAAATAAATTTAAAAAAAATCTTGATTTCTTTTTTTTTTTTTTTTGTAAAGTGATTATTAAATGATTTGTTTCATGATAACAAAAATGTTTAGTATTTCATTTTACCCTATTATTTAATTTTGTGACTTACAATAATGAGCATGAGAGTTCGTATATCCACCCCAATAATTTATAAATATTTTTCATGCTAAATTATAGATAATAAATACAGATAATGTTTTTCCTTGCATGCAAATATAAACTTTCTTTTAATATGCTATTATTTCAAATAATGTTCAACTGTTGCTTCCTCTCCTTGCTTTTTCAACTTCTAAAACCATATTCTATTATAATTAGCACAGGTGTTATTTACACATTTTCTTGTATCTGAAATATATGCACAAGAAAAACATAGGAATTTTTCCCCTTTTATATTTGGGTGGTAACCATGAAAATAATGTTGAATATATTCATCAATTTTTAACAAAACCAATGTAATAAATTGCTGTTTAACAAGCAATATCATTTAATGACAATTTTCAAAATTCTAAAAAAGAATGAAAATTTTGAAACCAGAAACAAATATTTCTAATTTTTAAGCATCTTCATTTCTTTGATAGGCATGGATATGTGGTTTAATGCTCATGTAAGATGTGAAAACAATGTCAGACTAATTGCTATTGATTGCAATTTTTCCCCTCTATCTTATTGCACAATTGAGATGGACAATGCAATTCATGAAGCCCTGAAATAAAATATTGATTAACTTTCAGAATCCAAAATATAACTTATGGGTATATACTTTGAGTGTTAAGCAATTTGGTAATCGTGCTTACAAATATCCTCATACATTAATTTTTAAGTAATATAGTTTTTTTTTCTGCAAGAAAAACAATTTTATGATTATGGTAAATTCTCAGGAGAGCTTAATCTTATTATCACATACAAATCAAAGTCATAGTAATATAATGACAATAGAACTTCAGAGTAATTACTTTTATCACTAAAAATATTATATCAAAACTTCTGAATATTTGCTTTTTAAAATATGTTACAAAAGTTATAATATATTTGATAAAAGTAAAAATATTTGACAGTTGGATAAAAAAGAATTTAAATATGATTAATTTTTAAAATTTCCCTTTTTAAAATTCATTTAAGTTCTTTAACGTTTTTGTAAGTCAATAAGTTAAGTAATGGATTTATTCAATTTTTGCAATTGTATTATATCTTATCTTAAATAAATGTTATAAATTAATTAACAATTACTTGAATTTTCTGCCATTTTCTTTTTCAGCTATGAATTCCTTACTGAACACTTTTGGTTGATGGATATAAAAAAAATAAGAAATTTGTATAAAAATATGAATCTTCAAATAACATTGACATTAGATTAATTAACCAATACATCTCAATATATTGGGCAATTCAAAAGTCAGCTAACATTGGAAAATGCAATAATATAGAGAATAATGTTGTTCGACAAGTAAAAATTGACACATGCTTGAAATGACATGGGACTTTATTTAAAGGGGGAAAAATGAAGAGTGCTCTCCCCCAAGGGGGGGGGGAGATAACGATTGTTTATCTAATAGTTGTGGATCACCAAAAACTTTAGAACTGTTAGATTGTGCTACTGAAAACCTTAGTGGAAATTCCCTGATATGATGTTAGTTCAGAGGTTACTTGAAGTTGCAAGCTTATTGTCATCATCTAACCTCATTAATGATGCCAAAAGACAGCATTCAACAACAATTTCAAATCGCATCAACTGATATAACATTGTTGTTGTTGTATTACAACTGTTGCAATATTGTTCTTCAACTACAATTATTGTTAGTGAATAACAGCCAACATGTTGAGTATTTATTATAAAGAACACAATCTTTGCTAAAAATCCATTGTAATGCTAATTATTGCTTTTGTTATCACATAAAGTGTATTTATAAGCAGTTTTTACCACATTTTTTGGTTTCAATAAAACCCTATGCAATTTCAAGCATGAATGTCAATTTTTACCTCTTTATCTGCATTATTGAATTTTCAAATGTTTTATAGACTTTCAAATCACCCATTAACATCACTTCAATTTTAATCACAGAATTGAAGAAAGAAATGACCAAAAATATCACAAATGTTTAATTCAGGATTAAACTAATGACAATTTTGCTTATAAGAGTTGCTACCATAAGATTTCTATTCACATCAATATAAAGAACAAGGCTTTACTAATTTAGGCCACATCATTTGTTTGCATAATAGAAAATATAATTTTAAAATTACATAAATATTGTAAAAAATTGGTACAGAAGTGGAAAATTTACAGTTACAAAATTACTAGTTCCACTTTAAAAACATATAGAAATAATATTATGGAACTTGATATATATATATATATATTGGATGATGCATGGCCAGTAAAATGACACTTCTGGAATAAATTCAAATTTATTTTACAACAAGAAGGTATTTATTTATACAAAGGGATGAAAGACAGAACATGTCTGCTTCGACCAGAACACAAAAATACAGACAGAAATTTTTTCTCATAATGATTTTACTAAGAGGTTCCGATAGGAATTACTTTGATATGTGTTAACTTAGGCATCTTGGTAGGAAGTTAAGAGATTTTTGTCACTTTATTTGACGCATGAGAAATGTACTAATTGTCCTTTTTTTTAGTGTTAGAAATAAATAAAATAAATGGGAATTGATTGGATTAGGAAACGAAAGTTTTAGAATTAGGTAACATTAGCTAATTTAAGATAAAAATTAGGAAATTAGTTAGGATTTATACTAAGAGATATTACATATATAATGTGTGCTCAATTCTGATTTCAGAATAGAAATTTAAAGTATCCTTATCTATAAGCCAAAATTATGTAATTAATCTTTTGAATACAATTAGATGTAGAGTGCAAAATGACCATATGCACTGCCAAAGAAAAAAGCTAAAAGTAAACAAAACTAAAAAACTTTTATTGTAATGATAACAGCACTGTTATCTATAAATAAAACTGTGCTGTTATGATAACATATGTGTTACAATATAAAATATACATATGTTATCCACATCTTTAAAAGTCAATTTTATTAAAAAATCAGGTAAAAGAAAGAAAAAGAAAGCACTTCATATCTAGAAATAGAATGTGCCTATCCTTGAGGTAGATGGGATGCAGCTTTCTGTTATTCATATTTAATTCTATGGCAATGGTACCTTATCCATTTGACAAAAGCAATCACTAGTATCTAGTGGCTATTACTGGTTTATCACGTTATCACCACAATTCCAAAGGCCGTAAAGTTCATATTTAATGTAATTCATGTTGTTATTTTTGCAACTTCAGAGAATTATCTAGGTCGCTACAGCTTATCATTTAAAATGCTCACTGCTGTAAGGTATTACATTGAATAATATTTACTTGTAAGATTAAAGGAAAAAATCCCTTACTACTCCAAGAATGATTTCTGCTTCCTTATTTTTAAATGAAATGTCAGGTATCTCAGTAGAAGATTAAATATATTATTTGTAATGAGTTACTTTTTTGAAAGTACAGAGATTTTACAAATGACATTTTGTTTAAAACATTTTTCTTAGCTAGTTGATGGTTGAATATATTAAAAAAAAAAATATGAGTTGCAACCATTTCTCAAAACAAGACACAAAAAAGATAATGATCAATAAATAATTAAAACACACACACATAAACTATTCTTTTTCTGAGAAGTGGCATAAAAAAAGAAATGACATTTAATTTAAATATATCACACGATCTAATACCTATCTATAATATATATATATATATAATTTGTATTTTAGATTTTTAAATGCCATACTTCTTTAAGAATTCAAACATTAAAATGCAAAATTTAAACAAATTTCAATAGCCACTGTTTCAGCTCGTTTATGCCTTTTCCAGTCAAACAGCTAGCTTCAATGATGGTAATTTCTTGTTGGGCATGGGTACATGTATCTTCTAATCTCAGTAAATGTTTCATTTCTGCAATTTGTACAGATGAATTCACATCAGTTTTGTTAAGAACAATTGCAACTTTAGCCTTTTTCAATAAATCATGCTTTAAAAGTTCCAAAAGCAATATACAGGCACAACTAACTTGTTGCATGTTAGCTGCATCAATCACATATATGACACCCAGGCAGCCATCAAAATGCATATGCCAAATTGGAGCCATTGAGCCTCCAAGTTCATTTACTTGTATTTGTTTGTTTTTTGCTAAATTCACTTGTGCAATGTTCACACCAACTGTTGGAATAGTTGAAAATATTTCACTATATGGATCACAGTGTATATTAGTCTGCTGCAACCTTCGTAACAAAAGAGTCTTTCCAGCAGATTTTGGACCAATGCAGACAATCATCTTCAGGTATTAAATATGTTTATCTCTCCTAAAAACAAAATGAAATACTAATGATAGAAAGATTTTGATGTATGAGTGAACAATTTTACTTAAATAGAAATATAAAATTTCCAAAATGTATGCAGTTAACTAAATTTCATTTCATGATGTATTATTTAGTTTATCATAAATAATTAAACAGTATGATTTTTTATGTAAATTCAAGCAACATTTAAATAATTAATTCCATAACTTTCGGCAATAAATATTATCTATGTACAACTTTACAATTAGAAGTAGATAAAATTTTACTAAGAAGTTTTTAAAGCAACATATAGATAACATACTTTCTTACACTAAAGAAGAAAAAAAATGTCTCCATTAAGAAGCAAATTCAATAACGGCTTACCCTTTACATTTAAAATAAACAGAATATCTTTATATAAACAACTAAAAATTATTATCTAAGTCTTACCAATATTAATATATTTTATAATAAAAATACCTTTTATACAATCAGTATTATAATAAATCAATATTTTTAGGTCATGCTTTATAGAAGACCATAAAAACAAAATATTTAATACAACTATAAGTAATTTAATAAGTACATATATATTTTACACAAATATAAATGCATATATACATATAAAATGTCAAAATATTAATTTCTCTCATATATAAGAATATTCAGATCAGTTACTTATATTATTCAATTGTAAATATTATAGAAAAGCATTGAATCTTATATTTCAAGATCTAAAAGAAATCAGGACTGTAAAAAATCTAAAATAAAACACTTCTAAATCAAATTAAACACATTTAATACATTAAAATACTTTTTTGTATAAAAGGGTATACAAAAACAGTATGAGGAAAGAACTCTTGCTGGTTTCACATATTCTGGGATACAATTGAAGAAATTTATAAGATAAAGGGTAAATAATTGTTTCGTATTTTTATCATTGGTACACATGCATTAAACGCATTGTTTTAACAAATACTAGAATATAAAACATTAAATATATAAAATTAAAATCGACTAAGAAATTATTGCTTTGATGCTATATGGTAAAATTCTCGAATTAAAAATACTATTGGTAGAATTTTTCTGTAACAAACTCACCCGCTAAAAGTTTGACAAGCATACGATCAGTTTCAGTTTTGTTTTTATACAAAACTGTTTCCAATCCCGAATGCAAAATTTCATAAAATATAAAGAAACTTTATTCGTTTACAGAAAATACCAATAAACAATTTTTTTAAGGCAACTTATGCCTTCTGAAACATATAGCACCCCGAAAAACTTAAAATAAGCTATTATTAACTTCTTCTTATTGTGGATAAAGTTTTTAGATCTTTTCTAAAGAAATCATTTCGGGCCTTCTTGAACAGCCACTAAGCCATTCTCTGCAAAGACTATTTCGAAAGTGTATTCGATTTTTTTTTAATTGGAACACCTAAAGCACCTAACTTATATTAATTTTTTACAGATTATTTTATTGTCATCGACCAGATTTTGATAAATTCCATGTCGATAAATCTGTCTAGATTTAAAGTATAATTTCTTAGGCATTCATTCCGAAATAGGATTCTTACTCCCGCTTTTGTTTCCAATAATGTACAATCTTTTTAATTAGCTAGTGCAGTGAATTGTTTTCAATTACGCAATCAAATTCATGTTTTTTGTTAATAACGATGGGCATTAAAAAAAAAGCATTCTGAAGTCCGCACTAATATTTAACAATCTAAAAAGTTAATAATTTAGGAAAATATTATGGTCGCCAAAAGCGGCTACTTAATAGAAATATTTCTAGGTACGATTTGTGAAATAGTTTCAGTTGTGGAAATTTATATCAAACTTTTTTCCTAATGCATTACACATTTAATAGCTTGTTTTTCTTTTGTGAGAAAAGATTATTTTATCTCAGATATCTTTTTAAATAAAAATTTTTTTTTTATTTTTAAGCAATGAAAAGATAGTAAGTGATTTTATAATTATTGTGATTTTTGAAAATTACAGTTTGTGGCGCTTCCAGATTCTCTCTCTTTTTAATCCTAAACTTAAGGAACTTTCATTTTGTATGATATTTATTAAATGTAAATAAGTCATTTAGGAGATTTTTCAAAATTTTCAAAATTGCAGAAATAATTATAGTTTCCATACACAAATTGCAAAACTCCTCATATTGAGAGTAAAAAAAATCTATAGTTATTAATTTCAGTTATTCATTTTTTCGATGCAAATAATAAGTACATAATTTGAAAACCAGGAACAAAAATTTAATGATCCATTTCAACCAATAATTAATTAAAAAATGTCATGATGTTATATTTTTTGGGAGTTAGCAAGTAGAAATGTATGAAAATATAAAAATAGAAATGTATAAATATCCAAAAATTGAAATTCAAATGAAGAGATATTTGATGTAAACTTCAATTGAGTTATCTTTTTAATAAAGCAAAAGTGATGACACTATTTTAATCATAAAAATGTTTACGTGAGGAATTGGAATACGTAAATATCCAATGACAGAATATAATTTTTCAGAATAATTAACTTAATGTTTTGTTGAATTAGAATCGGTAAGTTGGTAAAATAAAACTGATTATTGATTTAAAATTCTTTTTTATTTTAGTAATGTGCAGAATATTTAATTAGAATAAGCTTTCACAAGAGTCTTTGAATGCGTTGTTTTTTAAAGAAAATGTACTTCAAATATTTGGACACTTTTTTTTAATCCAATCATATTTAATAAAAATAATTTATTAATTGACGTTTCAATGATTGAAAACATAGAAAAGTCTTGAATACTGATTAAAAATCCTACTTTGAAAAAAAAATTACTTAGACATGAATAAATTAAAAAAAAATTCAAAAACCTTCTTTTGAAATTAAATAAAAGCAATGCAATAATATGCAGCATCTAAAAAAATAAAACTAAAAATTCCGTATTTTAATAATTGAATATTCGGATTTTTAGAAAATTCGCTATTGACATTGTTTGAATTTTTATATTTGTTCTGAAGTTTAAAGAAATTATCTAATTTTAGAGGAATTGCTTGATTAATTAATTATTCAATGTCAAATATTAGACAGCAATGAAGTGATTATTTCATACAGGAATTTCTCAAATTGAACCAGTTTGTTAAATGGAGCTTGTCTTTAGAGAACAATTCATTTTCAAGCTCAATGCGAATATTATGGGGAAATCGGCGGCTTTAGTCTCCCCCAAACTTTCTCATATACTCTCTAATAACGGTGTTATCCCAGAGATTGGCTTGCAAGTATTGACCTGCAATAGTTATGAAATATTAACTTTTAGATTTAGTTTAACATTTTTACTGAATCTGTCATATGATTCTTGGCTAGTTAATTTGGTGATTACTCCCTTGATGCAATTAATAGTATCGAAATTTAACTTTACGTTTCCGTCAAATTTTTCCCTACCGATTGAAACAAAAACTTTAATTAGAAACACACTTGTAACACAAAATCACATTCCAAATTTAATATTTCAGTTACTGCCTGTTTGAATGATCTCAGTTACATCTTTTTGAAAGTACAGACCGACAGAAGATATTTTCTCGGATTTAGCATAACATTTTTTAAATGTGTATGTACACTATACATATTAAATCTATTCACCATATTTTATTTTTCTTAAGATCTTTGTTTAGAAGTTATAGTTTTAACTTTTATTCGGACAGCCGAACAGACAGACTTCCCCTAATTCTGCTCTTTTTGTGTATAGCCAATCACCCGCCGTCATTGAAATTAACAGTATCGACAGAAGTTGTTATGGTCGGCTGTCATCTTGAACATAGTCCGCCCATAACATTGACTGATTCTCCAAACAGACAACTTCTTCAAGGCAATTGGCCTTTAGCCACAAAGTGGTCAATCACTGACCTTACTAGACAGTCTTCTCCTGAACAGAATTTGCACACATTTGATAGAAATCTACAAATTCTGTGTAGTATGCCAAATTTCATCCTTGTGGAAACACTACAGATGGAACGACAGTATACAAATATGTATTTTTTGAAATCAGGGTGATCTAAAACGTGTAGATTCGTCAAACACTCTAGTTCAGAATGTTTTGACGATTGCTATATTTCCTCTATAATTCGTAGAAAGTAAAAACCAAGCTTTATTTCTTCCTTTAAAGAGATTAGAATTTAATAATGAAAGAAATTTATTCAAGCCTCAAAAGAAAGAAAAAATATTCCATTAATAAATTTTTACATTATCCCCTCTTCTTCCGTTGAGTAATTTCTTTAAAAAAATTGCTTATTACTTCTATGCGAGCTTTTATTATTATTGAAGTTTATTTCCTTTCAAATCAGCTTATAACAAATCTCAAAACACAAAGAATTTTTCTTTCTTTTCTTTCCTTTTTCTTTCTCTCTTTTTTGCTTGCAAATAAAAAAAAAATATATTTGAGAAAAAAGAACTATGACTCTCAGAGCCTATTTATCCAATTTTATGTCGAGTCTAGTTTATCACTTACCATCTGCATCATTCGCTTCCATTAGGGAGATATACATATGCTTTTGCTTACAGATTAAATTAAAAAAAAAAATGTTTTCAAATGTTCCTGATTCTATATGTTTATGACCTGAAAATGCTTCCTCAAGATTTTCACGCATATTTTCTAATAAAGTTATTATCCTCTTACTTAAAAATTTTTTGGAGTTTGGTAAAGCAGAGTACTCTTTACATAGCATTGGAGTTTAAAGTTATGAAATATTAACCATTGGCTTGAATTGAAGCTATTAATAGTATTCGGAAATCGAATTTTCTTTTTAGACACATTTTCTTCAGCTCATTGAAATCCAAATTTGGCACAGAACTACAATAGTTGTGAAAAAACTAACAAACCAACTTAGTCTATTTTAATTATCATGCTCACATGCTAGTGAAAGCATCAACTAGTAGACGGCCAATTCTTCAGCAAATTTGATTCAAAATTCAATATACACTGATGGAAAAAAAATCCCAACACCAAGAAAAAATTATTGTACAGTAATGAAATTTTAGGAATACATTTGTCTAGGTAACATATTTAATTGATTAAAGTTTCAAGATCACAGGTAGAGCCATTTCAAATGTGAAATGTTGGTACATTAGTAACCGGTGTAACCGCCAGAATTTTGAATGCAAGCATGAAAACGTGCATGCTTTGTGTCGTACAGGTGTCGGATATCAGTTTGTGGGATGGAATTCCATACCAGTTGCACTTGGTCGGTCAATGCAGGGATGGTTAATGCTGGTTGTGGATGAAGCTGGAGCTACCGTCCAATGATGTACCATACGTGCTTGATTGGAGAAAGATCTGGTGATCTAGCAGGCCAAGGCAACATGTCGACACTCTGTAGAGCATGTTGAGTTACAACAGCGGTATGAGGGCGAGCGTTATCCTGTTGGAAAACACCCCCTTGAATGCTGTTCCTGAATGACAGCACAACAGGTTGTATCACTAGACTGACGTACAAATTTGCAGTCAGGGTGCGTGGGATAACCACGAGAGTGCTCCTGCTGTCATACGAAATTGTTCCCCAAACCATAACTCCATGAGTAGGCCCTGTGTGTCTAGGCCGCAGACAGGTCACTAGCAGGCGTTCACCTGGCCTCCTTCTAACCAACAAACGCCTATCACTGCGACCAAGGAAAACACAACAGATCTCCACTCCGTCCTCCAATGAGCTCTAGATTGACACCACTCACGTCGCAAATGGCAGTGGTTTGGAGTCAGTGAAATGCACTGTACAGCGCGTCTGGCTCGGAGCTGTCCTTGAAATAACCGATTTGTAACAGTTCGTTGTGTCATTGTGGTGCCAACTGCAGCTCGAATTTCAGCTACAGACGCAGTGCGATTAGCTACAGCCATACGCCGAATACGACGGTCTTCCCTCTCAGTAGTACCACGTGGCCGCCCGGAACCTGGCCTTCTTGAGGTAGTACCTTCCCTTGATCACTGCCACCAATACTCATGCACAGAGGATACATTCCTGCCAAGTCTTTCAGCAATATCGCGGAAAGGAAACCCACCTTCTCGTAGCCCTACAACACGACCTCGTTCAAACTCAGTGAGCTGTTGATAATGGCTTCTTCGTCTTCTCAGAGGCATCCTTGACTAACATTTACCCACTACGTCAAATCTCAACTGTAAATAACGATCACGAGTCTTACAGCGCTTATTTAAAGCAAATCTTATTTGCATGTTCATAGTGTCGCTACTAGCGCCACACTTACGCGTGTAGCTCGAAATTTGAATCGATGTCATCTTTCAGATGTATAAACACGCCTACCAAATTTCGTTTATCTAGCACAGCCCCTTCCTAGTGTTGGGATTTTTTTTTTCATCAGTGTATATCCATATATTTGATGTCAAATCTTTGTATTAAATTTTATTCTTATAGCTTTTTTTCTTTCTCTAAGTTCTATATAAATACTTGAGTAGCCGATAGACCAACTTCCTCTGAGTGGATTTTGCTCAAAATTTGCTGGAATTTTTCATATTTACTATAGACAAAGACAATATAATAAAGTTATTCCATTTAGTTAAAAGTAATTTTGAATCATCTTTGCCCCAAATTGACAAACATCATGCAAAAATGTGCTTTTTGAATTCGGAACGGTATGAAATGGGAGGATCTGTCAAAATCTCCAGCTCGAATTTTTTGTCGTTTACATAATTTTCTTTTTACTTCGTATACGAGACCTATAGGCGTCACCTTGTAACTGAGGTTGAGAAGCTCTCGGTATGATGGTTGTTTTTCTCCATCCTTGCGGGTACACCGATGACGGGACGTACTTCCTTAGGGAAGGATTATACGGTGGCTGGTGATGGCATTTAGGACTCAACCACAGTTCCCATGTTGCTGCTGCCGTGGTTCGATTGTTCTGATCTTCCGTGTGCCTTTCGACGGGTCAGAGTAGCCACTTTATGATTACTTCGTATACGAGGAAGTATAAAAAGAATATTGAAATATCTCTACAAACAGAAGAATACAAACACCTGCATTTTTATTTTTAAATAAGGAAAAGTGATCAATACAAAGCAAATATATTTAACTTTTTATATTTTAACGTAATTTAAATTGGGAATTCAAAGGCATTTGGATGTAAGATGCAAAATGAAATATGCCTCTCAGAATGTAATGTTGCCAAATGCTAAGCATAGTTATATTCAACTAATTTTTTTTCACCTGCTGATTAGAAACTTGAAATCACATATCAGCTTTCAGGTTCAAAACATTATATGAAATTAAATCTTGATGTAACTTTCATTATATTTATTTCTTAAAAACACTGAAATAAAATCTAGTTTACAGAAGTTTAGAAATAAATAGGAAAAGAAAATTTCCAATTACACTGATCGTCAAAGTACGATTTATTTGAAGCTAATGTCTCATATTTTTGATTTGAAAATTTCGATATTGCGTTTGAAAAAGATTCGGTTTTCTTCCATCTTCTCGAAATTGAACTTCGAAAAGTATCAATTGCATCCTAAGCTCCTAAAAAATTTTTATGCTTCCGAAATTGAGAAGAGAGAAATAGGAGACATCTCACTTTAAAATAGAAGACAGAGAGCGACCATATCCAAGTTATAGAGACAAAGAAAAATTTACAAAAGTCTTAAGGAGTATTTTGTTTCATTGTGAAATGAGAATTCATTCTTTTTTCTTTCTTTTCTTTTATTTATTTCTTTTATTTTTTTTTGAAGAATTGGCAACAGTCGAATCTCGAGTATTTTACAGTTATCTTACTTTTTACATGTCATATTTCATATTATACTGAAAGATCTTTAAGACATTTAGTTTAAGAATCTAATCTATTAAATATTTCAACAATCCATACTTTACTTTCCTTTTCCAATTTCTCTCTCAATAAAACAGTTTAGTTGTCCTTTTAGCACTGTTTTTGTTTCCATCAGTAATGTTTTCATAAACTCCTACTATTTAAAAAAGTTATTTTTTTTATGTACATTATTTATTTCACAAAAAGTTCTGCATTTTATACTATTGATTCGTTGCAAAGTAACTTGTTTCTGCCATAATTTGGTGCATGGTTGTCTTTTTGTGAAAACAATAAACTCAAAAACGCTTTGTGTTAAATGAATGAAATTTAGCATGTGAATTTTACACAAAATTCATGATTGCTATTAAATTTTGAACGAAATTATTCTCAAAAAATCTGTTTGTTTGGATTTCAGAGTGCAAATGAACACAACAGCCACAAAATGTAAGTAATTAAAGGAAAAAACTCCACATTCAGTTTTAGCATTTAAAATAAAAATCCATATCAAAATTTGAGCTAAATATGTCACGGACTTGACTGTCTATTGGCCCATATTTTCATATGCATGAAAACGCAATAACAGAAAAAAAGCCACAACTTAATTACATGAAATTTGCTGTGATTTTGTAGCTGAAATTTTAGATCTGTGTCAAATTTGGGCTCCCTTTTATTGAAAAGAAGGATATTAAGTACATATTCAGTTTTCGTTTTCTGTGAAGAATATACCGTGTCCATGTTAACACAGAAAGGAGATGCAATAGCTTCTTAGAGTAAAGATTCCTGAGCACCGGAAGGCAGAAGTCTGACTTCTAGCTCAAATGAAGAGGAACACACACACATTCGCTTGCACAAACACTTTTTAAGGGGGTGTGGGGGGGGGTCTTTCACGCACCTTACAAATAGAACACGAGAACAACCATGCCCGAACCAGGACCAACCAAGATTAGGGGGAAGACGCGCTATCCCTAAGCCAGGACATCGACTGTCTTTTTCTGTAATACGAAACATAAAAGTCTCAAATGCCTAGCTTTGAAAACAAAAATCTGAGCACTCATAGCCTCATGGTCTTAGCTACGATTCGCTATTTTACGCAGTTCGGAGAGAGAGAGAAAAACACCTTTATTAGAGTATGCGGAAAAGTTTTCAGTTGTACCACTCCCGTAGATTAGTTTAAAGATTTTCATCCTCTCTTGCTGCATTTATTTTTACTTTCTCATATACCAAATACAGAGAAAGTTTTTTTGTCATCAAACAGTTTGAATTGGAGAAAATGATGAATCTCTCCGATTCAGATCTTTTTTGAGCGGAAAATCATATTTATGGCATTATGTCTCTCTGTTTGTGAACAAGATAATTTAAAAATAATTTGAGTTAGATGGGTATAATTTGATACGCGAAATTAAAATGAAACGGATGGATTTCCATTAAATTGTTTGAAATACCCTCTTGCAGGTAGATTTTCTGTCTGTTTTCTTGAGTAGAAGTGAATTCGATAATTGCAAAAAAGAGAAGAAAAACAAAACAAAACAGGTAAACAAAATTCGGTAAGAATTTAAAATACAGATACTCATCAAATTTTGCCTTAAATCCATCAAACATGTGGCCATCTGTCTGTCTGTACTTTTGCATGCATGTAAATGCAACATTTCATAAATATAATGAATTAAATCAATGAAATTCTCCATGCTATCTTGTTATTACAATTGTAGTTTTGGGTTAAATTTTAGTATAAATCAGCTGATGTTGGCACTAAAAATATACATATTTTTGTGATAGATTCAGTAAAAATGCTGATTCGTGGCAAAGATCTACATTTCAAAGTATCATTCATTAACTATACACTAGGTACCCAGTGCCTTACACAAGGCTCATATCTTTATGTGAAGAAGAGGAATAAGATATTTATTGGAGAGTAAGTGAGAAAGTTTTGAAAAGACCACTCTCGTTGGCTTGACCCAGTGTTCCTAATCCGAATTTTAATATAAATCAAATTTTCTTCTAGTCTTCCTAGCTTTGAATCGGCCCAAATATACTCTGTTTATAACATTTTACAGAAATCTTGATTATAATACAATTAATAACTAATGAGATATATTTTCAATGCAACCATTTCAGTTTATTATTTTGTTTACGAAGATAAAATATCATCAAAGAAGTACTCAATCCGACTAACCCCTAGAGTATTATAAAAACAACAAATTTATGCTTGTTACGGAAATAAAAAGTGACCCAGAAATGCATTGAGTTTATTTTGGAAACATAATAATTGTAGCATATTCATAGTACCAGAGTCGATAACCGGCATAAAATATATTCTTTTTCAACTAGTTATTGGGCCTCTCGAGCTCAATAATTAACGATATAAAGTGGATCAATAGTCATTTGTAAAAGGAAAAGCAAACTCTGTTACAAAAGTAATTAATCGATTAGAAACGGAATTAGGGGAAGCAAAAGTGGATTGAGTCACTGGGGCAATTAACTGGCAGATGTCCGAATGAAATCGAATTTTCCCCGAATAGTTTAGGGGAAGAATGGGAAATAATAAAAGAGAACAAGAAGGGATGATTATTTAAAACTATATCTAGAGGAAGAGTAATTAAGCATATTTCATAAATGCATTTTAATTTGTTTTAAAATGCTATGATAGCTTTTATATAGGAAGCATTCGTAAATTTTAAATAAGAAAAAATTCCGTCTTTCTTAAAATTTTTTACATGTGCTAATTAATTCAGAGTTCACTTTATTCTTAGAAACACTAGAAAATTCAAGAGAAAGAGCTTGAGAAAGAAAAGTACAACAATTAATATTCAAGAAAAAAATTAGAAAAAAAAAAAAACACCTTTCAAAATATCTAATGTAAAAATATTGTCTTACATATTGTTACAAACATAATGTTGTTTCCGGCACAGTTAGTTCAATCATTGGAAAGATCGGTTTAAAAGCAGCTCTGTTGGGTGGTGATCGGGTGCTGCATCACTGATCTCAGAGTTGGTGATAAACATGGCGAACATTTGGCAACTTGGTTACAAATTCGGCAACAAAATAGATATTACTAGAAGATTCGAGAATTTTAACGATTCTTCCAATAGAAACCGAAATACGCCTGATTGGTTTAGAACCTTCTCATCTCCACCTCCTCGACTATAAAAGTTTGACAGTCTGAAGCTGCAGTCAGTCAGTCATGTAGCTGAAATCGTGTTTCGAGTCTTCAAGAGAATAACGAAACAATGGAGGAATAGTCGAAAGAAGAACACGTTTTGTGTTGAACTCAAACGATTGCTGAAATAAGCAGTGAGACAAATCTTGGTGTTTATTGTGGAAGCAGTAACGTGTCGTGTGAGGAGTAACCAGTTGGATAGTAGTGAGTTGGCATTTGGATACAGTTGAAGTGAAGAGACAGTGGAGAATTACTGACGTTTCTTTAGGTCGTTGAGGGAATTTCCCTCTCCAGTCTGGCAGATATGCATGCTGGGGTCTTTATTACTACTTGTGGGTTCCTGTTTGGTGTAGAGTGCTGCTGTGTGTGTTTCCTGTCTTCGTCTCGGCTATATACTTTTCCCGTCTTTGTGTTTAATAAACGTAATCATCATTCTCTATTATAGGATTGTTTATTTCTTCATGAGATTAACAAATTGATTAAATAATCCCGATGGAGGAAGATTTCTTTAACAATATCTGTTTATATGAGTAAGATTCATAATGTTAAATAAAAATTTAAGCTGTCTTGAAATTAATCAAATAATGATAATCTTTTAAATTTGTATCTCATTATATAGATTTAGTTTCCTTTATAGATACATTAAAAAGAGAACAGAAAAGTAAACCACTTTAAAGCAGTTGAAGTTAAATCAGGCTTCATAATCAGAAAAGGAGATTTTTTTTGATGATTTGTCCAGACAAAACCCACTTTCCCCCAACATTACATTATTTAATACTGATTAACAAAAATTACAAAGATTAAACGAATTACAGAATATTTCTGTTTATATTTCTAACTTATTTAATGCTTTTTTAAATAAGCTTGACACATCAATGATTGTAAACATTTTATTGCTAAGTTATAGTATAAGACAAATATGATATCACCCAAGAAAAATTAAGCATGTTAAACTGTCTCGTTCAGAATTTCAAATATTTCTTTGTCTATCAAATTGAATTAAGTTCAAAATTGTGAAGTTTTTGCAGAGTTCCAACGAGAAATCTGTTTAAAATGCCATTTAGTCAAGAACATGCCAAACTTTTCTTAAAGTTTTAAGGGTTGAAGATTTCAAAAGCAGAGAAAAATCACGTTCTTTTGATAAGAAAGGTTTGTTTCTTCACATTTGTTAAGTCGGAAATAACATAGAAGTATCATTTTAGAGATATTCTAGTTCACTTTCATGAGCATGAAGCTTCTTTCCTTTGTAAATGGTTACATTTTGATGGAGAATGAAAGGAAAATAGAGGTAAAATTTACTTCGTAACTGAATACAATTTTACAAAAGGGAACAAACAACTGTGTTTATGAGGCTATAACTATCAAATTCCATTTAACACATGTAGTTTTTGAAATTTCCAAATTAGATATATTCTAATGCATTGAGTTATTGAATATTTTTAATGAAATAATTGATTATACAGATTATTTTACTTTTAAATGCTTAATGTTTGAAAGAAAAAGTTATATTTCAAAAGAGCAGCATAGTTTGGAATTACCTAATTGTTTACAGATGTAATTATATTAATATTTTCAAAACTTATTGATTTCGTAAAATAGATCAGTGCTTTAAAAATTTTATGTAGGATTTGGAGTTAAGTAATAAGAAGAGGTCTAAAAGTTTAAAGTTTTAAAAAAATGGAATATAAGCGATTTTAATTGAGCAATTTACATTCAGAGTTTGAAAAGGCTAAAAATTTATTTGTTGCTTAAATGATAAACTCTCAAAAAATATTAAAAAAGAGTTATATATTTAAATACCAATATTAAAATGTAGTGTTCATTTACAGTATCTAATGACGTAACTATTTTACTTAGAAAACTTATTTCCTTCAAAGATTAACTGAAAGATGAGCTTACATATCCTTCTGAAGGCCTGATTTAATAACATTTTATGTAGCATTTTCTTCTGATTTACCTCTGGTTACTTAGACTTTTTTTGCTTTCTCGTAAACTACGTATATAGAAAGTAAAGTAATTGTCAAAAAATTAGAACGCAATATTTTGACAAATTTGCATGTTTCAGCTCTACCTGAGTCTGAAAACATATTTTTAGATTTGTCTATCTGTTTGTGAAAAAATAACTTAAAAATGTTTTCAGGTAGATGGATGAAATTTGGTAAATTTTGAGCGGACTCCATTAGAGGAAGTCTCTCTGTCCTGTTATCATAGAATGAGTTATGGTAGTAATTACAAAACTAAGAGAGCCAGAATATACTTAACACGTAAAGTGCATATATCTATTTAATACTTATTTAATACTTAAAGTGATAAGTGATTTTGTGACAAAATTATAGTTTTGTGTCTGATTTTGGTTTAAAACATTTGGTAAAAACATGTACATAATACGTTAGATTATCTGGTGCTATTAACAGCATTCTAGGGATTAATTTCTAAAAAAATCGTCAAGGTTTATGCAATGGATTCAGTAGAAATTCCTAAATTCAAGCCAAATATCACTGATATTGTCTATCAGTGCCATGGAAGACTATCATGTAATTTTAATTATTTTATGCGGAGGATGGGGAACAACATCCTAATTAGAGAGAAAAGTATTATACAGAGCAAGAAGCATTCGAGTTTAAAAGTTAATTTCGTCCTTTTTTCTAGCTTAAAAATAAATTTCGTAACATCTTTCACTTTCAATCAGAATTATACTTAAAACTTTAATAAAAAAATTTAATAACGAAACACTTTTTACCTTCCAGCTTTCTACATCATACCAACTTTATTAATTCTTAACTTTTTTAACTATCTTTGCATTCTAGGAATTCAGAGAAAATAAATAAATTTTGATGTAGAAATGGAAATTAAGTGGAAAATGCTGTGATTCAAAAAATGTTAATTAGCCCTGATGAGAATAACTTATTACCGTCTTCCAGAAATTTGAGTTTTCTGTCATTTCTTTAAAAGATTTTTAATGATTTACTCAACTTTTAAGCAATTCAGTTAAAATAATTAGATTTGTTATTATTTTCTTTTTTTAGATTCAAATTGCTGTTGTATTAATAAAATTTCTTAACTGAGTTTCAACATATCTTTCTTGAGTTTGTAGAATTTTATTTAATAAGATAAAAACTTTATCTAGAATCTCTTTTAAATGACAAACAAAATGATTAAAATGAATGGAAGGCTTTTTATCAGTTGCGTAAAGAATTTTTTTTAAAAATCAAGGTATTTTAAAATACTTACTTTTATTAATAATCATAATAATTCTTTTAAATTTATTTGCTAACATATGAAGCATTCCAAATGGCCCTTGTTCTATGTTCTTAAAAAATAAAATACAAAGTGGTTCTATTAAAATGATATGCATTTTATTAACTAAGGTTTAATGTAATTCTGTTAACAATAACAACAACAACAAACATGATTATATTTCAGACTTGGTTGTCTTCTTTATTTCATTTTAAAAATTAGTTTTTATCTAAAACACAGTGATTGTGGTCTCCCTAAAACTTTCTGGCATACTTTCTAATAAATTTGTAGGCCTTACATGGTACTGGAGAACAGCAGTAATTATATTAACTTTTGACTTCAATTTAACTTTATTGAGTCTATCGCTTCCTCCTTGTCAAGAGTTTTGACGATTAATCATTGGCATGAGGCTAATAACTTCAAAAAATTGAATTTTTGTTCCAGAAGTATTTTCTCAACCGATTGAAACAAAAATTTGACACAAGATTGCACTTGTAATTAGAATTACACATACAAAATTTGATACATTAAAGTTATTTCTTTTCCATATTTATGAAATTAAACGACAGATGGCTAGTCAATTTGTGGTTGGATTTCGCTCAAAATTTCACAGGTGTTTACACTATAGTTATTAAATCTGTGTATCAAATCTTTACTATCTAGCTCTTTTCGTTTAGTTTTGTGTTATCTTTTATTAGAAATACCAACAGGTGTACTTCCTTTGAACAGATTTTACTCAAAATTTCATAGAAATCTGCGAATTTTGGGTAAAAACCATATACCAAATTTCATCTATTTAACTTAAAGCATTTTGAGTTATCTTTTCAGAAAACGGATGGACATTTTCCAAAAATGTGTTCTTTGAATTCAGAGAGGCCTAAAATGTGGAGATTCGTAAACATTTCGAATTTAAAGTTTTTGATGATTACTATATTCTCTCTATATTACGTATACGAGAAAGTACAAATCCATTTTATTTGGCGCAGTACATATGAGTATGAACGTAGTCTCTGGAAAAAGGTTTACATATTAATCTAATACTATAATACGAGGAATGGTTGCCAGGTCGAAAATCGCCCCAGAATTAATAAACTCTGGTAAACTTGGGGGTCTGCGGTTTTTGGCCACGAGGAATCGATTAGCGCCGGTTTTGAAGCGCTACGGTCGAGCAGTTCGGAGTTACAGATAGGATATTTTCAAACTTTATTAGTTCACCATAAGGGCTACTTAAATTTTCAAGCGGTAACGTGCTGCCATCTATAGCCAATATGGCGAACTAATAAAGTTTTATATTTATGCTGTTATAGGTTTATAATATGTTTCTTATGTATGTATATATGTTTGGTTTTTCTAAATAAATTTTTCAAAAATATTGAACTTCAACACACTTCAATCTTTACCTTTACTTTACCTTTGTATAGAATAGTTCCCTTTCCAAACTCTAACTTTGTTTAGAATAGTTTACAATGGTGCACTTTAACCGGTTATCTTTTCACCAATGGTTTCACAAATTTTCTTATGGCATGCATTGTTTTGATAAATCGCAATTGAAAATTTAAATCTTCGAGTTAGCTTCGATACCTGTTTTCTCCGAGCAGAGCTCGGTCACCCGCTGGTGTAAAATAATCTTAAAAATTCCTTTAAAAATGTATTAAAGAAAACCAAAATGAATCTTGTGGTCTGAATTCATGAATGAATATGCTCTAATTTATTGAAAAATTTTAAATTTTATTAATTTTTAACAGAAATTAATAATTAGTTTAATTAAAAATTAATGAAAAACTTTTGGTAATGAGAATTAATACTGAATAAGTAACTGCATGTTAAAATTGGTAATCTGTGAGTGGACTGTATGCTAGAATATTTTGAACGTTCTTTAGTTTCTTCCCGTACGTCAGAAGAGGCAATTTACAGTCATAAGTTAACAAACTGGGTTTGGTAGCCTAGTTTATTGATTTTTTAAAGATTTATTAAATTATTAATATTAAATTCACCCTTTTTTTCAAAATTCATTTTATTATTTGATGAACCCAAAAACGTTAAACAAATTACAAATTACAAAAAACTAATTACAAAACTATTACAAATTTGGTGCATACAAATTTAAAAATTGTATAGACTACAAAATAAAAACCTTACTTGCGTGTATGTCCGAAGGAAGTGTTTCATTGCCACCATGGATATCTGATATTCGGACCATCCATTAATTTGACAAACCCTTCTCTAAAAAAGGAGTAATCTGATTAGATAAATGGTTCGATAACAGTAGACAGTTGGGAATCATAATTGGATCATGCGACTGTCAATACGTTAAACCTATTTTTGCGCCTAGTTGTTGATTGACGCCAATTTCTATTATTTTGTTTTCTTACTTTCCAGTGATCTCTCTTTCGAGTATTTTTTATAATACTTTTCGTTCATTACTAGATAAGCGAAGCGTCGAATTAAGAGTATCGTAAAATTGTTCAGTGAAGCAATTCGAAACGTTTGCTGAATGTATATTTGCTATTGTTGTTTGACAAGAAGGAAAAATAGTTATTTCTGTGCCATGCTCATTAGCATTTGTATATATAGAATCCTATCTTATTGTTCGTTTAAAGTTATGATCAAAATCCAATTGAATTGTGAACGTATGATCGAATATACAAGCATCTACACGTAAGATAGATACATTCGAGTCTAAAGCCCTAACCACTACGCCATTTGTGATAGTTTTGCGGAGTTCAGGTATAACCACAGGCCAATATTTAATTATAAAATACTTTTTTAAATGTAAAATCCCATTTTCTTTTCAGGAGTCACCATTATAGATAAACTCAAAAAGTAAAATCTTATTTAAATAAAAAATTTGACCCAAATCATTAAGCCAATTCCAAGATACACAATATATATATATATATATATATACTCAAGAATTTCTCATTTAAAGTTATAAGATTTTAGATTCGTATTTTTAACTATCAATTACTAATCACACAATCCAAATTCCAAAATTGATTAAAGAAGAAAATTTAAAATTCTGTTTAGTATAGATACACAGGATATATTGCGCGAAAAATTCTTTACGTCGTCTTACTGTCGGATAACAAAAGCTGTTTTATTTTCGACCATAAAACCAAATTTCAATACCGATTAAAATTAAAAGTTTGTCAATCGTTTATGCCCAAAATATTGAACATACCCTCGAAAAAATTCAATTTCTCTCGACCCTCTAACAAAAGCTGCTGGATATTAATTTTATTTTTTAGCTTTTCAACAATATTCCTTGTAAGTTTTATGCTTTTTCCAATATTCTTCCTCAAAGAAGCTGCTTCCAAACATGTAATCCCTACTTCATTATTTTTCCCTTACAGGGCTTACAGCTTCTGTTCGAACGTTCCTCCGAAATCGAATACAACCCATTACTTAAGAAGTGTCAGAGAGTGCAGGAAATGGTGCCATTCTCAAAAATTACGACCGAAAGATCTGAAAGTTACGTCCTCCACCGAAATACACAATTTGCAGTGAATTTTGCTGCTAGTAATAGGACTATGCCCAGTTGATTGCAAACCACCAATTCGTTGCCATGGTGATGTTGATAAAAGGAGTGCCGCCCTATGTTATCCTTAATAGACCTTTCATCCTCCGTTTTCAAGGGAGTCTGGTTGACCTATTTAAAGAAAAAACAAACATTGATGTGGAAGAGTTGTAGGGTCATAAGAATAAGATGCAGCAGAACAGGCAGTATTGATTTGTACGAAGCAAAACAGAAAAAAGATTGCTATATTTTGAATTTTAGCATTTGAAAAGGTTTTTGCTGTTATTGGAAACATGTGATCTCCTTAACAAAAATGAAAATACTTCTAGAATTTTATAAATATTGCATAGTGTTTTATATGGTGGAATTCAATTAAAAAATTATTATTAAAAAAAATTTAAAAAAAATTACTATTATTTTTTTAATAATTTTTCAATTGTCTCAAATTATAATTCTTTTATGCTTGTATATATGCAAATTATTTTTATGAAATTCAAAAAATAGGTGCTAAAGATCATTAAAAAGAAAGTAATAAAAAATGAAAGAGACATGTTTTATTATATTTCTGAAAGCATTGTTTGCGTAATTTTATCATTTTTTGTAAGTTCTGTACTATTTTGTGATGCTTTAATGTGAAATGGGAGTCATGACAACTATCTTAATAAATCAGAAAATAATACATAAGAAATCTCTAAAAAAATGGCTTCTAGAAATGTTTTTTCTAAATTTTTATGTAAAGTAGGTCAAGTCTATTGATTTAACCGAAGGAAGAGTGTAGAGATTACAATCTCCCCTCATTACATTATATTTTTTTTGTCTCACATAATAATAATAGTAATGAATATTTAAATTGGAATTAATAGCAAATGCAAATGTAAATTATATTGTAACGTGAAATTGCAAAGACCTCAATTGACGTTAGTGCTCTATGTTATTGTACTATGAGTACTATAATCAGGATGGCTGAATGATGATGAATTTTCTTTCAAAAGAAATACAAATGTTGATTTGTTTCCCCTGAGAGTCATACCATTAGGAAATGTGGCGTCTATATTGGTATTATTTAGATTTCTATACATCCAAATGCTCTGAGGTCGCTTTGATTGATAGAAGATACCACATTTCCCATTTATTGTGAATTCTCAATTCATGATTTGAAAACTTTTTATGATACTCATGATTGTTTTGTCACATCAAGTAAGACTATAATCAAAAATATAAGTCCTTTCCGAGTTCATAAAAATTTAAATTGTATGCTTTTCTGAATTTAAAATACAAAAACTTTTTTGTTTCAAATTATCTAGCATATATACTCATGCTAAACAAGGTAGCCTAATTAAAAATTTATTGTTGCCATATATTTTATATTTATATTGTAAATGGCAAATGATTTTTAAATGTATAAGAAAATTAAAAAAATATAAATGCTGACATTAAAAATTTATTTTAACGATATACATACATTCGTGCAAGCACGCTCTGTTATTACACAAAACGAGTTTTGTATTTGATTTAAATTAGGTAGATTTATATTTGATCTAGAAAGTAGGTTTTATTTAAATTATCCAAATAAACAACTTGTTCTTAGAAATGGAGGGTGACATATGCTTGGTAAATAATACGGAGGTAATTGAACATAAGGAATATACGAATGAAGAACAAAAACATTCTTCAATTCAGTATGAGGACGAATTTATTCTACCTGATGATGATCTAAGCGAAAAAATCCTGAAGCAAGTTGAATTTCTTTTTTCTGACGCCAATATATATAAAGACAAATTTCTGTTGAAGCATATACGTCGAAATAAGGATGGCTACGTGAGTTTGAAACTTATTTCATCGCTACGAAAGGTCAAGGCACTTACCAAAGACTGGAGAATTGTCGCTCATAGCCTCGAAAAATCGAAAAGACTTCAACTGAATGATGAGAAAACAAAAATAAGGCGAGTAGATCCATTACTACCAGATGATGATACAGATTCGAAAAAAGTAATCATTTTTAAACTGTCTGCTGCCAACTTATTGAGTGAAGACATAAAATTCTATTTGAAGAAATTTGGAACAGTTGTTGATATTGCAGTTATGAATTCTACACCTCAAACAAATAAGCTTTCTTTAAAGCAACGTCCATATTTGTGTAGAAATATTTCCTCATCAGGTTTTGCGATTGTGGAATTTTCAAACGCAGATGAAGCCTCATCAGCTGTTCATCATATTCCAAATTCGGACTGTCCCTTCGTTATTGCCCCCTTTATAAACGAGGATTTTTCGGAAAGTACAAAAATCATTTCTCCCAAGTCCTCGCCTAAAGATGGGAAACTCAGAAGAGATTCTATCAGAAGAAATTCAAGTTTTGATGAAAACAAATCTTGCGATTCAGTGTCGAAAACTCCATCGCCTTCTTCACAGTATCCCGCAAATAGTAAGAAATCCCCCCGAAATTGGAGAGGATCGACCGGAAATGTGATATCTGATGATATTCAACAATCACTGTCATGCGCTTATAAAGGGGATGATACGAAACATTCATGGAAGCCAAGAAGGCAATTGGCGGCTTTCCATGAGAAGAAGAATGTGATAATCTTACGGCAACCTAAGGGACCTGATGGAACTATTGGGTTTCACGAGGGGAGAGCTAAAGCTAATCTCAAACCTCTCGAAATAATATAATGCGATGTTGAAATCATTCTTAATAGTCATACTATATCTTTCATCTAAGAACTTACATTTTTATAAAACTTTTGTTGCTTACTGAAAATATGCTTGCTGTCATAAACCAAATGATGAAATACAATACTATCTTGTAATTATGTTAAATATTTTTTAATGATAATTTATTGTATATTGCGCAAGATAGAGTAATTAATAGTTAAGTTGAAAAACTAATATGAAAATTATGTTAATATAGCATTTATGTAAATAGTCTCAATGACTAATACTTAGAATATAAATTAAAATTTTGAACAAGAACTAGCGATGAGGAATTTCGCTTTCATACTTTTTTAAGTGAAGAAAGAAAGAAAAATTATATTTTTGGTTATATTTAAAATCAATGTCAGGTTTCTTGCCAAAAAATATGAAATTGTGCCATTGAAAGTCCGCCAATTTGGATGGCTTCAATGTATGACAACACACGGTTTTTACGGAAGCATTAAAACCTGAACGCTAGACATCACTCCCCCTCCCTCCCCCTCCACACACACAAAAAAACAACTTTGACAAACAAATATCAAGTTTAAATCGAGCCAATATTGTAATGTTCTTGAAAATATATTCAATTCGCCAAAATATATTTTCAATGATTTATAATCATCGGAAGTTACTGCCGCCAAAATAATAAAAAAACTTTAATAAGTGAAATAATGAAATCCGTCAGGTATCAAACGAACTTCAAGAACAATATATAATTTCAATTTTGAATTTAATAATATATTCAATGTTTAGAACACATGGTTACAGAATTTTTCAAATTTATAGAAGCTAATAATTTTTTGAGCATTTAGAATATTTTATTAAATGATTACTTAAAAAAATAGAATTGCTAAATGTCATTTGATTTGTAATAAATTTGCTAATATTCGCATTATAAGAGCAAAAATATAAAAAATAGTTTTATGGAATACTGAAATATGTTTAGTTATTAAATTAATATTTAAAAATTTATCATTTCTGAAGAAGCATTCAAAATTTTACATGACTGAAAAATTTGACTTTCTGTATTTTTACTTTTATTTCTGTATTCATACTTTTTAATTCTTCGTCTTATAAATATTTAACGCCAAGATTTGGTGATTATTGAAAATATGATCACTACGATTTGGTGATGGTTATCTTCTGTACGATTTAATTAGCTTTCATTCGGCGCTGCTAAAGGAAAAGTACCTACTTCTTTTAATGCCCTAAAAATTAGAAGGAAAGCAAATCTTTTTGATGATTCTGATGTTTTTTGAAATGCATCTAAATTGTGTAGTATTGCTACGAGGTTAGCAATTCATTTTTTGATTTTTCTTGTTGGTACTTCTAAGAATTAGATTTATTTATTGGTTTCCGATTTAAGGGTGCAAAGGGCGTCACAAAATTTTTTTCGGTTTTCAAACTACTGCTCTTAAATTTTTCTAACTTCATTGTATTAATCAAATATTATAAAAAAAACATCAGAAATATTCATTGACAGTTTTTGATTCTTTTAAAAATAACAAATTAACAAAGTGCCGTAGCCTATTATGAGTTGTTACATGAGCATTCAAATAAGACGTAGAACCATTTTTTCAGCTTTATTTGTTGGATATTTTACTACACGGCATCGAGAATTTCGTTGATTTCTTTCTTTTTTACGACAAACTTTAAAAAGTCAGTCAAATGTCTATTACCTTTGACTAAGTTACCGCACTTTGATGAGCTATTCCCAAAAAGAAATTTTGTGATTGTACCGCATAATTAAATCTAGCTTTTTTACTTTCTGGCATAAGAAGCATAAAGAAAGTTATAATAATCGTCAAAAATTTTGACGAAAATCTGGCGAATCCCCATTTTTTAGATCTCCATGAATTCGAAAATCGCATTTTTGGGAAATGTCCGTCTGTTTGTGACAAAGATAACTCAAAAATGCTTTTAACTAGACTGATGAAATTTGGTATGTGATTCTCATACCAAATTTGTAGATTTCTATCGAAATTTTAACAAGATATATTCAGAGGCAGTTTTTTATTCAGGGGTTCGAATATAAGTTAGCACGATAACTAAAAAATAGAAAAGAATTAGATATATAAAATCCAGTGCATAGATTTTATATCTTTAATATATTCCTATATAATTGTTCAATATATTAAATTAATTTCTAACAAGGGGTTGACCATTTGTTTATTTGTACTTATAGAAACATGTAAACACGATAATTTGAAAACCCAATGACATAAATATACCAAATTTGGTATCGTATGTTGTGACTACAAGTATAGTTTTATGTCAAAATTTTGTCTCAATTGGTTCGGGAAAAGGCATCTATATTACAAATTCGATTTTCGAATGTTATTAACAACAAGCCAAGATTAATCGTCAAATAACTCGCCAAGGATGACACGATAGATTCATTAAAAAATACTAAATTCTAGCCAAAGTTTGACATTTCGTAACTATTTATTGTAAGGCAATGCCATTCAATGCGTTCTTTCAATGTTTCCTTTGTTAGAGAGTATGTGAGGCAGTTTTTGGGAGACTACTTCCATCAGTGTTCAAAAAAAAAAAAAAAAAAAAAAAAAAAAAATGTAAAAATTAATTGCAATTATAAAGTAGGGGCTAGAAGGCTGTTGTTCTGGGAATGTTATTGTTTCCCTTTGTTTTTACTAAAACTCATTCGCAGTTTTTTAATGTGAATAGAATGCAACTTCATAAGTTCTTAGGTAATTCTATTTACGCATGTTCTTCCATCAAAATCTAGACAAGTGAACGAACTCGCCAATTAAAATTTCACTGATACTTGCTCAAACTTCTTCCTTCACTAGATTCATCTTCAAACAATAGCTCAATATAGATGCATACAGGCTGATATAGGTATCGTGTCACTCGTTCAGCGAAACATCGCTCGTTAAACGAGTCGTTTCTTACATTTGGTTTTGTTCTTTATGAGAATCACTTATTATCTGAGGTATTCAGTTAGTAAGATAGGAAAGACTACATGAAAAATTTACCAAAGAGAAATTTCGTCGGGAGGAAATGCTGCAAATACTGTAATATTGTTATTGTGTATTACTGTATGACTTACAATAAATTGCAACCACAATATCATTAAAGAATTATTTGACGAGTATAAAGATAACGAAAAATACAATTTTTTCAGACTATAATTAGTGGTACTCATGTTTGCAAACTATTAAAATTAAAGATGCACTCAATTATGATCGATTTTTTTCGCATTGCTATTGTATTTCTAATCATGTTAATGGATTTTTTTTTTATTTTACGTTCGCACATAATTTCTCAGGAATATTGTCTTCTACTTTTAAGTGAAATACTGATAGAGAGAAAACTATCATTTCAAATATAAAAAAAATAGAATCATTTATTTAAAAATCACGAAATTCTATGAAATAAATTAATGAATTTTGCAGAATTGCGTTAAAAATTTTCTATAAATCACTATGATAGCTTGAGTGGAAAAAATATTGCCAACGGTCGAATGGGTGAATGAAAACATTTATTAACCAACAACAGTTAATCAAAAGCTCTGTCGTTAATTGAATATTGATCATTCAGTGTATTATTTTAGAAAACTAGATAACGACATCCTTTTCGCTCTCTGTTGCCCTTAGCAATAATCTGATGGCTGATCTTAGAAAGAATTTGAATTCTCTAAATCGGGAAATCGATCGATTTGAGATCAGGCACTGTCTTTAATGTAATCAATAGGCGTAATGAAAAGCATGCCCTGATTGCATACTCTTTTTAAACTAAAAGTTTTTACATAAAATAAAGGGAAGATGTTTCATTTAATATTATAAATGGAGTACTTTTTTATGTTTTTAAGCTTTTAGTCATAAGTAAAGTGAATTCTGAAAAATGTTGTCAAAAGACTATTAAGAGTAATAATCATAATTTATTGAAAATGCAAATCATCAGAAGTTCTTTGTTTGACTTAGTAGTCAGGTATTTATGTTTTTGTGGTACATATGATTTCAGTTGTCTTGCATGTCTTGGAAAACGTTGAACGATGGATTGATTATTATAAAGAAAATGAGAATTTTACTAAAAAGAAAATAGCCCAAATGTTGAGAATCTGGTTATTTGAAATCCATAAAGAACATAATTTTACATAGAAAATTTTGTGTCTTTAATTTCGCGCGCATTAAAAATGAATTTCATAAACTTTTATGCTATATGATGAAGGAAAAAAAAAGTAAGTAAAGATAAAGAAAAAAAGTTAAGGCACTGTTAAAAAATAGAGCTATAATGCTGTTGAAGATTTAATAAGGCTAATTAAATAATTTATCTATTTTATTTCAAAATGGAGCTATTTTTATGCAGCAGATGTTATTATCCATTATTAAGCTACTTTTATACGTCGTGACATTAGATTACCTGTTTTCGAATAAGCATGAATTGGCTTTTTTTAATGATTCATATTTTTATAAGGGTTGAAATCAGATATTGTTTTGTCCCGTAATTTCTTATTTATATCGTTTATTAATGTGTTGCCAAAACAAGATTTCTATTTCAAAACGAGGTAAAAATGAGCATTTCTGGCTGTAACAAAAACACAAATTGGTCCTTTGAGTTTGTCTCATTATGTGAAACAACCCGCTTGAATCGAGAATAGTTATTATAATGAGGAGTGATTTGTTGGTATATTCTTACTCTGGATACAAGGTTGTAATATTATACTCGACCACAAATATGGCGTTTTGGCGTAATTAGGGCTTAGGGAACAATTTCCGGTTCGTCATTTGGCCGTGATTAGATGTAATTTCAGAGAGAAGCATCTTCATAGATTTCCAAATGGCCATCGTGTTTCCCTATTTTTTTTTTTTTTTTTTTTTTTTTACTTTTTTGTATATGGATCGTCAAAAAAACTGAACCACGAGATTTAGATAAATCTCTAGTTTCAGATGTCAGCTAGTTAGAACAGTTCTTTGAAATTATATGAAACTCTAATTATCTGAACTTCTGTCCTTCGGATGACTCATTACCCGATCCTTTGGTGGGAAAAATAAAAAATAAATTCTCAAGCGAAATCGCTTTGAATGGATACGAGTGAAGGCAGCAAAACAATTGATTCAAGCACTTTTGACAATTCAAAGCAATAAGCGCATAATAATTGATTTTAACTTCGTTTTTGTAGCTATTAACTAAATAAGTTGTCAGCAAATTTTGTTTTTTTCAGAAAGAAAGAGTTTTTCAATCAATTATATTAATTAACTAGCCGCCTTTGGCGACCAGCTGGTTCGCCATGAGTAATGCGTTCTAAAATTTCCAATTAAATCATATATTTTTTAGCCAAAATTTAAGAAATAGTTTAAGTTAAAAGATTCAGTTATTAGTAGTTAAAGAGTCGGTAACTTTATTCGAAAAAACTTTTTGAGTTTAATGCTCTAACAATTTATCGATTATGCTTCCAAAATATTAAAAATGTTTTTTTTCGGTGATGTTACCAAAATGTTAAATATGTTTTTTAAAGAAAGCGAAAAAGGGGAAAAATTATTGAATTAATGATACAGATATTACAAACGATTATAGAAATATGCCATTAAGTCGGGATTTCAATGCATATCCTGTCTAAATTCAACCAGGTTTACTGTAAATAAAGATAATTTATGGAATTAATGATATAGATATTGAAAACGATCATAGAATCCATTGCCTTGCATTTATTTTTTTAGAAGATATCTCATTTTATATTTATGCTATTTTATCCAGTCACATGCTGAAAGTTGTATTTCTTTAGATTTGATTTGCGATGATAGTTTTTTTTATTTGAACTTCCGGCATTATTTTATTTTATTTTATCCAGTCACGTGCTCAAAAAAACATGGTTAAAATATTTCTTTAAAAATTTGTTAAAAATAGAAGCTTGAGTTATACATTAAAACAGCTGATTTATTTAATTAATAATATTGTAAAAGTCACAAAAAAATTCTTTGCATTTTCTTTTTTTAAAAAAGAAAAAACATATTTCATATTTATTTCATTTCATGCAGACACGTGCTGAAAATTGCATTTTTAAATGTTTAATTTGCAATAATTATTTATTTTTTTTAATTTGAGTTTTTATCTATCTGATGGCAACCTATTGATAAAAGATTATTTTTCCCCTTTCACTCGTAACGTGCTCCTGCAGATTAAATTTTATTGTTTTGTCCGAAATATATTGTTGAAAAATATAGTTGAAATGCTTCTTTAAAAATTCATTATAAATAGAAGTTTAGGTTAAATGTTAAAATACTGATACTATTAGAAAGCTAATTTTTTTATCTTTAAATTGATGTTAAAATCATGTTAATCCGATAATATTTTCGGAAGTTATAGCGGAAAAACGTCGAAATTTCGCTTAAATTTTAATTAATTCAAATTCTAATTAAAAATTTGAAAAAAGGGCTCCGAGGTGCACATTCCCGACCTCCAAGGTATACATGTACCAAATTTGGTAGCTGTAGGTCCGACGGTCAGATCTGTAGAGCGCCAACACACACACACACACACGCACACACACACACGCACACACACACATTGAGCTTTATTATAAGTATAGATTACATAATTTAGTTTCTTTTTGGCTTTTTGCCAAGCTAACTGTCAACATGATGACTCCTAATCATAATATATTTGAAGAATGAAATTGTTCTGTTATTCTTTTTTGCCCCAATCATTTGAGAGATTCAAATTGTATATAAAGTCAAAGTTTCGATAGAACTCATCAAATGATGTTTGTCTATCAATCTGTGTGCTTACAAATGTTATTATTAAACGCCTCAAGGAACTAGACTGATGAAAAGTTGCATATTGTTTTATCATAAATGTTTATTATAGATATCAATTTTTGGTCTAAAGGTAACAAACTGATACATATCTGTTGATCTCTCTATTCATGTGAATGCGAATTCGGTAACTAAAATAAGCAAAGAGACGAATAAATGATGATGTCTGAATAACATTAAATGATATTTGTATCAATTTAAAATTTACTCGGTGAAAGGGAATATGTAGTATACCCTAATAACTTCTTGCTATGAAATTAAACAAAAAATGTGTCTTATTGTACAAATATTCGAAAAATCAAAGAGAAGCATTTTCTTGACGTTAAGATGTATAAAATATTTCATTTGCATATAGAAAAACGTCTGTTTATAATTTGTCAATAATAAATATGAATATACGTGTGTAGATGATCTGTTAGACAGACTGCAAAGAAACCACACACAAAACTAGCTGCCAAATTTATGTTAATTATAAAAAATACTCTCAAAAATATTTTGAAATTAAATATTGTCATAGAATTGTCACCGTAATAACATACTGACATTAAATTTTTTATTATGCCTAATTTGAGAACACTAATGAATATTTCTTGTTTTTTTAAACTTACTCTTATTTATTTTAATGCTCTAGAATGATAACTAAATAGAATATATAATAAAGAACGTTCGAATTATTTCTATTTATAATAAAAATAAACGTGCGTGTTTGTGCTTTAAGAGTTAAACCACTATATTTAGTTACCAAATATGGAGCGTGGGAATGTGAAGCCTGGAGCATCCTTTTTAAAGTTTTAATTAATTGAGTTAAATTTTAATGTTTTCTTGCAATGGTTTGTAAAAATATTCTTGCACGAAAAGGATTTTTATACCGTTTTAAACTCAAAGAAATTATCTTTTCTCTCATACCAAATTAGAAAGTGTAAAATTTTTTAGTCTACATTGAATGTAGACTAAAAATTTTTTAAATACACAAATTTTTAACTATATTAAAAATACACATAATTTTAACTGTATTAAAAATACACATATTTTTAACTATATTAAAAACACACATATTTTTAACTATATTTCCCTGAAATATTTTCAATGTTATAAACTGAATTTTCTTCATTGTTTCATCAAATATTGAATTTTTCGATTTTATTTTACTGTTGAAAGCTAAACAGGATCCTGCTAGCTTAGTAGACGAATAAAAAAAAGGAAGGTACAACTTAGGTAAATTTAGAGATGAACTAGATATAATAGATCTATAATGTCAGGTAACTGGTTTCATGACATTATAGGTCGGTTGTAACGACAAGAAAACAGGTCGCCAATTTGACAGCATGTGATTTTATTCATATTTATATACATGAATTTGAGTATATTTTTATAATTTGGAGAATTTTTTTCTTGGCGTTTTTTAGTCGCCGTTAAAACCGACAAGTATCCCGGTCTCTATTAGAAAAGTTAGCAAGTGCAAAGAATAGAGCATATGTAAGACTATTAAAATAACACGGCTTTAATATCTCAAATTTTGATGGAATCATGGACATGAAAATTTATTTAAACGATTTAAGCGAAATCAAAAATTACCAATATTTCCAACGAGCTATCTAGCAGCCAAGGATGACTATTAAGAAATATACAACAAAACGGAATTGCAAGTATTTAAAAAATATTTGTATGGAATCTAATTTGAGACTATTTCTTTCCCATTCTTGGCCTTTTTATGAAATAGACTAACCGAGAAAAGAAATGTTCCATTATTGTTTTTTTTTATATCTTCGGATAGCAGTCAAGTAAATATAGAATCTTACGAAAAATTATTTTTATTTTATCGGAAAACAATATATTTTTGGCAACATTAAAATTATTGGAAAATTCTTTTTATATGATGAAACAGACTTTATAGAATTAATCTTAATTATATTTTCATATTTCACCTCTATTTCATGCTTTTTTTTCAATTTACTTAATAGCAGCTTTTGTTTTTTTTAAAAAAAGAATAACTTTCTGTTAAGTGTGTTTATACAGTTATCGAATTCAGATATTAAAAAACGATTTTTAGCTACCTTAATCAAAATAAAATTCTTTTCTAAACACGGTTTTCACAAAATTGAGTGAATTATAAAAAATTGCTATTTTTAGATCCAAAGTTATTAATATTAATTTTTTGTATCAGCATTTTCTCTGTTTTATCGCATATTTAGAGGTAGATATAATAGCAGTAGAAATGTTGAATTCAAGCATTTATAATGCTAGATTGATTATTCTAATGACAGAATAATTCGTTAAATTCAATAAAACCAGATTTTAGGAGAAACTTTATAATTCACGGAGAATAACTCTGAGATAAACTGTCGTATGTTGTAATTTTAATATTTAACAGGTATGTGATAAAACTTCAATGTGTTGCTTATGTAAGCATCCTATTTATTATATTTCCTCTTTGAAATCGCTTTTCTTTATTTATTTTCAATTATCATGATGAAAAGTTATCTTTAAAAATGTAGTCGGGATAATCCAAACACGATGAAAATAAAAACACAGTCGAAACTGTACATATGGCAGTTTGATGTCTAGAAACAATTAAACACTGATTTATTTTACTATTTATATATGCACATATTTTGCATTTATATATACAACATTTTATATATACATATAAAATGATATGAATGATATTTGATATGAATGATATCAAATATCAAATCAAATCAAATCAGTTGTCAACTATTATTATCTGTATTATTAACCAATATTTTTTTCTTCTTCTTTCAAATATATAATGGTAATAGTTTGTATAATTTATAAAATAAATAACTTTTACATTTACAATAAGGAATACACAAAGGTTTAAATTACTTTGAACAATTTTATAGACGAATATTAACTTTTTTTTTATGCATTCCACCATTCCTTCTACATATGGTGTCACCACGCGCATCTTTATTGCTAATAAAGAAGAGCTTTTTTTTGTGTGTGTGTGTGTGTGGCATTCTTAAGGACATGCCATAATGCCATATTTACACTCGACCAGCTATAAGACAACGAGTAGGCAGTACATGGGTAGAAAGGAACTAATTTGTGTTTGCCACAATTTCATAAGATAAATTCAGGCATTCCATGTTTATCTGTAAATTGCCTCGTTAACATTCTTGAATTTTTCGTTTTCACTATGTATCGTATTAAAATGATGGATATTTACTTAAAGAAACGTAATAAAAACAAACAAAAAAGGTCAATATACCTAAATTTGTAAAATTATAAAAAAGAAATGGCAAATAAGGTGAATAAACAATCAGAACAAAGAATAATAGCAATTATTTGATGATAAGTGATCAATTTTTTCACACCTGAAAAACCGCCAAAATCTACAGATGCATGCTCAATAAGAAAAAAAAAAAAATACAATACAATTGTTACATTTTGCTGCCCCATCGGAACAATTATTTATCATAGAACTGAAGAGCATTTTTCAACCTTTTAAAGCATGCACAGCTTGCTGGCCATCTAATATAAACTCGCCATTAATGCCGACTAATGCTGAGAATATAAACTCGTCATTAGACCTATTAGCCACCAAATTTGGAACATATATGTTTTGGAAAGACTAAATGCTTGTTATTTGTAATTAATTAAAATATTTATCAGTGAATAGAAGAATACATTAAACTTTGTCCATATGGATAATATTAACCTAAAAAAGAAAGAGTGAGGAAAAAAAAAAAAGAAAATTTTAACTAATCATTCATTATTATCAGATCATGTATAATCAATAACTTTTGTTTTTAGAATCAAAATGTAAGAATTCTAAATAGTTTTCTTGAGCATTTCATATTTTAAATAATATTGTATTAACATCTAGTTTAGTATAAAATTTTAATGTTGACAATGAACGCAATTACCTAAAGAAATACAAATCTACATAAATCGCAATCTTCACATGTGTATTATTTTAGAAAATTTTGATTCCGATTTTCGAAATGCACTGAAAAAATGAATGAACGAATTGGAATCGTGAATTTTTTTGGAGTACTACATATATGCGTTTGATGCAACATCAATAATTCCTTTTTTTTTCCCAGTAGGGTGAAAATTTTAAACCAGATTCTCTCAGGATATTACTTTTCATGCCATTTAAAATGACCTTGACAATAATAAATTGCTATGAAAGTCTTTTTCTGATATCGATACTTTATTCGATAGTTTGTTCTCAACTATCGATTTTGATATCAATCTCATAAAGACTACTGGTAAAAA
Source organism: Argiope trifasciata (assembly GCA_026543055.1). Lineage (NCBI taxonomy): Eukaryota > Metazoa > Arthropoda > Arachnida > Araneae > Araneidae > Argiope > Argiope trifasciata. The sequence continues at coordinate 689,361 of JAPMOQ010057505.1, read as the reverse complement.
CTCGTCTCTGAATTGTTACCATAAAAATTTGAGGTATATGTTTTGTAGGCAGGCGATAGTTGAATACAGATGATTTTGATGTAAGTTTGTTTTTGATTCAACAAAAAAGAAGGAGATTCAGCCTATTATATTATTATTTTTAGCTTCTAAGAAAATGTTATACATTTTCTGCTATTTCAGTATAGAAGTGGATATTTCAGTATGTAGTGAAAATTATATATTAATTTGAAATCACTAATAAAAAATAAAATTAAAAAATCAATTTAAATAATTATTATAAAAAAAATCGAAATTCCAGAGGAAGTTAATTGGCCGTTGTTGAGTTATATTATAAAAGAATATAACGACAGAAAAGATAGATGGAAAAAATTTCGAATTCGATTTCAAATAACAATTGTGAATATAAATAAAACTTTGGGTTAATTGAGACAAAGAAAAAAGATCTGACTAAAATTCGAATTTCATCATTACACAATAAAATTTAACTCAAAATGTATTATACTATGTTAAGATATAAAATAATTGAGGCAAAAAACTTTTGATAGATTTGAATCTATTTATATGAAAATATCTATAAATAATAAAAGGAATTTCAAACAATTTTTTTAGGTTTAGTATTAAGTTACATTTATTATACTTCTAAACCAGTAGGAGTTGTCCTCCTAAATTTTTCTCGTTTACTCTCAAATGAATGTGTTATCTAAGAAAACACTTTACATGGCAATGGCTCACAATTCTTACGAAATATTAATTTTTGGCTTGAATTTATCGTACCACCCTTAACAAATATTTTGTCTTTTAATCCCTTGCATAACTTGGTATATGAAAACAAAAGCTGCATTTTAGAGAGTTTTTCACAGTCAATTGAAACGAAGATACGATATAAAATTACACTTGTAGTCCCAAAATTCGATACCAAATTTGCTATTCGTAATTCATTACGTTTTAGAGTTACCGTGTTAGTATATTTCTAAGAACATAGTCCAGCAGATAGTTGATTCATTGTTGTACTTAGCTCAACAATTTGCAAGTGTTTACAGTACAGATGTTAACTCTATGTACTTATGTAATCTATCTTGCTCTCTACGTTTTGTTGTTGTCTTCTTAACTTATACTAAGACAGACGGACTTCCTCTGAAAATATTTTACTCAAAACTTGATTGAAATCTGATATGGTGGAGGAGGATCTAATGTCACTTGGTCATACCAAGCCCAAATGAGCGAAGCTCTTTCGAATAAAGGCAGAAATGTGCCCCTTTCGTTGTTAACGATCACCGTTCAGGTGAAAGTACGACTTTGCTCAAACACGCACGACACAACCCATTTTAGGGAGCGGTCAAACTCATTCATGCACTTATTCATCCACCCGCAAGTCAGAATTTAGATCCAAATCAGAGATCGAGTCATCCCTGATTCAATACCCCTAGAGGTATATTTTGTTACCGGAATTTGGAAGACTTTGCAATCACGACATATTTAACGCGCCCCAACTGCCATTAGCCAACACTTTCGGTCTTTGGTCGAGACGAGGATATAACTCGTTACCTTTCGGTTACGAGATTGATGCTCTAACAACCAGGCTATCGTGACCCCGGAAATTTGATATAAAGTTCGTATATAAATTTCCATCTCCCAGCTTAAAGTGTGTTTGAGTTATCTTTATCACAGACTGAGAGACAGACAGACATGTTTAAGATAATTGTTTTTCGAACTTATGTATCTCTAAAAAGTGGAAATCGTGAAAATCTCGAATTCGAATTTTCTTGGCGATTTTTATACTTTTTCTATTCTAAGTATACGATAAAGTAAAAAGTAAGAAATGGTTTTTTTAAATAATACTTATTTCAAAAAGTCATTCAGAATCCTTGTGATCATTATAACACCGTCGGAATTCTAGCTGTCTTTTTATGTCATTTAAATAAGAAGAAAATAATTTTCCTTTGTAAAGAACAAAAATTTGTAGAGTCTGGAACACCAAAGCGAATTTCTTTATTGGAAGTACAAGATAAACTAGGTCACCACAAAGTCTCGAAATTTTTTTCTAGATTAATATTTTGTTTTCAGATGATTTTTATTTCATTCGGTTGTTTAAAACTTTGTTTCCCATTTCCGACAGTTTCTCATTTTTTTTTGAGCTATTTTCAGCTTCTACGACTTTTCGTCTGATTCCATTTAAAGTGATAGTTTTTTACATTATTGTTTTTCAAAAGTGACAAACAAAAAAAAAGTCGGGAAAATTTTAATCCCGTTTAGAATGTGAACATGTAGTCTGCTGATGACTTTTATGGCATAGTAACTTTCAATCCTTTTTCATGATTATTTTTTTAAAATTTATTTTATTCTTAATTTATAAATGGATGTTGCGGGTTTGTTTAAATTTTGTTTTAACTAAGGGTCAGAAAAGGAGAAAATTGACGATTATAAATAAAATTATGAGGAATTATTTTAGTTGTTGAATGTAACCTTAATGAATTCAAATAAAAATTTAAACAACTTTTATAATTTATGTACGAGGTGTCAATAAAGTTAACCATACAGCTAATTTCTAAATCATTAGAGTTTTCTATTACCAAATTTCTAAATCATTAGTGGAAATGAAAAGCTATTCTATTACTAAAGATTAAGATCTGAAGAATTATATTTTATTTCAACTGGATAAATAAAAAAAGTCGAAATCTGAATTTTTATACAATTTCTTTCCTTTTACGTTCCGTTCCTTTTACGAATCTAACTGAAAAGCATTAAAATATTAAATATAAAACCCTAACTTTTGTGAGTGTGGTAAAAAAAGGGAAAATTTTGGCTTTCTAAAAAAATTCTATTAATCAAAAGATAACTCGTTAAAGCTTGAGATGTAGCAAGGAAAGTTATAGTAAATCAGATTTATAACATACTAGCTGCTACCCAGAGCTTTGCTACCACCAAAAAAAAGTAATATTTAGTGCAATCAATCAATAATTTGGCAGTATTATATAGAAATAGGGTGAACGGGGCAAACAAACAAATATTCATTTTTATATATTAGATTTGTGTATTCTTTTAGAATTGTAAAACTTAGTATTCTTCCAGGATGGTAATGAAAGAAACTATTTATTGTAGCTCATGATTCGTTTAATATTCGTTCGGAATTCTCAAATTTAATTTTAGAAAGTGTGATTAAAATATTTTCTTTTTAAAATTGATTAAACATAGAAAATAAATTTATACCATAAAATCGGTAATTTAGTTGAAAAGATAAATCTTGAAAATTTCGATGTATAAACTTATTTGTACTATAATATTTTTTTTACTTACTGCGAAAAACAAAACAAAACAAAAATAATAAAAATTTAAAACCCTCAGGGTTGGCCTCCCCAAAACTTTCTCGCGTAATGTGTAATAAAGTTGATACCGCTGAGAATAACTTGCATGACATTTGTACACTATGGCTACAAAATATTAACCTTTAACTTGGATTTAGTATTTCTAAAGAATCTATTTCTCTTCGGCCAGTTATTAATCCCTGGGAAATAAATGAGGTCGAGAACCGAATTTTTTAAAAAATTTTAATAGTTTTAAGCAAATAGCTGACCAAGTTTCTTGCAATCGGATGAGTGGTTTAGGAAGGCATAAGAGACATACAGACAAACATTCATTTTTATTTATACAGATTAGTGGATATACATTATGTTTCTCTAGATAAAAAATCTCTTCGCGAATAATAATTTTAAAATAAAAACTACATTGATATAAAATATTATAATACACAAAATCTTTGAATCTTTTGAAATCTCTTTTGGATTTTTTTTACACTTATAATTAAAATATCATTCGAACTCTAGTATTTTAGATAAAACTTCCTTTAAACTACTTCACGAGTTATTAATATTAAGCAGACAGTAAAGAAAATTCTGTTCACAAATGCTGTAGTATATAAAAGGTTACCTCTGTTTATGTATTTTAGGTCTAATTATAAGCATGTTTAGTTTAGTCATATTAACGTCCCGTTTAAAGCAACACGAGGGCTATTTTGGGACGGACCTCGTAATTTTGAACCAAGATCAGATGACGAGGACGACACCTGAACTGGCAGCCCCCTCTCCACACCACACCACACCAGCGGGAGGACGTTTGGCCTGACAGATTTAGCGTGCAAGAGATCCCCTCACACGACGGTTCTTCGGTGGAATCGAGTCTCGAACCTGAAACCCTCCGGTTCCGAAGCCGAGACCTTACCACCAGGCCACCGCGGTCCCAATTTTAAGCACGATTAAATCATTGTTTAAGACCAATAAAAACAGTGTCAGAGAAATTTAAAAAAATAGCACAATTCAAAGTGTAAACTAGTTGAAGAGGTCTAGATAATACTTTCTCGCATTCTCTTTAATGAAAGAGTTATTCCAGAATAAATTTTCCGTATGGCCTTCGCATACATTTGGCGTGAATTTAGCATTTTTACTGATTCCATCGTATTAGCCTTGGTGAGTTATTTGATAATTAATCCCTAGAATACCTTAATAGTATCCAAAATTCGAATTACTTGTTTTAGTTTTTCAAGTGTTTTAAGAATATTTCTCTCAACCGATAGAAATAAAAATTTGATGTAAAACTGCATTTCATGTCACAAAATCTAATACCAAATTTGATAAATTTAAATTATTGCAATTTTGAACTATTGTGTAAACATTTCTGAAAGTACAGATCTACAGTCAACACTTTATACGATTTGGCTCAAAATTTAACCGCTGTTTGCATAGCAAATATTAATTCTGTGTACCGAATTTTGTATATCCAGGTTTCTTCGTTTTGTAATTATCGTGTTAATTTAAAACAGTAAGACAAGCAAGCGTCTTACTGTTTGAACAGATTGAACATATCTTGAACAGATTTCACTCAAACAGATTGAACAGATTTTACTCACAATTTGACAGAAATCAATAAATTTGGTATAAAGATCTTCTATAAAATTTCTAGCTCTAATCCTGTTTGAGTTATCTTGTCGCAGAGAGATAAATAGATGGATATATTCCCAAAAAAAAAAGTCTTTTTTTTTCGAATTCACGGAGATCTAAAAAGTGGAGATTCATCAAAATTTCGAGTTCGAATTTTTTTTAACGATTACTATACTTTCTCTATACTTCACATAGAAGTAAAACGAAGAAGCTTTTATTAATTTCGAATCAACTAAACTTTTAATTTATTTTCGTATTTAGAAAAGCTGGAGGTATTTTTTCTCGTGTTTTACATAATACCAGCCGCCTTTGGTGATCAGCTGATTCACCGGGACTAATGCTCACTAAAATGCTAAATTATATATACTGTTTAATTTGGAAATTTAATAGCTTCTTCATCAAAATATTTTTGAGCTCCAAAGTTTGATAGCCATCTTGTATAGAAACTGTACACTATTTTGTTTATTGTACTAATTTGTTCAGTTGTACAATTTTCTGTTAATTCGCATAAAAT
>JAPMOQ010057505.1:663744-676347 GCA_026543055.1 Argiope trifasciata | reverse complement strand
ATAATATTTATATAATATATAGTGTATATATAATATTTATATAATATTTAGTGTATTATTATTTATATAATAATGTATTATTATTTATTACGAAAAACCTTGAAAGTGCGAGTTACATGCAACGTAATTTGACAAATAAAATCACAAAATTGGCGAGTTTCTTTCTTAGCGCTTACAACCGACAAGTACCTATAATCAATATTCTCGGCGAACCAGTTGATTGGCAATAGCTGCTAGGCTGTACGTAATAGTAACTTTATAAATGAAAAAGTATAAAATAATTCATGAAAGATTTATTTTAAAGTTATTCGAAGCGCAAGAGGGTTAAAATGCAATTAACTAATGAAAATTATATTTTGAATTATACGACAATTGATTTGAATCAAGTTTGATCTAATTTTGTATAATAAATATGTGAAAAGAATACCAAGATATAGTACTATGTGATATTAAGTTTTGTGGCAAACACTGAAAATTTGTTGCTTCTAATATGTCAATGTGTAACACCAAATTCATTCGAGAATTCTAAAAAGGAGTAAAATTTCATTTTTTTTATTGAGCGTATTAATAGTAAATTACAATAATAGTTCTAAAGAATTTCATGAAATTTTGAATTATAATTCTTCAGGTTCAGCATACTTGATTTGAAAACTAGTCCATGAATTTAAAAAAAAACTTTATTATCTGACCTTCGTTCTTTTACAAATTATGTCTTCCGTGGTGAAATAAACCGAAGTAAAAATTCTACGCACACACGCACGCTCGCACGTACACACGCGCGGGCGCGCGCGCACACACACACACACACACACACACACACACACACACACACACACACACACACACACACACACACACACACACACACACACACACACACACACACACACACACACACTCATATCAACAGAATGAACTAAGTTCAAAATTCATATCACCATCTTATTAGAATTCTCTGACACAGAAATTAACACTATATCTGCTTCTTTTCAGAGAAATAAAAAATTTGTTTAACTATGAAGGTTCAAAATATTTTTTCTGGATTCAGTTAAGATTATTTTTTTTTATTAAAATGATTTAATATAAATTTAAATCTTACAGTTGATTTTAATTGAAAAGAGAAAACATCTGTTTTTTTCTTATGTTTCTAATTACGTAATAGCCTCAATTAAAACGGATTTTTTATTTGATAAAATAGAAATGAATCGAACGGAGACTAAAAACAAAGGCATTTCTTTATTTGAAACTTTTTTTGAGCAATTATAAAACAATAATTTTTTTCTGTCATTATCATCATTTTTTGTAACAATTGCTGAAATTCAAAACTAAAAATAAATGGATTTCATTGTCTTTCATGCAATTATTATTTTTTTTTGCCATTGCCATTAAATGTTTAATTTTGTTTAATATTCTGAGAAATTTAGATAAATTAAAAAAAGAAAAAAAAAGCGAAAATTAAAAAAAGATTTTTAGAAATTAATGATTTTTCTGATTAAAAATATTTGTGTGGAAAAAGAAAAAAATATGTTATGTAAGCAAGATTAGCGGCTTTTTGCAAACGTTGAAATATTTATAAAATTTATTTATTTGGCATCAAAGTGACATTTAAAAAATGTACTTATTGAAATTCTTAATGAATTTAGAGAAAAGCTTTGCATAGATTTATTGGAGAACAAGTCTTCTACATCCTGTAAAAGATACGTGAAGATATTTGTTCTTTACAATTTGATACTAAAATTTTCGAAAGAATTTAAATAATTTTGAGAGTGTCTGTAAAGGAAGACATTTGTTCTTTACAATTTGATACAAAAATTTTCGAAAGAATTTAAATTATCTTGAGAGTGTCTGTAAATTATGATAGAAAAATGTTTCTTCTGAGCAAAATTAACCTTACAAGTTATCAAAAAACTTAAACTGTAGATTTTACGATTTTTATCTGAAAATAAAAGTTAATTTATACATGGAGTTAATTTATTAGTTTACCACATTTTATAAGGCATGAAAGGATCACAGTGGGGTGAAGGTTTATAACGGTAAATAATCATTATCAAGTACTTGCTTTTCTGCCTTCTGTAGTGACCTTCTAGAAGAATAGAACTGTAAAAATAAAATTATGAGTATCTCAATTTAAATGTCAAGGTGAAGTAAGAATGATAAAATATATTCTTAATATAGATGGTTTAAATAATATATGTGCATTTTAACGATGTATGCAAGTGACGAAAATTCTGCATTAATATAAAATTATAAGCAATTGAGTAAAATATTTTTATATATTCAACAGATATGAAATCATCACTATTTTAATTTCAATAAATTTATAGCCGTTTTTTCCTGTAAAATGACAATTTTTACATCCCTGTTAGGCTAAATCTTAGAGTTAATTTTAATTGTAAAAGAGAAAACATCTGTTTTTTTCGCAAGTTTCTAATTACGCAGTAGCCTTAATTTAAAAAAAAGAAAAAAACGGATTTTTTTGATATAATGGAAATGAATTGAACCGAAACAAACAAAACAACGGGATTTTTTTTATTTGAGACTTTTTTTGAGCGATTATAAAGCAATAATTTTTCCAGTCATTATTATCATTTTTTGTTTGTTTTCATATGCTTATAATTTTACAATTGCTGAAATTCCAAACTAAAAATAAATGGATTTCATTGTCTTTTATGCAATTATTATTATGGTGGGATAAGAAAAGGAAGTATTTCTTGCAATAGTATACTGTTAAAACATCTAATAATTTTTTATATACCTGATAATATATTGATTAAAGTGATTAAATACTTGGATAACAAGTCCACCATTTTGAATATTTTATTTGGAATTTAGGCGAAATTTAATCAAGCATTCATATTATTCATTCATTCAAGCAGAAATAAAAACATAAAACTCACTTATAAGGTAATTATTTACTATGTTTTTAAAAATCATTTTCAGTTACAAGTAAGAATTACTCAAAATTATTGCCCCAAAATATTCCTAATGAATTTTTACAAGTAGAACAAAACTGAATGTATAGTTCATAACATTTAATCTTATTTTAAGATGTTAGCAAAAAGTTAGGTAATGGGATATTTTATTGGATCTTGCGAGTTTATGGAAGAATAAAGCAAGACTGTAAATCATTTATAAAATTGGTTGAGACTGCAATAATAAAAAAAAAAAAATCATCGTATATTAACACAAAATTATTTTTGGTCAATTTTTATTCAAAACATATATTCTACATATAGAACTAAGGTTTAATTAATCGTTTTTAACGACCAGCTTATTCGCTACGCGTATGAGCTGAACTTAGTGTCATAGCCCTCGTGTTGCTTTAAACAGGACGTTAATATAACTAAAACTAAAAAAAAAAAACTGAACTTAGTGTCAATTAAATCTCTAATGAAAACTTGTTGCTAATGTCTCTATCCTTACACCTATTTTGTTCAATGGCGCATGAACTTGGATATTCAGTTCTCTGATACCATAATACTTTTAAAACTTAACCGTCTAGATAATCAATGCAAATTGTTTCAAATCTCACTTTGTATTTAAAAATATTACTTTTTAATTTCTCATCTAAAATTATACAATAATTATCAAAATTTTTCATCTTGAACTTTCAATATAGAAGAAAATCACGTTTATAAGCATTTGATGAAGCAGTTAAAATGGGTTATATTTCATTGAAACGATGTCAAAACTTTGCGAAAAATGTTTTTAAAAATCTCCAAAATTCTGAAAAAAAATGTAGTAAATTGTTATCATTGAAAAAACAACATTAAAATCTTAAAATCGTATAAAAAATAATAATGTGAAATATAATGTTATAGTTTTTCTGAAAACAACATCAACGAAACTAGTATATTTAAAAAATTAATTATAGTTATCTTTAAAATTAAAAAAAATTGCTCCGTGATGCGCATTTTACTTTCAAAGCTATTATTCAAGTTTAAATTTGGTAATAACTTCCCTTTTTATTAGAAATGAATCCTTATTTTGACAACGTTTGGTCCAAGGAAGTCAGTGAATCAAGACCTTACTCTATTTTAGAATTTTATGAAGATGAAATTAAAAATATTAAATTGATATTAAAAATTATAATGGTGGTATTTATATGTATGTTCTTGTATTAAACTTCTTGCAGAATTTAATAAATTTTTATTAGCTGCTCATTCAAAAAGATTTATATAATTTGATAACTTTTTATTAGTTGCTCATTTTAAAAGATTTATATAATTTTTTCGATTTTTTTTGCGTTTTTCTTCTTTTATAAGTTTATTATGAGGAAAATAAAATTATATTTTTGCTACTAAATATGTACACGATAATCGGCTTTAGAATGAACTTGATCGCATTAAAATGATAATAGCAAATTTTGAAGAAAATTGATTTATTTCTGTCTATTCTTTTAGAAGTTAATATTATCAAAATTATCTCTATTATTTTTTGCATTATGTTATTGATTAAAACAAATTATTAACTTGATACTATAATCTTTTAATCCTTCGTAATTATAGTAAATTAAATGCTGTCTTTGGTAACAAAGCAAAATATTTATTTGTAGTTGATTTCTTACAAGACACTTTCTAAAAATAAAATTTGTTAAGAAATAAGGGAAAGCATCTCCACTATTTAAAAATACACTATATATTAAAAAAGAATGTCTAGATTAGCGAAGGCGAGAAAAATAGGCAATGGTACTGTCTTATAATAATATCATTTCTAATAATAGACATTCACATCTAATTGAGCTTTGATCATATATAATTACAAGCCGCCTTTGGCGACCAGCCTGTTCGTCGATCTTAATGCTTTTTAAAATTTCAGGTTACGTTCAAATATTTTATGTAACTTGTTATTAACAGCTTCTTCATCAAAGCATTTTAAACTTCAAATGTTGATAGTCATAAAATCCACTCATACTATTAAAATGGCCTTCAGCCATAATATGTTACGTATTTCTCTAATTTTCTGTAAGCAATCGTAAAATTTCAACTTCAAATTAAAGTAGAATTGATTAAATTGTAATAAATATTAAAAAAAACCATTTTTTGACTGCAACTAAGCATTTAAAAAAAATATGAGAGCTGAAAACAAAACCATGTTACATTTAATTCTTACGTGTACTACAGAATAATAATTTCACAATTTAAGTAATATTGTAAGAATGATTTTACAAAATTTTCTCCGACTCATCATAGAATTCAATTTTTGGTTTTACTTTCCAAATAATTTAAATGAAGTTAGTAACAACATTTTATTTTGTTGTTGTCTATAAATATATTTTAAAAAATTATGAAATCTAAATTTTATACAGTCTTTTGATCTTAAGGAATCATATTCTGCGAAATATTTTTGGCACTGCTACTTTTAAATAAAAGAAAGGAAAGTCTTTACCATCTTATGAAATATGATCTATTTATGAAATTTTGAAAAGATTAGTTAAGAACAATCTACACTTTCATAATCTTGGGCCATTCAGTTTTGATAAATCTTTTGTGCTAATAGGGTATCATCTTTGAGACGGTCGTTAAAGTGGTCTAAAATTGCCCATTTTTAATGTATTTTCACAATTAAATATTTATAAACCAGCCAGACACGGAGAGATTGGTTTACTTGATTGAAGTACAACACTTTTTATTTAAAATATTAGTCTCTCAAAAATATTTAGTTAAATATGATTCACAGTGCAGAGGATCTAGAAAACAATCAATAATTCGTAATTCATCGGAACATTTGCATAACACAAGTTACATAAAAGAGGGTTAATTATTTCATTTAAATCTTTTTATAATCATATATATGCGCCAATTAATAAAGCTCTAGAAATTAGCTGCTGGGCCTTGATTACAGCAGATATCTGGCATATATTAAATTAAACTATGTATGCCTTAAATAAGATTTAATTATTGAATTCATGATTATACTTTAAAATTTCACAGTAAACCTTTTCGCTATAAAAATTTTTATCGCCTTTTTTTTTAAAAAAAAGTTTTTGGAAGACATCACATTTCACATTTATTTCATTTCATACAGGCACGTCCTGTAAACACGTGCTACACTTTCCGAAGCTCATTTTGTTACAAGCCTTAATTCAATCTTTCAGTTTCCTTTTTGTCAACGTGAAGGAGTGATAAACTAATTTTCTTCCACGAAAGCGTGATGTGAATAAAATAATTTAGAACAATATTTTCATTATCCTAGGCCAACAATGTTGAGAAATCCTAGGCGTTGATTGTGGTATCACTTTAGAGATGGTTGATGAAGTGGTCTAAACCCTCCAGTTTTTATTAAATAGTGACATTCAAATATTCATAAATCAATTAGTTTTATAGGGTGTTACTTGATTGCAGTTACTTTTAATTTAAGATATTGGTGCCTCAAGAATATTTTGATAAATATGATTCACAGACCTGAGGTTCTATAAAAAAATTCAAAATTCATCCTTAATTAGAGCATTTATAGACTCGAGTTACATAGAATATGATTATTTATTGCATTTAGACCATTTTGTCTCACGTATTTCTATTATAAATGGTTTACAAATTAGCCGCTGGAAGTTGGATCGAAAGGATTTATTATGAACCATGTACATCTTAAAATAAAGCAGAATTAATAATTTATTGAATTAACGATACATATATCGTAAAAGATCATAGAAACCTTTTTTGCAATTTTTAAAAAGAAAATATAATATTTTATGTTTGTTTCACTTTATATGAACACGTGAGGAATGTTAAGTTTAAAAAAATTAATATGGAGTTAACTTATTTTTAATTTGAGCAGTGTGATGGCAACACATCGATAAAAGCTAAATTTTTTCCCCTGCACGCGCAACATTACCGTGCAGGTTAAATTTTATTTTTATTTTGTTTGAAATAAGTTGTTGCAAAAAACGAATATATTGATTTTTTTAAAAAATACATTAGAAATAGAAATTTAATTTTTATTTTTAAACATTAGCTTGATTGAAAAGATAATTGTTTGAAATTTAGCTTGATTTAAAAATAATTTTTGTGAGATAATATTTTCAGAAATTATACCTAAAAAATGACAAAATTTCATTTGATTTTTAACTAACTAAAATTACAATAAAAAATCGCCTAGAGGTGCACATTCCCATCCTCCAAAGTATACATGTGCCAAAATCGGTAGCTATAGTTCTAACGATCTGGCCTGTAGAGTGTCAACACACGCTTTGAGCTTTATTATACGTTTTGACATAGATAAACTACAATGTTGCAATAATGTTACAATATTAAGCCATTATTTTAATCAGAAAAAAATGAACTATAAGTCATATTAACCTTCAATTCAATTCTTTCGCATATGGAGATTATCAGCGTTGTAATAGAAGATGGTGATAGTTATTCTAATAATTAAATTCAATAAAGTAGTATATTTTACTGTCAGCGGCTTACAATAAGGAAGACATATCATGATAAATAAGAAATATAATCTCTTTTAATGATCAAAGGAGTCTTCGAAGCCTTAGTAGAATCTCTGGCAATTACAATATCTATGTCCAACAAATGACTTGATTAATGACAAGAAAAAAGTATCAGATGCTTTTCACTTATAATACAGAAAATTGAGCATTGTGCATTGAATGCAAGAAATTCTGAATAGTAAAAATTAGCAATATTTTTATGAATTATCGTATCTTATGAGGAGGAAATCAAATTCAAAGAAAGTGAAGAATTCCGGAAGTAAGCCCATCCGTCCGTGTCTCACCAATTAGCAAGATAGAATCGTCGAAACGTGATAGTCTCAGGTAACTGAAATGAACAATATTGATATTACGTTACGAACAGTATTGAAAGTTACATCCGAAGAAAGAAAATTCCACAACATCCACGTGCTCCAACGCTTAACAAAAAATATTTCCCACACTTTAGGGTTACACATCCTACTGTAAAAACAAACAATCATTATCTTTGCACGTTCAAGGTTGATCATCAACCTCCAAAGCATTTTTCTTTCTCCATGACCTTTCAACTTATGCTAAATCTTCTATTAACGATTTTGAGTGATAAAACCGTTATAAAGAAAAACCTGTTTACTTCGCATGTAGGTATATTAAGCAGCTCCCCCAAATAGGTCATGATTTATAAATCAGCGTTGGAGTTTCCTAGCCGAAATGCATCCTATTTAAAGTAAACAGCAATTTTAAACCTATGCCTTGTGAGATTTGATCAGAATATTATTGAAATAAACAAGGACACGGAAAATGAATATAGCGTTATCTCTTCTTTTTTTTCTATGTAAATTTGCTAGGGTAAATTAAACCACGTTCAATGGAAGTTATTTCATTAAGGATTTGATGTGATTTTTTTTATTATTTTGTAGCATGAGAAATAGATTTGATGACTAACACCTGCTCGGAATCACATTAATTTCGGAGCGTGGCATTTTAACAGCATGATTCGTTACGAATCAGGTTTGCATCGTGATGTTAATAAAAGATCATATTTCCTTGTATTTTATTGAAGGCTAGAAAATATAAAAAGGAATAAGAACCAAAAAGTAAAGGAAACAAAAATTAATAGAAAGAGTAAGTTAAAAAAATTAATTTTTTAAATCCTACTATGCAAATCAAAACAAAATGGTAGAGTATAAAGTACTAAGAGATGTATACTTAATAAATGAGAATTTTAATTATATTTATAGCAATTAATTTTTTAAGGTTGCATAGAAATCTTTTATACACACTGTTTAATCAAAAAGAGGGTACTGCGGCTTTTGATTTAGAAATTTTTATATTACAAGACTATGGAGAATGTTTTGTGGTAGAAATGGAGCAAAAAATATAATATTTAATGAAATAATTACAGGAAAACTTAAAAAGCAAAATCTATAAAATTAAAAAAAGCTCACTCTTTGTTAAGTTTCAGTTTTTTGAGTTTAGTATAAGAAAGAATTAATTACAATTTTTTGAATAGTTTTGAAAAAAAGAAGCAAAGGGTTAACACTAAATGCCTTTGACAAGAAGGTGCGCCATCATCAACAAATAGGAGGATCAAAGGCACATCGATCGGAAGTGTGCTAGATAGCGTAATTAAAAACTTTAATTTCCAGTTCATCAGTTTTCTAGGTTTCGCCGTACAATAACCTCTCTTTAATTTATTCCCCTTGTAAATTACATAGACATTAAGCCCAATCCTACTTCTTTAGCTTTAAATAGCGGATCACGTGACTAATATAATTGATGAAAACATTTAAATTCCACTGTATGTTGTCTACCGTTGGAAATAAGACAATAATCACTTGGAAAAAAGGAAAAGATTCAGTCTTTTTCTCAACTTTTAAATTGGTATGGCTAAAAAGAAATTTTTTTTGAAGGCGTAAATTCCTTTTCGTAAAATATTATTTTCGTAAAAAATTGCAGAAAAATACTAGAATTCCTCTTAATCTCTACATAATTAAAATTTCAAAAAAAAAGTTTTAAGTGCACATTTTACTAACTTTTAAGAATATATTTTCTTTAGGTCGGATAGTTTGTCCTGTAAAATGCTAGCTCTCTCTTTTCCTCTCTCTCTCACAAATATGGACGGATGGACGCACTCACTTTACTATTATCAGAAGTTAATTTCTGCTGAAGGAATTAAAATACCGTGATTCTGATTCTGTCAGCGAAAACAGTTACTAAAAATTTTAAATGTTTCTTCCAAAAAAACATTCATTTCAACTGATATTAACAATAAAAGAAATCTCAGTTGAAATTAAAATTATTCTCACCAAATGAATTAAGAAAAAATAGTTCCAGTAGATTCCACGTTCTGAAGTTAGATGTCAAGTAAGTTTCGAGTTGCGGAGACAAGTTGTTACTTACTTTTGAATTGCAGTGATATATTATTATCAATTCAGGACAAGGAAATCAATTCTCGGGAAAGTCATAACAATAAATACTCTGCACATTTTCGAAAATATAATTTTACTGTCGTAGTTTATTCGTTGCATATATATGAATTACAATTTGTCGTTAAATTGTTAAGATGGGTTATTTTGTTTAACATAAATAATTTATACTAAATTCAAGTGTAAATAAACATTCTAATAATCACTTTTAAGGTTTTTTTTTGTCTAGGATAAAACAAAATTCTTTAGATTCAGAAAACTTTTTTGAGTAGTTTTTGAATAGCTGCTTAGTGAGATATCTAAACCAGATGCTTTTATTTGCATAAACAAATTTTGCTTGAATTAGGGGGTTATTTTAGTGCATCTTTTAATGAAATTAATTAAGTTTTAATAAAAATAAAGGATATACGATTATTTTTTATCGGTCAGCAAAAAGACTAAATTAAAATAAATAAAAAAGATTTATTTTTATACATTAGCTTCTAAAAAGGTGCTTTTTCTAAACTTTTATTATACGTAAAATATCATTAAACGAATATAGATAATATGATTAAATCATTTCAAACAACCAGTTAAAAAGAAAATATAAAAATACATTGTCATTTTTTAAATTAGTCTTCAAATTATTTTGAACAAATTTCCTTAATCATATTGTTACAAAGAACTACATAATTGAATTTAACTATGAAGCAGATTTATTTATTCAAAAAAACTCTTAGCTTAGACAAACAGAAATAAATCCACAACTTGCGAGACCGTAATTGATACTTTTATAGAATATTCTAGAAAGAATCAATCAAATAAAGATACGAATGTCCAGAAAGCATAAATAAACAACGACAAGCATGTAATTATTTGGTTTTGTACAACTGAGAATGCGAAAAATACTGCAAATGTTTACTGACGATATAAAAATTAATATTTCTTTCACATGCAGATACATTAGGAATACTAATATTTTATTTTTCTAAATTTTACATCTATTACATAAAAACTAGCAGTAATTTAAAATTACTACAGGACACCACAAATAGTAAAAATAATATTTCTCTTTTATGTTTTTGAAGTTTTATTAGAGAGAAATGCTTACTTCCTCCGACTATTTACACATTTAAATAATTGGCGAAGCGGGTGGATAATTCTACTTCTCTTTTGATACATACAAAAGATGGAGGTACCTTATTTGCATCAAAATATATTTCTCATGGCGCTCTAGGGGATCATTATTAGATAGTATTTTAAGTGAGCGGTGTGCATTTTCGTGTTTATTTTGTCTTGTGAAATGCGGAATTTAAAAAATAAATATATAATTGTTTCTGTAACTCGTCTTTTATTTTCATCTACCCCATAATGAAATTTCTAAGAGTCTCGTCCCTCTACAATAAGATAAAAAAATTATATACCACTTTAAATGGAAAAGAATACTCAATAATGTGATAGCAAAATAATTACAATACAATAGTTAAACTTAGTATAAATTTCTGACATAATAAATCGGCAGAATTTTATCTTGAGAATTTATAAAATTTATATCTGCAGTAAGACTAAACATTACTGCGTGGATGAGTAAGGATAGAATACTAAGCTACATCTATTACTATTTATTTTATAAAACTAAATTATTAAAAGTATATGTGACAACTGAAAAATTGTTCTGTAAGAATGAATAATAAATTATTTAGGGAAGTCAACCATACTTTTAACCAAGGAAAATAATTAAGCCATTTACTATATTTCAATAATTAAGATTTGTATTTCAGGGTTCAAATGAAAATGTTCAAGTTTTTTGACAAAAATCACTTTCTATTGATGTGTTTCGTGTTCTTTGTCATAAGTTCTGCTCATGGTCAAGATCACCGACAACAAGCAAATTTCTTCCCAAATAATAATAAAACTGGAGATGACATCGAACAAAATACTGCTTCATTGTTTGGATCGAGAGCAAGTCCCAAATCGATGAACCAGGATTTGAATGAAGATATTTCTGAAAGAAGTCGCCAAGTTGGCAGAAGAAACAACATTTATGGAAATAATATGGGATATAGTCCACAGATGACCGCATTCAAACAAAATAAGGAAACCAATTCTAACATTCCTTTCTCTCGTAACTTAACCAGAAAAAAAGTTAAAAGGATACAAAAAAAGAAAATTGCCCTTCTCAATATATCCAAAAACGTTTCCAGTTCTTGGAACAATTTTGATGATTCTATACATAACATAGGGATTTCCGGGGGTAACACTGTTGATATTACCGTACAACCAAAGGAATCTTCAGGAATTAATGCTATTAATCATCTTCAACATTTTCCGAAAAACTTAGGGAATAATCAAGAGATAAGCAGTCGTACCAATAAAGTATCCGAAAATTCTTCTAAAACTAAAGGAATCAGAGTAACAAATTCACAAGGACATTCACCAAGTAATTTTTCTTTTAATTCAAACATTATTGATCCGGTTGAACGCTTTGGAAATGAAGCAACCATTCCTTGCTCTTGCTTCTGGAGTAAAGAAAAATGTGGCTGTAACTGCAACGATTCCTTGATTTACGATGATTTCCAAGTAAGTTATTTTATGATCTCAATATTTCTCTTTAATTAAAGACATTGGATATTATTGCACCCAAACATTTAGTTGTGGTGGCAGTAATTTAAAATTTTAACTATATTACAGTATACATACTCAAAAGAGTATCAATTGCTTATCATATTTATGAAAATGTCATGAAAAGCGATTTTATATGAAATAAGAGATTTA
>JAPMOQ010057505.1:602899-623744 GCA_026543055.1 Argiope trifasciata | reverse complement strand
ATTCAAAAATTATCTCTTAATTTCTATTTAATTTAGTTCCCTATTAAAATTTCAAGAAATGGCTCCGATTTTTCCTATTTCCAGTTCCCAAAGTATATTTGCTTTAATCGTGACTGCTCTTGATCAAACAACACGGTTGAAAGAGCACTGATCAACACCGAATATGAGACTCCCAAATGTTAAATAATACTGTATTTGATCCAATGATAGCTTTTTTTAAAAATTAAAATTATTACTAGGGATAAATATTAAAATCTGTTCGGAAAAAAATTGTGAAAAATGAAAATTGAGATCGTGATGTCCCTTTTTTTTCTGTCTCTCTGGCATTAGCGATATAAATAAAAATAACCCAATAGAAATAAAAATATATTTCATTGATTTAATCTTTGAAATTATTCCTGGAAAAGTTTAGGGAAAAGATATTTCCAACATAAAACGATCGACTTCATGGTACATTTGTAGACAACTATATATCAATAAAAATTCAAAAGAAATGTTTTAAACCAAATTTCAATTTTTTTACTTCCAAAATATAACCACACAAATTTATATTAAACTGAAAAGTAGGACATATATCATTAACCGGTAAATAAATTCCTTAAGACATAAATCATTAACCATTAAATTAATTCCTTAAGACATATATCATTAACCATTAAATAAATTCCTTAAGACATATATCATTAACTGTTACAGCTATACGAATGAGCATATTTATAGTGAAGATTTTAATATTACACCATCCTCCACTTTGTGTACAATCGAATATTGCGACATTTCAATATCTCATACGCGCATCCATATGAATATGAGGTTGATCCAACCTGCAGATATTTGGTCATACCTCGATTACATTCTAGAACCAAGTTCATAGCCCTGAGGCAGACAATAAGCGTCTTTCCGGTTTCGTATTAAGGATCTTATTCAGAGCACATGTTTGATATAGTCCGGCGTAGACTTATCTAAGGCTCAGAGAAAGTTCGGATTATTTAAAGTTCCCAATTTTGCAGTCCAAATATATCTTGGAAACACAATGCCTTGGCATATTGAAATGAAACAATATGTTTGGGGATATTGAGATGTCTAAAATACTGTTTACGTGTTGCTAGTGTTAATGATGAAATCATCATGTCTGGTGATATTAGCCCAATTAGAATCTTTGGTGAGGTTTTGTTTACAAATTATAGCTTTTCGGTTTTCCCTTTCTGGTCATATTATCATTACAGTTTAACACAATTATCAGTTTTAATATGTTATTAAATAATATACTAAAAGATTTATTGAACGGAAAGTGAAATAAGAATAATTTAAAAGATAACATCGAATTGCATTTAATTCATCATTTGTTCTTAATTACTACTGCTAATAATAAAAGAGAATGCGTGTGTATATGTTCGAATTCTCAGATTCAGATTTTTTAGCCCTGAAACCACTACATTTCATTTGATATACAATCGGGAATATGAAAATATGCACCTTTTAAGGATTAAAAAATTGATAAAATATTAAGTGAAGTTAATAATATATTGAATAATATTTTATTAAACTGAAATATATAGAATAATTCTTCTCAAGACTCGATAAGTAGAAATACAAGCCTATATTTGAAGAAATATAAATTTTTAAGCACAAGCTAATACGTAGAATTTATTGAACAATAATATTTAAAACTATAAAATACAATTTATTTTTTTGCTTAATTTTGGGATGAGTACAATCCAATTAAACACATAATTTTAATAAATACAAGAAAATGAGGAAAAATATCTGAAAAATTAAGATAGTGATTACAGTTTTATAATCTGAATTTTTTCTGAAAAAAACAACAAAAAAAAAAACGCGGACTAAATAATGATGTATTAGAAAAACGGAATAAATTATAGTTGAAAGGGAAAAAAATGAATCAATGTCGTTAAACGTCTTTGAAACAAAAGTACCATAAAAATTCTTATTTTAATTTTTTAGTAAAATGTATTTTACTGTCTGTATATAAAAGAAAATTCGATAAAATAATATTTGTAAGGCTTTTTTAAAGCTAATATTTTATACATTTTTTCAGTTGACAAGTGAGTTAGTGATTTACATCGTACGAATTTAAGAAAAAAAGAATGATCGATGATTTCCTATTTTGATTAAAATGATGGTAGAAACTACAAATGGATATGTATCATTATACATTTTTGGAACATATGTTGGAATATAAGTTAAAAAGTTCCTCATATGATGTTGGAATAGAAACAACTTTATAGCTTTTAATTCTTTTTACTTCTCCATTAAAGAAGTAATTACATTGAAACCTTTTGATCCGTGGAAAAATATCGATCTCAATACTTTGATGGATTTCCATTCTGTAAAATCTCTCAGTGTCGGAAAGAACATTTTTGAAGTTATGTGTGTGTGAGTGTTTGTATAGCTAGCATTATATTTGATACAGAAAACTCAATAACATACAATACATGCAATAAAGGGATGAAAATCTACTTGTGATTGCATATCCAAAACTGTGAATATGCGTCATATTTCAGATCATATCGTCATCTCAAATAGGTATATAGATTCATATATCAATTCCTCTCCAAAATAAGCTAATAATCTCAGAAAACGCCTGGAATAGCAGTGGAGAACAACAGCTAGGAAATATTAAAAATTAGCGTGAATTTAACATTTTTATTGAATCCATCGTGTGATCCTTGACAATATATTTGGCGATACATTTCTAGCAAGAGTTTAATTGTATGCGAAAACTTAATTTGTATTTTAAATGTATAAGTCCCCCAACCAATTGAAAAAAAAAGGTATGGAATTGCATTTGTAGCCACAAAATAAAATAATAAAATTCATATCTTTAAACCACTGCGTCTTTGTGCCGTTGCGTTTAAATGTTTCTAAACGTACATACTAATTGACTTGTTTTGATTTTGGATTCGGCTTAAAACTTGATAGATGTTGAGATTTTAAATGTTGATTCTGTTTTTTTTATCGATCTAGTTCTCTGTTTTTTTCTAGTTATTATTTTCGATCAGCGGAATAGACTGATTTTCTCTGAGCAGAGTTTGCTCAAAATTAGATAGATATCCACAAATTTGGCATGAAGGCCGTATACTAAATTTCTTCTGTCTAGATAAAAGCGTTTTTTAAAATTATCCTTACACATTCAGACGGACAGAGATTTTCCAAAAATTTATTTTTTGAACTCAAGGAGGTCTGAAACGTGGAGATTCATCGAAAACTCGAGTTCGAATTGTTTGATTCGAATTACTCTTGTTCAAATTACAATACTTACTTTATACGAAAAAGTAATGGAAGAACTCCAAAATACACTATCGATTTTTTTTTGTTCTTATATATTAACTACATGCCAACCAATAATCGTCTAAGATCGTGCTCAGAATTTAATAAAGATGCTATATTCGATATTTCCGTGAATAGTAAGAATTGTTCGTCCAAAACAATTTCACAATTAATACCCAGGAACTGGATTTTCTTAACTCTATATGAAGCACATAGTTATATTGCGTGGGGTTCTGAAAATAAATATAAGAGAACTTGTACTATTCGCAGCTTTTTTTAAGTTCCATCAGCTTAGGCAGGGAGGGAGAGATAACAAATCTTACTAATTTAGTTTAGTTTAGTTATATTAACGTCCCGTTTTAAAGCAACACGAGGACTATTTTGGGATGGATCTCGTAATTTTGAACCACGGTCAGATGACAAGGACGACACCTGAAGTGGCAATCCCCTCTCCACACCACGCCACACCAGACAAATATTACTAGAGAGTAAGCCAAAAAATTTTATTCACTTCTACTGGCTCATTAGTGAATTTATCTAATAAAATTGCTAATGACTTGGAAGAAAATTTGCATCAATATTTTCAGTTATTACATTTATTTGCTTGCACTTTTCTATTTTATCTGGTTTGAGCTTTAGATTAACACGTATGAATGAAAGTTACTAAACAATAGGAATGTTATTTGCAATAAGATAATCTGCACAAAAAGCATAAACCCATAATAAAATTAATTCTGAGATAATAGTATAATTCCATACATTTAGTACCTTTTTGATTTAGAAAATTCAATTAATATGAATTATTTTTCTTTCAAATCTCAATTGAAGATTCTGACTTGCCATTACAAAAATATTCGCTGCCTTAAGGAATTTAAATTTTCCCAGTCAAATTTAAATCTTAAAATGTATAAAAACATAATTTCGATATTTATTTTTCTCTCAAAATATTTTAGTTATCTTCATATGGAGTAAAAAGAAAAGTATTTGACACTTTACTATAATACTATATCACACACACACACACACACACACACACACACACACACACACACACACACACACACACACACACACACCCACACACACACACACACACACACACACACACACACACACACACACACACACACACACACACACACGCACACGCACACACACGCACACGCGCACGCACACAATTTGCATTTACCTACTAGTGTTCTGTTCTCCATATATATCTCCAAACTAATAAAAGAATGGACAGATGCAAAAAGATCCTTCATTGAAAGTGAATGTTACGGGAAAGTGAAAGTAATCTGTCAACAACAAACATTAATAAAAATCGTATTTTTAAGTTCGTAAGTTGGTCTTCTTTAGATCAAATCGTTATTTTGTGTCAAAAAAAAGAAAGAAAGAAACGAAGAAACAGAAAACACACATTGAAATAACAAGATGTACTTTTAAAACTTTTCTTTATCGATCAAACAATTTTGAAATCAGTAAATCCACTTGACTATGGCTCTAAGAAGCTTTAAAAATAATTTTAAGGTTTATCATTGATCAAAGAAGAACTTTTGTAGATTTTCTTTGACAAAGTATGTGTTTTCCTTGTACTTACTGAGTGAAACTCTCTGCCTTGTACATAATCCTCTGTGCGTTTCTAAAAATAATCTTTGATTTAATAGTTAAGTATATTTTAAGATAAAGTCTATTCAAGAAGTATGACAAAACGCTGCTTCCATTGATCAATATTATTTTTTACTTCACATCTTTTATGAAATTTAGAAATTGATATTATTTAATTAAAAAGTCTAAAATTATTTGAATTAGTTGAAAGAGGATTTCTGGAATAATTTTTAGTCATTTAATGTTTCAAATGTTCTTATTATTTGAATATTGAATTTAATATTATAATTAAGGTTACTTTTTATGAGATTTAAATTCAATTTACATTTATTGGATTCAAAATTATCTTTTTCTGACTGAGATAAATTGGGGCAATTTTTCTGTGCTTAAAATTTTAGATTTTTGCATATGTATGTATGCATTTAATGAATCTTATACATGAAGTTGTCAGTACGGATAGTTGACAACTTGAGTAAGTTTTAAAATAAAGATAGTTGTATCTAATTTATAATTAATAAGATAAAATGAAAATATTATCAAGCAATTTTAGATAATTTACTAGCATTCGAATAACTTTAAGATCTCAATGGTTTAAGACCCCTATCAAGTGCAGTAATCCTGCATTATAGATTGCATTCATCATAAAGTAAATACAAAGAGGAATACATACCCCCACAATACCAACTGGCATAAATGATTTTCAAATGATCTTAGCAACCTGGAGGCGGAATCTATGTTTGATTGTAATGACCCATACCGACTCAGTATAACTCTTCCTATCTTAGAAGTTGATGTAACTTGAGACCACGGCATAATTGTGCCAATTTCAGAAGCGAGGACCAACCATCTTAATAAAAGATTCTTCTACTCATATATAAGTTCCCCCCTGATGGGATGCTATTCTCATCAGGGCTGAAAATGTCTACTGTTCGTTTCAGTATTCTGATACGACCATTTTTCAACGATTCTATCTCACTGAGGGATGAGACCATTTCCAGCATATTTCATCATTTTTTTCACTTTGATCTTCACTCTATTAAATACTTTTTCGTTCAGTTCATTTTTTGACGTTTCTGACCTATTATTGTATTTTAATTCAGTTTGCGAGCAATTCGAGTTTACTTTATTGCTGAATGTAAACATCACCAAATTTCACTTTTCCTCTCACTTGTGTTTTGATGAATTATACCTATCCTAACGTATATGCAAAAGAGAAAAGGGTTTTAGAGTCCATAGGCAAACATTAGAATAGATTAGTTGTCTACATTTATGATCGCTGAAAGGTTGAGCCACTGGACATGGATTGAAAATAAAGTTTTAGTGTATGTACCAAACTTGAGAACTACTATAAATATTAATCACACAAACCAGTTGGAAAAAAGTTTATAAAAACATAATTTTTAATTACTTATTTCCGCAAGATCAATTCTCTTTAGATGAGACTTTTCCATCGTTATCTTTTAGACACGAGATTTCATTGTAATCTTTCATTTTCTTCTAGATGCTTGCAGTAGTCTGATGTAATGTTTTAGTTTCGGAAAAATGAAGTTTCAAATTCAGGAATCGATTCCAAAATAATCGTGTAATCAGGGCTGGAGTGTGTTACATCCGTTGGAGGTTAATCCTGCCTACCGCTAGTGCGATTTGGAAGTTTGGTGAGGGGGATGCCCGCTGTATGCCTCGTAATCTGCCTGCAGTTGAAAATAGAGAAGTCCGTTACAAAATAGCTCTAGTGTTCCTTTATTGATTACAAATGTTTTTTTAATTTACTTCATAAAATCTTTTACTACTATTACTAAATCTATTACTCGCATACAAACACCTTAAAACTCAAAGAGGGTTTTCTTTTTCAATTCCTACTATTATTCCACACTCTCCCTATATATATCTTGTTAAAATTTTTAATCGTTCATAAAATATTTTTTATTCATCCAGTCAAATTCAAATATATTTTTTAAAACTTGCAGTGAATGACATTCGATGTTAATACAGTTTTTTTTCAAATATTAATTTGTTAATTAAATTTTATTCATTTTTAATACTTTAAATACAATTTTAGCATTTTGTAATGAAAATTGAAATCAACAGGCAGTAGCTCAATGGGTAAAATGCAAGGATTTCAGTATTTTTCACTTGAAGGTAAAGAATGCAAGTACAATTCTTGCAAAAATCAATAATTTTTTTATACTTAGTATTTTTTTGATATTTATTAAATAAAAGGTAACTAAATGAATATTTTCTTTGTTGGCCTAAGTAGGAATTGAGTTAATTAAAAAAATACCACCTAGGTTTCAGTAATTACAATATATTTTTTAATCTTAACACATTAAAGGCGGAGGATCTTGACGAAAGTATGCTGTAACGCGGATCAAATCGTGGTACTACGACTCCCGCCTTTAATGTGTTAACCTAGTAAGGAAAAGTATTTCTAGATAAAGTTATGCATTCTTAAAGAAAGTTTTTCTAGTATTTTTTGAAAGGTGTCAAATACATAAAACATTTTCAGGGTGAATCAAATAAACTTTGAAATTTTTTATGAAACTTTCTCTTAATTATTTAAAATTATAACTTTAAGTACAGTTATCAATGTAAGTACAAATATTCGTTATCGCTGTGAGCTTCAGTGACAACGAATAAATTATGACATACTTTTTTGAAGTTATGTTCTTAATAATTGAGTTTTTTTTTTACTTCTACCTTTTCTTCAATGATTTTCTAAAGAAATTTGTTTTGATATAAATGAAAAAAAGATGATAAAGACAATACTTATTTTTAAAATCTGAAGAATTTAGGACACAATTGCCCTTGATTTATATAAATGAAAGTCTGTTTGTAAAAATTTATACTATACAAAATTTTTCTTTGATATAAATTAAATTAAACTATTATAAAATTGGAATATTTTAAAGTGATAACTCGTTGGATTTGGCATAAGATTCAATATGGTTTAATCTTAATATTGGCGAGGGTTTTACGAAATTCAGAGGAGGTCTGTACCATAGGAGTTCCAGTGTTAAATATTAATTTATTATGGTAGCTTTCTTTATGAAATTATTTCTTTTGTTTTAATTCATACATAAAAATATTCATTCATCGTCTATAGTTAAAATGAATATTTTATTTGTCACTACAAGGAAAAGAACTAGCGATCATTCGATTTCTTTTTGCCATGAGACAAATTATGACGTCTGGTGCCCCTGGAAAAAATACTGTATTCCCAACGACTGACAACATTGCCTAAGCATTTAAAGCAGGAAATTGTGATTTTTCAATCCGACGTATAATGCTCACATTAATCCTAGTATTGAATGAAGAATTCCGAAATTCAATAAAAAATGTCATGGTTTTCATGGTCACTGATATTTCTGCAGAAACGCTTAAAAATAACATGTTGAAAAAAAAGTGATTGAAAAAAAAATGCTTGTAAAAATGAGAAAGGATTTTCGATCAATGATTTTACAAAAAGTTCACTTCTTTTCAAGAGGGTTCAGACACAAAAAAAACACCCCAAGGATTAATATCATCTATCAATCCACTTTTTTTAAACAATGTTGTTCTAAAAAATTTGTTCCGTTTTTGTGAAGCTAGCTATTGAGTGTCTAATTTTTTCCCTAGTGGGAACTTCAATAAATTCCCCACGGGGAAATTCATCATTGCATTGGCACTAACACTTCAGGTGCGATTCTGTCAGACTGCAGACACTTTTTTTTCAGAAAATAGGTAGAACAACCTGTGGGATTGGAAGTTTGTTACCTATTTCGTTAAAAAAGCATAGCCAGACGACAGTCCCCTTTGAGGCTTGAAAAACTCATGCCTGACTTTGATTTTTACTATTTTCTAAATAAGTGTTTGATGAAAATCAACTGGTATGTGTAGCTACAACTTCATATATAGTATGATAAAATATCCCGTTTTCTAATGCTTTTTTGAGATATTGACAGGACATAAAAAATAGAGTTTGGGAGTATGTTATTAATGATATATTTTTTTTCGTTTCAAGCTTTAAAAAAACCCTACTTTAAATTTCTTTTTAAACGCTGTTATGATCCCTTTTACGAGTTTGGAAGGAAAGAAATTTGCCCTTTTCTGTACTCATTTTCTTTGATAAATTAACTAGAATTTAGCCATAAAAATTATGCTAATAAAATAATTTTTCTATCTGTAAGATACTTATATTGTTCATAACTTTTATTTGTTATTTTGTATCGCTGCTGGCTTCTTTTTTTTTGTTCCGATTTTTCATGAAGCGTGCAAATAATCATTCCCATATTTCGGCAAAATAAATGATTCTTTTTAACTATAAAGCTATTGGAAGGATTTTTCTTGTTTACATGTTCATAAATTTTTATAAAAATTCATGATTTCATAGAAGAACTATTTCTCATAGTTATACTGCATGCGAAACATTATTTCCGATGCGTCTTCTTTATTTTTATAAAGGACAATTAAAAATCTATTCTATTTGAAGGACATATTTGGTAATATCCTAATAAGTGGCAAATCTGAATTAAATTTCCTTCAGCAATATAAAACAATATCATTCCAATAGAAATTTATTTTCAAAAATCTAATCCCAAGTATTCTACGATGTTATGAAGTTTTTTTAGAACAATTAACAAGCAATAAAAAATACATTATTTTATACGTTAAATTTTTTATGTTTGTTCGTTAAAATTTCATTCGGATTTATTTTAATCATAAGATATTATCCTTATTCTCTCACCATTTTCCCATTTTTCTTAAAATATCGTTGAAAAGCAGTACAGTAAAGTATAAATCAGTTATTTTTAAAACTTATTTACAACAATCCAGCATGGACAGTCCTACGGATAATTAGTCATTTCTTTCCGTTTTTAACTTTCGAATGTGTCTTATTTTATTTATTACTTTCTATATAATTTATTTTTCTTTGATTTGCTTTGATTTATGGTATTTCTTTTGAAGCTACTTGGAAGAAAGGAATGAAGGTGTGTACTCTGGCGTATGCTCCAGAAACGAAGTTCTTTGCTTTTGCCGGGTTAAAAAAGATCGAAATTTCACGATATTTTCTAAAGGATAAATAATTTAACATTTAATAGTCACCATTTATTCAGTATTCAACATTGAATATTCCAGCGAACAAATATAATGCTTGAATCTTGTTTCGTTAATAATATATTATTCTTTTTTACTTTTTGTGCTTTAATTATTATTACTTCTGTTGCTTTCTATTGGTCGAAACTTATGAAATAAACAGAAATCAACTTATTTTTCTTTGCATCGTTTTAAAGTACATTTTATTATGTTCACGCACCTTGTATTTTTATATTTGCAATGATTTTTTTTTACTCTATAGATTTTTCATTAAAAAATCCTAACTGAAAACAAAAAAGAAAAAATTCGGAAAAACGACATGTCTGGGAGAAATATAACTGAACAAATAATATAATTTTTTAAAATTCAATTACTACTCAGGTCAACAAAGAAAAATTTTGTTTTATTTAATTTTTATTACATAATTATAATAAAAATTATTATCAAAGAATTATTCATTTTCGCAAGAACTGAACTCGCTTTCTGCACCTTCAAGTGAAAAATACTGAAATACCTTACATTTTATACCATGGAGAAACTGTCTATTGGTTTCCATTTTTACTACAAACTGCCAAAACTCTATTAAAAATTAATTGAATTAAATTAATGAATAAATATTTGGAAAAGAAACTGTATTGACATCGAATGTCATCCACTACATGTTTAAAAAATGTATTTGAACTTAGCGGATGAATAAAAAGCCTTTTATTAACGACTGAAAATTTGAACAAGATAAATAAATAAATATATATAGGGAGAGTGTAAACTTATAGTAGGAATAGAAAAGAACAACATTTTAATGAGAAACTGAATCGAAAACCAGAATGTTTTGAAGAAGAAAAATACAATAATAAGTTCATCAAGCAATGTCAAAAACGTTGTACCGAGTAACCACCACTAGGAGAAATTTCAGGGATTTAAATTATAATATGTCATTACCTTTTCCAAATTGTTTCGTGTTTCTCAGTTTTGTTGAGATAAAAATTAATCTCTTAGTTTTGGCATTAGAGACGTACTTGAAATCGGACTTATGGTATTCCGTGCAATTCTGAATTTCTGAAAAAGCCACATCCATTAAAGGTGGACAATCAAGAACTCTCAACACAGTTTCACTCTAGATTACACAATTGAAACCTTGTCATCCCATTTTTATGTGTCATCCATTAAGATGGTTATTCACCGATTTCACTATAATCACACCGATTTCACTTTAATCACACCGATTTCACTATTCACTATAGCATGAAAATTTCGCTCATGAGAATAGCAAACTTTTTCTTTAAGCTTACCACTGGTATGCTTGCCCCCCTTTTTTAATGTTCGTTTCAAAAAGCTCAATGAAAATTCGGATAGTTTGAATATCATACCATGCCATTTCAGACCGATTTCCCTTCCAAAATTTCACCGTAGTTTAGTGATTGTGGATGTTTCACTTTATTTTAAATGTCAAGTAATCCAATATTCTTTAGAGTAAATATTAGATTTAGATTAAAATTTATTAGATATTAGATTAAAATTTAGAGTAGTATTTTTTAGTAGTTTCCAAATTTCTTTAGAGTAATTTCAACACATCGAAGTTGTTTTTCATTCATACAATGAAACAACGACTGATTCAACACAAAAGCCTGAATTTATTTTCATTTAATTATATCGATATAAATCATTTTGATAAATTATAACGAAATTACTCCTAGTGTCAGCTATGCCAATATAAAAAATTTCTTAGATCTAATATACGAATTTTTAGAGAAAGGTTCCAAAATTTTTCATTTTTGAAAGCAGTGTTTTAATGTATACTTAATTTTACTCAAATGAACCAAAAGGTATGAAGCGAATTAATTGCAAATAGTTGGAATGTTATAGAATAAATTTTAGTAAATGATAAGCTATTATAAATAATGAATGATATATTACCATACAATGCATTACAATCTATTATTAAATTAAGAATTTCCAAAAGAAATAAAATCTGTGACTCAGAACAAGAAATAATTTAATATTTATTTAAAAGTATTAAAAAGTATTCCACAAATAGCTATGTTTTAGTTTTATTTCGCATAAAGTATCTTTCCAATTAACTATTGCTCTAATTACAAGTCTATATTTAGTCTGAAGATTCAAAATTAATTCTTATCAACATGAGTTTTTTAATAACATATTCATTCAGCAAATTAAATCAGGCTAAAAATATACTTGTTTTCAGTTTTAAAAACATGACAATAAAAAAAATACACAACTAATATAAATTTAGATACTAGGGCTTTCTTCGTAATCTTAAAATAGATTTCATTTTTTTTTTGTCAGGAAAAAAGGTAAAGAGAACGGATCTAAAAATAAAAAAAAATTTATATTGGGAAAGAAATAAAATAAAAAGATAAAAATAAAAACAGATAAAAAAGAAAAATAACGTATCTGTAGAAAAAAATTGTGTTGTAAAAATAAATTAAAATAGTTTTAACGGGAAATTATTCGAAAGGCTTTCAAAAATCGTTTGTTTTTATTTAAATACTTCAAAGAATATGCGATTAGTGGGATTTAGGTACACTTATTTGTAAGTGTTTTCCCATTTTAGTTATTTTTCAGAAAAGTGTTTTATAATGCAATATGTCATTTAAAGCTTGTCCTATGTTTATCCTACAGAATGTGTAAACTTTCATTTCGTTTGACAGTTTTCCTTTTTCACTGAGCATTTAAGCTCTAAAACTAACATATATTTTTACATTTCTATAAATATATCTCGCATGTATAAAAAGAAAAAAAAAAAATCGAAGCTGAAGAGGGAAAATGCATAGTTTAAAAGAAATCAGTCAACTCATATAGAAAAAATTTAATGTTAAAGTTAATTGCTATTTTTATTTTCTCACTATACTAAAATAGAAGCATATATTCTTGCAGATTTTGCATGTCATTACATATGACATAAGTGAACAAAACCTTCTTCGAAAACTATTTTTTTTTGGTTGTGAATCGAAGTATGACGTCAGCTTTTCTTTCACATCTTTTCGCGATGTATGGTGTCTACACTTCCTTTGAGAAACATGTAAATGAAAAATAACAGAATCATAACTTACTCGAATAAACTTTGTTACAATAAGCTTCACGGAGTATTCATTTCAAATCACCGATATACCATGAAAAAAAAAAAAAGAAAACAGAATAAGGAACATAAGGAATTTATTATAAAAAGTTAAATAGAAATATGACTACTTTTAATATAAATTGCCATTTGGATCAAGGTATTTCTCATTGAATGTTGGACCAGGCCTTCAATCTTCTATGAGAAGAATGCTACCATTAGGGCTGTGAAAAGGGCCTTAATATTCTTTTAGAATTACTCAATAATTTGGAGACTTTGACTTCAATAGTTTGGATGTTTTGAAAGTTCTTTTATTCAAGTGAAAAATGAGTTTTGAAATTCCTTTATAGTTTCTCAATAAATGGAAATATTGGTCTCCTTAATAGTTCTTTAACTCTAGTAAGCAATGGGCCTTAAGTTCCCTTTTTAGGGATAGTTTGGATAGTTCCTCAATAGTTTGAAAGCTTTGATTTCCTAAGTAGCCCTTCAATTCAAAAAAAGGATGGGTCTTGATGCTTTTTTATAGCTTTTCAACAGTTTGTACTTCTAGGTAGTTCTTTAATTCAAGTAAGCGATGGATCTTTAATTTCCTTTACAGGTCCTCAATAGTTTGGAAGCTTTGATTTAATTAATTTTTCAATCCAAGAAAAGGATGGATCTTAAGGATTCTTTATAGCTCTTCAGAAGTTTGGAAGCTTTTGTCACCTATGCAATTCTTTAATTCAGACAAGGGGGAGAGATTTAAAGGAATTTTGTGGTCCACTCCTTGCTTGAATGAAAAATTGTATAGGTGACCAAATCTTTCAAAATAGTTTGAGGTCGCTGTGGCCTGTTGATAAGGTCTCGACTTCGGAATCAGAGGGTTTCAAGTTCGAGATCCAATTCCACTAAAGAATCGTCGTGTAAAAGAGGGGGTCTATTGCACGGTAAAAACATCTGGCCAAAAGACCCCCCTCTGGTGTGACACGGGTGTGGAGAGAGGGTTGCCAACTCAGGTATATTCCTCGTCATCTGATCGTGCTTCAAAATTATGAGGCCCGTCCCAAAAATAGCCCCAATGTTGCTTTACAACAGGATGTTAATATAACTAAATAAAACCTGAATATTTTGAACGTTTTGGCCTCGTAGACAGTTCTTTAATTTCAAGTAGTGGATGATTATCAATCGGTTCTATACTGCTTTTTCGTTGAATGGTGACAAGGACCCAAATCTATTCATAAGAAATCTTGTGCCATGAATTGATCACATGATTAAAAAAAGGAAAGATGATGGTAAAACAGATGGTAAATCAGCATGGATTTTGAACATTCGAATAAATGAATATTTAGATATTTCCTACACCATTTTCTTTCCTTGAAAACTTTCAGCCTTGTAGAGGTTCAAAGAAAATTTAAAGCCCATCAAACTGGTAGCAACTGTTTTCGAAAAAGGGATCAGAAACCTAATCCGATGATATGATAAAAACCTGAATGTTCACAGCGATTATGTTAGAAAAATAATCATATTTATGTATAACTTTTGCTAATAAACTCATTTTTTCTTAACTTTTGTTTTTCTTATAGATTACATTCAAAATACAAATAGTTTAAACATACTATTTTTAAACAAAGGTTATTATGTTACAATTATTTTGTTCCTACCAAGAATTATTTCTTAGACAGGTCAAACTGAGGGCAACTGGAAAGTATTTTAAGTAAAAATATGTCTAAAATTTTCCTGTAATGGCCATTCTACATTAAATTCCATCGAAATCTCCATTAATAATAAGTTAGCTGATGTTCATCTTGATTCTTCTGTTTAATGACCTCCAATTTCCGTGAAATAGCTTTCGTTATTCATCTCCGCTAACACAATAATTTTCCAAAATAAAAACAAGGCTCCAATCCAGAAAAGGCATTTTGATGCTTATTCTATATATCTTTTTTTTTTTTATCTAGTAGGAACGGAAACCAATGAACTGTTGAAGATAATATTTAAAACACTGGTTTCAGTCAATAGTATATTTAGTTAGTCATACTTTGTTTTTATTAAAATTAAATAAAGCGAGTTCATTCATCTACCATTTCAAAGCTTAATTCTTTGAAAGCTTTTTATGTTCATTTAAACCGATTTGAAATTACAATTTTTTCAAAACAACAAAATTTGTTGAGGTAATATAATGATAGTCATTTAAATAAGAAAAAAAACCCCACTATTTGTTTACTTAATTAGCTTTCATTTAAAGTTTGATACCTACTTTACTCTAATTAGCAAAAGAAAAGGGAAAACCTGCAAATATACAAGTAAAATAGGACAACATGTAAAACAGCAAATTATTTCTGTTAAAAGAAATGCCATTGCTTGATCCATTTGTTTAGAAAACACGCGCAAAAAAGGTTGACTTGTTTCGCACGTGTTTATGTTTAATTGCGATTTAAATTATTCTATTGGCATTGATCGTATTAAAAGCTTAATGCAATGAGCGGCAGAGTTTGAGAGTAGCAGTTAATCCCCTTTTAAACAATTCAGCAGAAAGTTAATAATTTTTGTAAACGTCTGAAGCATCTCAAGATGCTTTTTCAAAGTGATAAGCCTGGACTAATTAAATACTGTTTTCAATGGTTCTCAGATTAGCTACTTGCTTTGCTCTTGAAAGTGACTAATCTTACAATGTAACGATTTTCTGTGGAATGCCGGAAAAGGTGGGGAAAAAAGTTTAGGAAATCTTGGAGAAGTCTGAAAAGGTTCCAAGTATTTGAATAGAATTCGGAAGGAAAAGTAGTTTAATGATACTCGTGGACAGACGGAGAGGATTTAAGAATCAGAATTATTAATCGGATATGGAATGGGGGAAAACGAATAGTTAATAATTTAAAGAAGCTCCATTTAATAGGATATGGTGTCATGGATAAGAAATATATAAAAAAATTGTTCCTTAGAAACAATTTTTAAAATCATTATTTATGGTAGAAAACTTTCCGATAGTTAGATATGATATCAAAATTTTTCATTTTAAGTCTTTATCTCAATGATTATAATTTTGATCAAAACTTATTTGAAATTAAAAAGAAAGGAAAAAATTATTATCAAGCTCGGTTGAATATATTAATGCTTTAAAAAACAAACAAAAAGAACCCGTTACTTTTTAAGTAGACAAAATATATCTTTTTAACATAAAAATAACTAATTTAATAAGATTCTTTTGAATATAAGACAATGAAGTTTAACCAAGTAGCTGAAAATTCCAACTAGTTTTTCTTTGAATACATATTACAAATTTTAATATTTTTAGAAATTAGATTAAGAGTTTCAATTTTTCTTCTTGAAGCACTGTGACGCAATTTCACATTCTATAAATTATTTTTGAGCGATATAAATATTGATTAATACAAATAAGAATTCTATTTTTGGTTAGAATTATTTAAATTTCCCAAAAGAAGGGTGAAAAAGTCACCTGATAAATAATTGGGTTCTTGAGAGTAAAATAATGTTGACGAAGTGTTAGTTTCCTTTCCGGTGACAGAATGGATCCCCGCTGAGGTCAATGATGGTGGCTCAGCCAATTAATGATCTGATCGTTTCAGATGGATGGAAATTAAAAGAATAAATTAGAAAATAGGATCAGATGGAGTAATTCGTCGATTTCCAGTATGTTTTTTTATGCAGGTGCAGTTGGCATGAAACTTTAAAAAAAATTCTCATAGATTATGTAATGCTAATGAGCTTCTCATGCTTTTAAGAAGGTACGGGACCATAATTGACCAGTTATTAAGAAAAATTCATAAAAATTATTTAAGAGGGGGGAGGGGAATTGGAAAATTATATTGAAATATCATTTGAAACTTTTTTTTTTCTTTACTCGAAAATATTTTGTAGAAATAATTTTTTCTTATTTTTTTCAGATATTTTTAAAGTGACAAACTAGAAAAAATGCAGGTTTATGTAATGTTAGGTCATGTTTTTAGTTTTTTATATACAAACTATTCAAAGAGAAAGCATTATAATCCTAAAAATATTTGGCAATGGGATTTCGGAAAATCTCCACATTTCTGATATCTCTGTGATTGAAAAATACAATTTTTTTTGGCATTGTGTGTGTTTATTTGTTTATGAAAGCTATAGTTCAAGCACATTTTAATCTGTTGGACAAAATTTGGTATATAGTCTGAACATAATATTTTTAGATTTCTTTCAAATTTAGAGGAAATTCCTTTCAGAGGAAGTTTTCAATAATACAAAACGAAGCGAGCTAGATAAATAAAATTTGTTACACATATGTGGCATCTTAAGTTTAGATACCCTACAAATATGAAAACAAATTCTAAAATAACTTTTCGGTTTGTACTTTCAAAAGCCAGCAAACAAGATAACTCTAAATAAATGATATTTTGCTTTCCAAAATTGTACCTCTTTCTCAAATTTTAGTTTGAATAACTTGGAAGAAATAAATAATCACAAACTCGATTTTCGGGTATCAACTGCTTGTGATGAATTAATCGCAAAAGAAATTCGCCAGGTATCACGTAAGATAAAGTAAAAACTCGTATTCATCAAAAAGTTCTATATTTCTTATCCAATGTTTGGAAATGTCTGTTGTTAGTACTTATGGCCCTTTTACAAGCCACTCTGACAGAAAGCAGTCAGCTGTTTAAACCTAAATTGCGTGCCTTGTTTTTTCAGTAGCACCAACTGGGTCCAAGAGTACGACATAGCTACTTTTTGATTCACATTCGTTTGCACAGTCCTTTTTTTTTAACAGCGGCAGTGCACATTCACATTACTCGCAGATAGAATACAAGGGAAGAACAACTCTGCCTGAACTGGGACCCCAGATCCCGGGGAAGACATGCTAAGATGCCACTTGGAAATGTCTTTTCATGGATTCACAGCCTTATCCAAGTAATACAGTTTTACTTAGGATATGGAAGGAGTTATCTTTACTAGAGAGATTGTAAGAAATATTTAGAGATACCACTCATAATAAAATTATACAGATATTAATTCACCTTCAAAACTATACAGACATTAGCATAATCCAGCTTCCTTAGCTTTTAATAACTTCAAACACACGATCAACTAATTATTTCTGTTGAAACAATGAAAATGATTTAAGTTTCAGGGCAACACATATTTTATCATATTTTAAGAAATTTCCAAATATGGACAAAATTTGCATGAGCACAAAAGAAGCATTATACAAATTAATCTTTTAAATATTGAAAATACTTTCTTACAAAAACACTTTTTGGGCTATTATCGAGAAAAACATCAAATTTCCTCTTAATTTTTAATTCAGTAAATTTTTAATTAAAATATTTCAAAAAAAATCTTTTTGTATTGCGCATTTCTACCATCTAAGATATATTTGTGCTGAATTTGGTTGCCGTATGTCAAATGATCTGCAAAGTTATAGACGCGAAAAAATCCAAAATCAATCCTAGTGTTTTAACGCGATTAAAATTTATAAAAATGCTCATAAGTGTACATTCTTACATCTAATAAACACACACACACACACACACACACACACACACACACACACACACACACACACACACACACACACACACACACACACACACACACACACACACACACACACACACAGTAAAGGATTATTCAAGGCAAAATAAGCAAAATATAAAGATTAAAAATGTTTTAATAAGGGAATTATTAATATCCATTTTCTCAAAATTTTTAGTTGGAACTTTTATTCGCTAACTAATTTCGAAAGATGGTTAACTTTAAATACATTTGTCAAAAATTAAATGTTCGGAAAATATTTAGAGATTCGTGTGCTGTGACTTAATTTTTATTTTGCTAAAAATTGTATAAAAATAATTTTTTACTCAATGCAAATTGATAAATTAACAATTAAATAAAAATTAGAAATATAATTTTAAACATTACACAAATATTCACAGTTTTTCTGTTTTATTTGTTGTAGATAATAATTCAGAACACGTTTCCTGTCGAATCGCTCAAGACTTAGACGTTGGCTTTAACAGCAAAGTATTTATGTATGCTACTAATCAGCATCCGCGAAAATCTTGTTGGCCAAGGATGAATTCATGTTAGTTAATAAGGCTCGGCTTCTGATTAGCCCTAAATCTCAAGTTTTAGAGTTAGAAACGAAGTTGTCAAGCGGGGTTCATTAGAGTAAAGCGCATTCAGCAACCGAGTGCTGTGAATTGATCGTTATTAAATTTAAACACGCGCATTCATGCTTTGCAATTCGTGAATTAACTACCGCAATTAAAGGTGGTAAGAGTCTTTTTAATTTCAGGATATGCATTCATTAAAATCGTTTATATATCTTGGTTTGTTAAACATGAATTTTTTTTAGAAGAAATAACTTAAGCTTTAATTTAGTTATTGCAGTGCATTTCCTATAAAAAAGTTTTTTGGGTATATTGTTTGAAACGATTGCTGTTGACTATGTACTTAGGGGTGCTGGTTATTTTTTACGGGTCGAAATGCTGCATGCATTACAACCATATGTTGTAATCACTATAAAAAATAAGTTTAAAAAATTGAAATTTTAATTAATTAAATAAAAAACTAACTAATTAAACAATTAAAAGTAGTCAAATTTTTTTAACAAGATAGAAAAAAAAATGTGTGCCGAAAATTTGAATATTTAAAAGATAAAAAAAGATTAGTAGGAAATTGATATAAAACACTTTTGCAAAATCTTGTTATAAGAATTTAAATTAGATCGCAATGCACAAAATTTACTTGACGCTCTCAAGAGAACTAGATGCAATGGCTTATGCTTGAAAACTGCACAAGCCCGCACACACGCACACGCGCCCTGAAGCATAAAATTAATTTAAATGAAAAAATTATAAAAAATTAGTTCTGTAATTTGTTTATATCAAGTGGCAAGTGAAAATTCATTGTTTTCATTGAATAAATGTTTTTTTGTTTTTTTTTGTAATCGAGATTAGGTTAAAATCATGCTTTATGAAGTATGAAAATTTAATAATATCACTACCTTTGATTTAGTAAACAGTGAAGAAATTATTAAAGGGGGGATTCATTTTCTACATGTCGAAGAAATTGAATAAAATATTGCCGCTAGCTCTAATTTGTTAATTTTGTAAATAGAAAATATAGATAATATTTATAGTAAGAAAATTGATGTTTAATCTAATAATTTTCTTTCCATCTCTAACATTTATAAGCCTGATAAAAACTGCTCATAAAATATTGCAGAATTCGATTAAATAGATAAGATGAGAAACAGTTTGCTAAAATAATAATAGAACGAAAATATTCAAATGGAATAATATTGGGAGACATATTGTTTAAATTTATAATTTTTGCGCTTATGAAATAACTAATAACTAAGTACATTTAAACATTTGAAATAATTTTCTTAAAGAAGAAAACGAAAATTCGAAATACGAACTGTGCATATAATATTAATAGTTCTGAGAAATTTATAGAATTGAATTCATTTCTTAGAATGTTTTTGTAAGTTTTATTATAAGGATAATTTATTCATCAATTATTACTAAGTAATTCGTTACAAAATTAAGGACATTCCAAAATCGCAAAGAATGCATTTATTATTTATAATATTTTCTTACAAACAAATTTACTTGACATTTACGAATATTTTTCAATATTTTTGTGAATAATTCACTTGAAACATCTCAGATAAATGATATGTATCTCAATATCAATAAAACATTGGATAACAGATTTTTATTTTATTTCTAATATTAATATATTACGTTATCATTTCCCTTTATATGTTTATATATACTGTTATATCACCTTATATAAATTTGATAAATATTTCTAATATCAAAG